>OX465034.1:3652224-3667224 GCA_949841015.1 Aplysina aerophoba | reverse complement strand
TACTTTTGAGCTGTGCACTTGATTATAGGTTCATGAGCTGTAACATGATACAATAGATGAAACTCTGTGATAGAGTGAATGTTAGAAGTCTGCTGCATTCCTTCTTTGAGCTGTGCAGTTGATGCATGTACGTACATACGAATGTGTGTAGTTTGGCCAGAGATACAGCCATCTCTTGTGTCTATACTGTATAATGCATATGCGTGGTAGGTTTAAGATACTCTCTCTGTGTGTGTGTGTGTGTGTGTGTGTGTGTGTGTGTGTGTGTGTGTGTGTGTGTGTGTGTGTGTGTAGCACAGTACATAGGTATGTACCACAAATAGAATATGATGCCCTTTATTACAATGTTGCTTGGCTTTAGGTGTGTATTAATTGACTACACTCTGTGTGGATGTGGATGTAACATGATACATTGCTTTGTTGGGATGCAGGGAAGCCAATCTAGGTGTGTTTGTTCTGCTTCTTCCAGGTATACAGAGGAGTCCCTGTGTGGTTGTAACACGACTCCTTACTTCACTCCTTTGTGGCTGTGCAGGGGAGTCAAGGTGTCCCCTGCTATTCCAGGTAAAGGAGTCCCCTGTGAGTGTTTACATCCAGTTTTCACACAGCAGCACTGATGTTCTCTTGGACTCCTTCTCATGTGTGGGATGCATAGTCCATAATAGCTATGTATAGGAATGCTTCTGTGGAGTTTTGCGTGTGTGTGGATGTGACACATCACAGAATATAATGATGCAGGATATTCTTATTATGTGTATACGTATATATACAATATGTATAAGTATATGTTCTGTAGGTTACTCTGGAACACCACCCCCTTGAATAGTGACATGTAGGGGGGGAGCAAGATGTGCTATATACAAGGGAAATATTTATTCATAACATAAGTATATTCATTAATGCAGCTGTGTGGATAGGAAGCCATAAATTGTAGTTCCCATTCCAATGTGGGGAGGCATTGTTAATGAGATTCATAACTTGGTAGGTGCGGTATCTACCTAGTTCAACTTCTTAGTAAGGGCTCCCCCTTCTGGAAGTTTATACAGCATGTTTGTCCACAGCAGCTGTTGAGTCATACCTTGTAGTAAATGGTAATGTTCCCTGCCTCCCCAAACCAAAGGGCACCAAATGGGGGTTTGCAACTGTATGAGCAAATACTGCCCTCCTTTGCCTATGTCCACCTTTTGGAGGAGGGATTTGCAGGGGAATGTGGACCACTTCCTTGTTGTCAGTTTACTCTTGTACCCTATTGCACTGATACAGTACACGACTTTGCAATGCTGCTGCCTGTGTGCCTAATCTGCTTATTTTCCACAGCCCCCCTATACTGTGTGTCTGGTGGCATTTTCTGAAGTGAAGGTGTGAAGGTGAGTATTGATCATTTTGTATGTATTTACATACGTACATGTAGATCTTGTTGCCATGGTGAGAGTGCAGTAGCCATTTGTATTGCTTTACAAGGGCCTTGCTTCATGTGATCAGCTATTGTTCATGGTATGAATGAAGGTTTCACATGGAATGGTATGGAACTTTATGTGTTAATACTGTGTGGCTTGTACAGTATGTGTTCCATTTGCGATCAGCTATTGTTCATGCAGTTTGGGTGTCTCATGTATACATGCGCTCTTGCATGCACACACACACACATACAAAAACACACACACACACACACACACACACACACACACACACACACACACACACACACACACACACACACACACACACACACACACACACACACACACACACACACACACACACACACACACACACACACACACACACACACACACAGACAGATACATGCACATGTACAGGCCACCAAAGCATGTATGTACCCACACACATTGATAGATACATTCACTTCTTCATAGGTGGAATTCTGCTAACTGGTGGTGTAAACACTTGATGTGGCTGGGAGAGGAAGATGTGGCTTCATTAGATGCTGACTCAGTGGTGGTCTTAGCATAGAAAGCACCTATTATGTGTTAAGGGGTCAAACAGCTGCTTACAGAGCAGTTGCAGCATATGGTTGTATATGAAGGTGTTTACCCTAGTCAAAGGTCATCTTAAGGCCTGGCTCTCTTTTGCTGTGAACCACCCCATGGTGAGGGGCTGGGAGCAGAATGTATGCAGCCTACATACTGTCACATCCTTCCTTGCAGCCAGTGTACTCCACACCAGGTGTCCCATACCGAGAGTAACCAATCTTATGCTCAATTTACATGTGAAACGTGCCTGATCATTAGTATGTGCATACTGTGGATCTCTGTACACAAAAGCTGCCTACAATACTATAATATTATAATACTTATTGCTATATCATACATAGTATATATGGTGAGCATATGCACGGTATTTGAGCTGAATCACATAGTTATGTGGTTCATATGTGAATACTAGTGTATACGTATATATGTATCAGCTTGATGTTATAGAGGCTCCTTGCTACGTTGTTAATAACTAGTGAGTTGATCCTGCAGTTACGTATTGATTGCTATTGCTACGTAATGCTCAAGATCTCACTAGTTGTCTATCAGCTTATTGGCCTGCCACAGACACAGTTCAGAGTCATAGTCTGCCGGCTTGCTCTTAAGCATGCACTGAGTGAAGCCAAAGGTGTAGGTTGGCTTCATTGGCTGCCTGATATACGTAGCATATGATGTAATGCTGCACACCGCATTCTACTGTTCTATCTTTGCTGTATTTACTAGGGGTGATTTGGCCAACTGCATGCGTAAGCCACTTCTAAGCTGTTCACTACCCCTCCCCCATCCCTCCCCCCAATCTGTCATGTTTGTTGGGGGTTTTCCGTGGGGTACTATCTGGAGTGCAGAGTCAGCATTGTGTCCTACATGTGTAATGGCGTAATGTGGAGGTGCTGCGATTGTGTGGGTGGCACACACGTTGCTGCTCTCTCCTACTAAGATGGGATCTGTGACGTTTGCATATAGTTTTTATGACTCAAGCCTTCTCTCCTTCAACAGATTGCTTTGATAATGGCATGCGTTGGTGAGGCCCAAGGAAGTGATATATAACATGTACCATTGTATGTACTAACGTATAAGTATGTATAATAAGTATGTACTAATATGTACTATTGTCCGTATATACAATGTAAGGAATTCCCTCTATGCCACACATGCATATGTATATAGAGTTCAGTGGCCCCAAATTTGTAACATGCCCTCGCTTTCCAGCCACCCCTAAATTGCTGCATCAAGTGGCCATTGGCCCTTTCCCTACCATACACAACAAACTTAGTGTGCACTGTTGTACATTCATCCCAAGGGGCTTTGCACATCATCATGTTCCAATTCCCAAACTAATTCAAGCTTTCTGTTTCACTTTTGTTCCCATTGTGACTACAGTGCCAGCCATGTAGAGCTTCATATGGAGAGCTGAAAGGGATTGTTTGCCACATCCCCTTATGTATGCCTCCCAGCTTGTACAGTGAAAGTACATGCGATATTTCCAATGGAGCCTGATGAATATGCATGCATTAGTGTCCGGTAGTGCTTGTTGGCCAATATGCCTGGTTGTATGATGTTATAACTGCAACTTGAGTCTGTCCCTCAATATGGATGTATTGTATCCTGTCCCGTGTGAATGGTTGTGCATATCTACATATGTATTTAGATTAAACTTGCACGGTAGTACTAATAACTACGTAGTATAATACAATTATATACATATATATAATTATACTGGCACTGTATTATGATGGTAATAATAACTAGTATAATACAATTTATGTATATATATATAATATTATGTTCATGTTGTATTGCAGCTGTATTCTTAAATTTTTGTTCAAACTGTGTAATGTGTAATTTTTCTTCTCAGCAGCAGAATAAGTGACTATTCCGTAGAGGTTCTGTGGGCATGCCACTGACGGATATGTTTCCAGCGGCTGCTCTGATGCATGGCAACTATCCTGTCTACTACTGTCATGAATATTTGCACCATGTCACACCCCACACATCACTAGCTGGCCACACACCCTGCTAGCTATCAAACATGTCACACCCATCATCCACACTTTCCTGTACCCATCCCACAAGTGTACGTAAGAAGTCAGGAGAATAAGCTGTCAAATATTTGGTTACATACAATATGGTCTATATATTGGCTTTCCTGACAACTGTATATACGTGTATCATCAACCTTTATAAAGATTGATTCAAATATAATTATACGATGGTGTATATTATATGCTACTGCTACAATAATAATACATAACGCGTACGTCATGCGGCGTGTTATTGGTATTGCGCAATCGCGAGGAATGCACTCTTTTGCTAGGGGAAGGTCCCTAGTGTAGTTCGCTGTCTATATAAAGCTTAGCTGTTTGATCCTCTGCATCATGTGAACGAAGCGCAAGAAGAAGCCTAAAGACTACTTAAAAAGAGGTTCTAACCTTTGCCAAGACTCAAGAAGAGAGAACAAGAAGTCATGACTGCCTCTGCAACCTACCTTTTGCTGGCTGCCTCTGTGATAGCAGTGAGTCAAAAGTGTGATACAGCAAACCATTATAATGCTTCTGTTTACAGACATTGATGCATGGACACAGTGGCCTGTGTGTGTGCATGCAGTACAGTTGACTTGCCACTACCTAGCTATACATGTTGCTGTATTCCACTTTGTTGGCTGAAAGCCATATAAAATGCACGTTTGCAATATTCTCAAAATGCCTTGTACTATTCCGACTCCATCCTTCTATGTATATAGCTTTGCCAAGGAGCAAGCATTCCTGATTGCAAAGTGTTCACAACTATAGCTGGAAGTCACTGCCCATTCAGTGAGTTTTATAATAACTGGCTAAGAGTTGCATGTTCAACTAATTTCTAAGCAAGTCATCTTACATAATATATTGTCTGTAACAAAGTTGCTTATTTCTCTACTTTTGCTCCTCGCAGTATCCTGCAGCACTGCGGATGTGTCTGTGACTTGCTTATACCGGAATGCCTCCGGTTTGGTAGTGGCAGAACCTCGGTGGTACCTTGATGGTCAGCCTATCGTCCCTACCTCTGTGAGTGGGTATAATGACACTGTGTGGCAAATGAAGTATAACTACAATTCACTGTGTCCTGGAGAGTATGTCTTTCATGGGAGAGAACGGGAACAGCCAGAGAACATTGGAAGGTGCTGTGGAGCAAGACCAGAAGTGTCCCTTAACTTGACTGTAACAGCTGGTAAGAATTCAATGCATCCACATTAAATGTTGAGCTATATAACTACACTAATCACTCCATCAGCCATTCAAACAAACAGATGAAGGGGTTTATCTGGAAGGTTGACCTGATTGTTGGCAAGAAAGGGAGTATTTATAGGAGGACATGAACTAATACAGCTTACTAAGAACTGGACAATTATATTAATGTAGCACTATTCACAGTTATAATCCATCTCCTTCTCGAGCTATATTAATGCCATAATTATGAATTACAATGAAAGATTGTAGCTGGGTTGTTGTGTGCCAGAGTTTGATAGCAGCTAGCTAGCTACGTAGTGACTTATCGAAGGACATGAGCCACCAGTTGCACATTTGTAATATGCACATATACATGGATGTACACACCCTCACAGAAGATTTAAGGAGTTTTACAATTGTCCTTTTATACTCTTGTCTGTTCTCTGTAGAGAAGAGGAAGGGAGATGTGGGAGAAGTATCTGCCAGTGGCTGTGAGACTTGCACCCAGACAGATCCTAATGGAAGTGAAGGATCGGTGCAACCACCTACAGGCAATGAGCAGCCTGAGGAGGAGGATGAGCAGGACACTGTGGTGATGCAACTGGGAAGGTCTATGAAGGATCTTGTGCTCTGGATTGTCAAGATTGTGGATGCAGCAAAGGAGGAGAATTAACTAACAATAAGCCTTGAGCCCTACACCTCTGTATTCTATCTGTTATGGCGTTCCATGCACATCATTGTAGCACATTGCACTTTTTAAATAGCACGCCATAACATTTTTTAAGCATTCACATTTTTTTACTGTACATGAGTGAACTGTAGTGCACTTAGGGAATCCCTAACTTTACATGAGTGAACTGTAGTGCACTTGGGGAATCCCCTTGCAAAAATTTGTACTGAGAAAATGGTGTCAAAGCGCTGAAAGACTGAACTATTCATCATCATCATGGTGCGTGGTGGTTCACGCTAGGACTGGAATAAGGACCAGCTGCACTATAATATTATACTGCTGAACACAGCAGATGTAGTCGAGAGTAATACTAGCTACAATTCATGTCAATTAATAAATTGTCTATTGTGTCAGCTGGCGTTTGGTCTGTCCATGGCTAGCTATGTATGTACATATTAAGTACGAATATAGCTAACTACGTATACGTACAAAGCTACCGCAAAACTTGAAGGCTTTGCTGTGCAGCTAGGTAATGCTCTCTTTCTTACTGTGAACTCTTTTTGTGGTTAATTAAACATGTGAGGTTTTGGATTGTCCCTGTGGTGCAACACACTTGGGTCGTATGAAGAGGATTGTGTGTGCGCATTTTAAAGTTAGTGAAGGGCATGTACAGTTTTAACACCTGCAGCGATTCAAAGTAGATATTAAATTCTTTAGCATTGATGTTAGAATAGAATGTACGTATGTATATGTATTGCAATGCATGTGTTTCCAAATGAGGTTCAGCACAGTCCGGGGTGGTGGCCCTATTGGCATCACTATGTAGCTGTAGCAAGTGCATTCATGCCATATTCGCATGCATCAGCAACTTTACTGGACCCATGTATGTATGTATAATTTTATGTGCATGACATTGTACGTATACTTTCTTCAGTCACTTTCAATTGCCTTCCATTTGTGTCTTAAACGGTGCACATTGTGGCCAACAATGGTTGTCAATGCAATTGCTATTGCAATGTACATGTGTGTGTATGTACATATTCTGTACTTGCAAGTATCAGAAATGTGCATTGTAAGTAGGCTGTGTAAGGGACTTCCCTCATCTTTTCCCCAATTGTGTACATCTTCCTCTCTGTTGTGGTGAAAGTATAAGTCAAGGTAGATTCCCAGAGTCTGTGGGTGAGTGTGTGTCAGGTAGGGGCTGACCCATAGCTGCTGCTTCTGTAATCTGTCTATGTACATGCATGGGTTTCATCCAGCAATACATTGCTTGGCTTCTTGTGTGTCTTTGGCTTCATTTTATATCATTGTATGGACTAACTAATGAGTGGGTATATATGTGAGTATATACACCTAAGGCATAGAGGTATACTCAAGATACATCTCACTCAGTATACATACAGCGCTAAGAGTGAATGTCGTCCCTCCTAATTGCTCTGCATCTTCTAAATTTGAATTGCTGATGAAATGTGTTGGGTCCACTAGGTATGGGGGTGAAAGGCCCTTAGTCAGATGGTCAAGCTGGCTGGACTACTTTGCAATGCTGAAGTTTCTATGGTTGCGCAATCATCATAGTGTATATTTATATACCATATCTTAAAATTTACATTACAGTGTGATGTTTTCAACATTGTGAATAGCTAGCCATACATCGTTACAATGCACCTTCAATGCGGAATCAAAATGATACAGTGGCAGTAAATAAACAGAAGCGGTGAATGCAAACTATTACGTCTGCTAGCTTCATTTTCTGCATGTTAATAATAGATCTGCCGCTGTGTACTGTGTTGTTCCGTGTACTATTTTAAGATATTAGGGACTTCCCCTTAACTAGTCAGATGTCCTTCCACACATATACATATGTATCAATGAAATTGATGTTGATCACAGCATATAGGACACTTAGGAGATTTGATATACAGTGAAACCTGGTTAAGACACCCGCCTGTGGGCCAGTTCCAACTGACCATTATATAGAGAGGTGGCTGCTCTACAGAGATAGATTCCAATGCTTTAGTGCTATTTGGGGCTGGGGAGGCTGGCTATTTTAGAGAGGTGGTTGCCTATACACAGTGACCATCTTAGACTGGTTCCACTGTATATGCAATAGAAATGAAAGTTTGTGAGGCAGCCATTTATATGGTGTGTACTGTATGAAGTGCTACAACCTATGTATTGCAGAAATGATGCAATGAGGGCTCACTGTTTCATCAGCACATGACAGGAATTAATGTGATGTAGGAAATTGCATCTCCTTGGCTGACTAAGACTCTCTAATTGCACATGTCCAAAGTTAATACTCTTTCGTGTGTGTGTGTGTGTGTGTGTGTGTGTGTGTGTGTGTGTGTGTGTGTGAGTGCATGCATGTGTCTGTACATACTGTATGTATGTAGCTATGATTTGTGTGTGTGTGTCCATGTCTGTGTGCCTGTGTGTGGGTGTGGGTGGGGGGATTGAGTGAGCAGTATTATGAGTATATGATCACTTTATGGTTGCATACCTGTGGCTGTACCTTGTGGGTGAGTGGGAGGTTGTTTGTAGGTTTCTAAGTCACTAACCATGTTGGCTGCAGAAACCCTATCATCACTGAAGTTAGTACAGTGATACGCTGCTGTATGTAAGTATTATAATTACAAGGCCTTTCCAGGAAAATCAGCTACGTACATATATATATATATACCACACACAAGTATTATGAGGAAGACACTTCCTGCAGTCTTCACTGGCAGTCTTGCTACAAACACTTGTGCAGTTTGCCATTAATTACGTATGTAGTGTGTACCAGAGTATAGTCTTCACTGCAGACAATGTCTGATGCATGAACTTTTGTACACTGCAGAATGGCAGCAAGTATTGTTGAGGTTTGACCCCTTTCCAACCTGTGTGCTGTCATCAACTGACCTCCTCCAAGAGCAAAACACCATTGCGTGAGTAAGCAGATTACAATGTTCTTCTATTTTATGTAGTGTAGCTGCATGACTGTGGGTGTAGCTGCGGGAGTACAGAAAGAATATATATGACCCCAATTGTCCAAGTATACTTACATATATTTGTATGTACTGTACTGGTTGGATACAAATCTACTTGAAATGTAATAGCAAACCTTAAACAGAACTACATATTTTTGCATGGGAGCTACGTGTGCACTGTACTGATTAAAGGTACTTTACCAGATCGAGAAACGCAGACCAAAAGAGGGTGACCGCGCATGTCTGCGAGTACACGTTCGATTAACACTGTCAGGAATATTATTACAACGTTAATTAGTGCATTTTGCATTGGTGCGAAGAAACTGTAATGGTTGCATCAGTATAGATGTGTGGTGTGACTGCTATAATCTCAATATCTGTTTAGATAGATGTGTGTGGGTATATAATATTGCACAGCATTTGTGTGTGTGTGTGTGTGTGTGTGTGTGTGTGTGTGTGTGTGTGTGTGTGTGTGTGTGTGTGTGTGTGTGTGTGTGTGTGTGTGTGTGTGTGTGCGAGCATGAGTGTGTACTTGCCTATGTATGTGTGTACTCTACATACATAATGTATCACTGGTACGTACGTACGTGTGGTGGGTATGCATCATTCTCCTAAATCTTCCCCAGGCTGGTGCAAGTAAGCCAGTTCTTCTAGTGTTACTTTATGCGATTTGCTACGTATATGGCATGTCAGTGTGTGTTTCATGTACGTACCACATGTGCCATGTTGGCTATGCGTAGTAGCTGAATACATTAAGGACATTGTACAGTAATATCTTCACACCTTTAGTACATTTCTGAGTCTAGTGTTATCTGTATAAAATTATATGCACGTAGGTTGGTGAATCTGCCTGCTGCAATGTATGTATGTATAATAATAGAGTCTGCCTGCCGTAGAACTGTGCACTGTACTTCGCTCACTAGTCATTTGATTGCATGTTTAAGTGGATTCCCCTGAAGGCATATCCCTGTAATATGATTGCATTCACTTTATCCAGGGAACGTTTCAGGAAGGTCTTCAATTGTGGTTGCACTCTCTATACAATATTATATCATGGTTGTCTATTCAATTGAATTAAGATATGATCATTATTAAGGCACGTAATCCGGTTCTGTTTCTCACTTTCACTTCATCAATTAAGTGCTGTATGATATTATAGCACAATGCAGTGGTTAAGTGCAAGAGTTTGTGGGTTTGACTATATATCTGAAGTGAAGCATAACATCGTGTATTCCGCAGAAGTATAGACGTACGGAGAAGACCAGTCCTTTCTTCAAGACACCCTTCTGCTTTTAGCGAGCACCTGTATATATCAGTGGTGTAAGCGTCAGTAGCACTGTTGGGTTATATTTATCTCTTCTGATAGTTAGTATATAGTATTGCTACAGCTGCTACAGTCATGGATAACGGCACAGGCAATGGCACAGTGGAGCAGTGGCTCGTATTTCAGACGATATATGTTGCTTACAGCTCATCTCTCGTGTTGGTCATCTTGCTCCCAGCATGCTTCCTTAACTGCATCAACCTGGTTAGTCTCATGCGTCGCTCTTCTCTCCTCTCAGCTGTGCGCCTAGTACTGGGAGCTCTCGCAGTAGCAGGATTGCTCAACGCCCTCGGACTGATCCTTCACCGGTTGAGTGGCATCATACTGGCATCTAAACTCCTCCCCAACCTGTACCTTGACGTGTGCCGATCAAATTTGTGGATTATTTTAATTGGAGCAGCCTGCCGGCTAACATTTTTGGCCCTCTTTGCCGTTGCTGTGTTGGTTCTGATTTCTACACCGCAGTACGCCAAGGCAGCCGTGTTTATGGTTGTCTTCACTACGGCTTTTCTGATCATATGTACCATATGTGGGCTTGTGTTTGCACCCGATATGGCTAACGTGGAGTATGCATATGGCGTCTCATGTGGGCCTCTCTCCGTTGGGATATCCACCATCGCTTTTGCCATCTTCTACGTCTGTGTATTTGCGCTCGTGCCTGTGTTTATGATAATTGTGATACCGATCATTGCACTGTGCAACATTAAGAAGACTGCTGTCACGCATGACATAAATATTGAGAAGGCGTTGGCTCGATTTACATTGCTCATGCTTATCGGAAACATCTTCAATTTTGTTGGGATTGCTCTGCCTGCAGCTATTGAGGCACAAACCTTTGCCCCCAGCATCAGAGAGAACATAATACTGGTAGAGTACGTGCCGTATGGGTTAATGAGTCTCTCCCTGCTCCCCTCCCCCATTCTCATGTTCATCTTCTTCAAAGCAGTGAGGGATGGTTATAAAAGATGTTTCTGCTGCTGTTGTCGAAGGGAGAAAGTGGTCTACAAGGTATCCAAGAAGTGGTAGAGTCTGCAAAGGGGGCACATCGTGTCAAGAAACAAAGTTATCTGTGTGAAGTAACGTGTAACCCTAATTGAGTCAATGTGAATAGCTATAGTTGTAACCTTGTAATGTGGTGATCATCATAATGATGTTAGTGCCAATAGAGCATTGTGAACGGAATCAGCTGCAGTTCTTTTCACTGCATTATATTAGCTGCTGTCCAAGTTACCTTTTGATCGATGCATGCCAGTGCATGTGCACATCTCATACAAGAGATGTGGTTCTTGTGGTACTCTCTTACTGTAGCATGATGTATATACATTGGGGGTTTGTTCATTCTGCTGAGCTATAGCATTTGCATGTGCACATGCATTCAGCTGTAAATGTTCAACAAGGGTTCTTTTGGTGTAACATATGCAGGTGCTACGTTAACTAGTGTATTTCATGTGATTGAAGCTTGGAGCATTGCAGCATGAACTGCAGCTGTAAACCTTTGAAGCGTGTCAGAACTAGTTACACTCTTGTGATACTATATGCAACTGTAGGGGTTCTCAAGGTTTATATGGTCTCTCACTTCCACTTAATCCTAATAAGGATAGTGATGTAATGACAGAATGCAATTAGGAAGTACTACATGAGCGGTAGTTTGGGCTCTTACTTCAAACCCAAAGTGTGTTATCTCCAGACTGTGGTAGAGGAGACTGACATCCTTCAAGTATTCTGTCTTGTCTTTCTAGTTCATCTTTCTTTTCTATATAGGTAGCATTTGTAAATAGAGGAGTAAAGATCTATAGTTGTGTGGAGACTAGATTTCGTTTGGACACTACAGCTAATAGTATGGACACTATCATGGACAACATCACAGACAATGGAACAATGATGGTGGGGTTTCTCTCTCTACCGGGATACCTTGGATACAGCTCTGTTCTCCTTTTTGCCATCATGTTACCAGCAGCCATACTCAACTGTATCAATCTTATCAGCTTGCTCTGTCACTCATCTCTCCTCTCAACTGTGCGTCTGGTTCTTGGAGCTCTTGCTGTAGCAGGGATACTGAACACCCTTGGACTGATCATGCAGCGATTGAGTGGCATTATAATTGCATCAAGCCTCCTCCCCAATCCCAACCTTGGGGCTTGTCGGTTTATTTTGTGGATTATTCTAACAGGAGCAGGGTGCCGTTTGACATTCTTGGCTCTCTTTGCCATTTTTGTGTTGGTTGTTGTCACTGCTAAGCCGAAGTATACCAGGCCGATTGTGTTTGCAGTGGTTTTCACAGTAGTATTCCTGGTGGTATGTGCTGTGTGTGCTCTTGTGTTTGCACCCAGTCTGACTGATGTACAGTATGCGTCTGGTGTCTCGTGTGGCCCCCTCTCTGTCGGCTCGCCAACCATCGCCTTTGTAATCTTCTACCTCATTGTGTTTGCCATTGTGCCTTTGTGTGTCTCGCTAGTGATGCCAATCATAGCTCTGTGTTACATCAAAAAGAACACAATCACAGATGACGTGAGGATTAAGAAGGGCATGGCTCGATTTACATTGTTTCTGCTTATTGGAAATGTCTTCAACTTCATTGGAATTGCACTTCCTGCAGCTTTAGCGGCGCAGCGCACTGCATCTAGCATCAGCATGAATGGAGGTGTGGTGGAGTACCTGCCGTACGCAATGATGAGTCTCTCCTTGCTTCCCTCTCCCATTCTCATGCTCATCTTCTTTAAGGCAGTGAGGGATGGCATTGTAATGATTTTCTGCTGTTGTTGTCGAAAGAAGACAGTGGACTTCAATGTCTCTCGGACTAAAAGTGTCAGCAAAGAATGCACCAAGGAAGTCGAGTTACAAGTTTGAATATACATAGCTAACTGATCGATATTGAGCCAACGCCCTCCTTTTATTGGCATATCATTGTACTCTTGTAAAATCTTTAACCATTCTGTGCGTTGATTATGTCTCATATACGAACTAATGCTCATGTAGTGGTACGGCTAGCTCGCTATCTCGATGCATGAACATTCATGTACGTATTTAAGTGTTGCTAGAACTATAGCTAGCTAGCTAAAGCGACTGCCTGGGATGGTGGCCGGGCGTTGCCTGTCACCATAAATTACCCAAACTACGTAGTTAGTATGCTGTCACCGTGTGGGACTTTCAGAAAGTCATGGTCAGAAACAGCCTCGAATCCCTTGTATATCGCGAATTTTATCGTCGTCCTAACTATCCGTTAGCCCTCCGACCGCAGTCGTACGCGTGGTAAATGCAGTCCCAGCTTGTAGACCAGGAAACGTTGGGCCTCCATTTTTATTTCATTGCGTAATCGCACTGTTTATGACTGGAGTGGCGAGGCCGTGGCGGGTCGTGGAATAGCTGCGTTTTTTGCTGCTGCTCCGGTCACTTTCTTATCACGTGGCCACGTAGTGCAGACGTCCTAGGACTAGTATCGCAAAGGAAACAAGGTAAGCATTGAGTAGTATCCAGAAATAGTCACTAAGTCACTTAGTGACTATTTCTGGTTACCCCCACTCCAGTTACTTGAAGTAAGTGCCCTCCATTAGTCTTATATCAGTGGCTGTCGCAGGAAAAGGTCTTTAGCGCTTCCCTCTACTTATCTATTGACTACAGTTCGTCGAAATGAGACGAGTGATGAGCTATGACACGAAGCAAACTACTATACGAGTGTGTTCGCTGTTGGCTACTTTCTAGTAGCATCTCATTTGCTGAAGATTTGCAATCTTCACTAGACATGTACGTGTTTGTCATGTTGCTTTGCGACTCAATGCTACCAAAGTGAATATAAAACTACACTTAGTCTAGAGTAGTCTTTACTACTGCTGTCTTCTTCGGCGTATGAAGGGTTGGGGCGGATCACTGTCCCTTGTACTTCCTTCTTCCAGTTTTGTTCCTTCTTCTCCTTCTTTCTCTTGTAGGCTACCCAGCCTCTTCACCCCACCAAGAGACCCACTACGAAGAATGCCGGTACTAGGAACACAGCGAGACTGATGCCAATGGCCCAAGCATCAATGACTGTATGCAGTATAGTGACATGCATGTGAGAAAGTGGAGACTGTGTCAATGTAAGTTAGCATTTGATTTGGTTTTCATGCATGCCAACACACACACATACTCCATTGTCTGCAAGCAGTACATACAGCCCATGCATTGAGTTTTGTAGACTCGAGGCAGGCGACTAAAAGGCAGTTAAGAATGCAATTATACTTCTTATCATTGAATTGTTAGGCCATTGTGGATGCGGTGACTTACGTTAAGTGTAAGAACATTACTTTCGATGGAGGCATGCTAATTCACACCACAGCTGAGTCATTGCCAAAGCGTTCTTGTTGGAGGTTAATTCAGTTAATGTCAATCCCTATCCTTTGTCGTATCCACATCTAAGATTTGGTTTCCAGAACTCAACACTGTTGTTGTATTGTGCATACGTACATGTGTTGAAATGTGCTGTGTGATGGAGCAATGTTTTGGTCACCAATAGTTTTGGCGAGGAACGTACGTATGTTCCCTTGTACATGTACGTACGTATGTATGTACCTTTTACTATTACCAAACCCAGCTGGCGCCAGCCTCATGAAGCCTTAATTTGCATCCTGGACCACAGTCTGCACACGACACATAACAGATTATGTCTTCATGCCACCAGCACCTTGTCGTTGATGAGGTGTACAGTAGACAGTAGGATATACCGTATGATTAAGCAGACTGTACCAACCTGCCTACATACATACGTACGTACGTACGTAGGAGCGATGGTAAGCTGAGTGTAAAGGTCCATGGCACTCTGGCCATGAAGTATGTAAACAATATTATATGTCATTAGGTGATCACAAAT
>OX465034.1:3517224-3649724 GCA_949841015.1 Aplysina aerophoba | reverse complement strand
GCCTCAGTGATAAGTCGCAATGAGAAGTTGGGTCTAGCAAGCCAGACCCGGTCTTTGGTTATTCTACAACCACACTAGAGTGCCAATTAGCCAAGTTTCAAGTGAGTTCAAAGTTCTGACAAGTCAAATTGGACTTAGTAGTTTAAGCCTGTTTCTTATTGTATGAAGCCATTGGTTTGTTAAACAGTCACTTATCTGTAGTGTTGGTGTGTATATGCCTACACTAGTGTACTTGTTTGTAGAGTCCTACACTACTGTATTTGTCCCTAGCCATTTTCAGACCCACTTAGCCACATTGTGAATACTAGTGGACGACATTATACGTACACTAGCACTGTTGGACTGTATATATAATACGTATATGTAATACTAACTCACCTAGTCCTTGTATTCTCTGAATGAGAACTGGCAGAAGAATTAGAACTAATCTGTAGGCCTTCATTGTCAACTGAACCTCAACACACAGCGAACTAGTCACTTCCCTGTATATTCCACACCTGTACTTCCTGGGCTGTGTGTGTGTACGAGGTAACGCATTGCTGGTCCCAATACTGTTGGTACCACACTGTACCACACTACGCCTTTCGGTGCCAACTTATAACAGGTACACCATGCAGGTGATACGGCCTCTGACATCACTGCACGGTGGTTTGTTGTACACTCATGAACCATGGCAGTTATTTACCTACTGTATCCGTTTATGAGCAATGATGTGTGCATTTGGGAAATACAGTTGAAAGTTAGCTATGATAGTTTGTAGGTAATAGTGTGATTGAGGTCGTAGTGATTATGTCAATGTTAATGCAAGGCACTGTATATGCAAGTACTTGTGACTTGAACACTTTTGCAGTTGGTCTTGCCACTTCGTTTACCGGTATTTTGCTATCTTTGATTTTGTACAAAACAGTTTAAGCTGTCACTCAAACTGAATGCATCGTCCTGTCTGAAGTAGAACACAGTGGTTCTCTGTGCTATTGGTCCTTGTAGGCATTTATCTATAGTAGAAGCTGTGTGGCAGAGATGTACGTACACGAGCTACGAGCATGGCTGATACGATAGACCACTTACGTATGCTACGTACGTACCTGTTCTGAAGTGGCATGAGTGCTTATTCAAACAGAGCAGGGTACAGTATTGTGACAAAAGGTTCATGTGAACTGAAAGCTCAAACACATCCAATTACGCACTAGTGTCCATTGTGCTATATGGTGTTGCGACTCATTTACTGGCCTCGATGCCAAGCCCTTTGCACCCTCCGGCTTGCAGCTAATAAACGCTTCAGAACCTCAGTAGTGGCCAGCACTTCTTTGTTGCAGCCCACAATGTTCATGTGTATACTATACGTACCTATGTATGTATGTTGCTGAGGTGCCAGAGTGAGACTGTGCGAGCAGAGTCAAACTCTTGGGGGCTGGGAGATTGTTGGAATAGTAGCTCAAGTGGTGTGCATTGGTGTGGGATCTCCTTCAAAGAAGAGAGTCCCACATTATGTATTTTTAGTACCGCCGTACTGCAGAAATGTGCATGCTAGATGCTAGAGTTCTATGTACGTACATGTGAAATTGAACATACGTTAGTATATGCACTGCCTACTTCCTGTGTAAGGGTGGGCGGTATTCATTTTTTTCAATACCGACTAACTAGTCATTACAATACCTCGGTATTACTAAATACCGACTAATAGCACTAATTTGCAATCCATCACTGTCTTATTTGTGCATTATGTTTTGTTACATTTGTGTTACCCCAACGAGCTGCAACACTACGCTTACAATGGAGGCATATAGGCTTCCCATCCTCCACAGCCTTTCCATCCTCTGCTGCCTTAAATCCAAAGCGGTCCCAAACAGGCGACTTCGCGTTGTTCTTTCAACGATGCCTTTTCCGCCATTGCTCAAAAATCGCGCGAAAACGTTTGATTACCTCCGGATACTTTGTGTTGTCTAATCCGTATTTGCGTACTCGTGAGGAACATGGCTGACTTACGGACGCACGGATGTGTGAGATCGACTTCTCCACCGAGCCGACGGGATCTCAATGGGCACTTGGGAGCTGTGCCACGTCGAAAAATGTCCATTCCAAAGATGATGTGTGGGACCTCCGGAAGAAACAAAAGTGAATGACTCGCACACGCTTCAGATGCCGCGTAGCTAACTACTAGACAGAGCTTAATTCTTGCTGGGACTAGTATATGTGTGCTGTTGCAGAGTTACACAGCTAAATTCAATAAAATACTAGTTACACCTGCAGCACATACCGATTAATACCGAAAAACTCGGTTTTTCGATATCCCTAGTCTATCCATATTTAACCATTCGGTATAGTGTAAATACCGAAAATAACTAACTATACCGAAATACCGCCCACCCCTATGTGTGTGCTGTACAATGCTCACTCTTCTCTGTGTGCAAATGCACAACTACATCTCCCTGCTGCCACTAACCGGCCTCACTATGTATCTACTTGAATCTCGCGCCAGGTTGTTTTGGTATTTCCTGTTAACCTGTTCTTCTCATATTCCTCTTATAGTGGTATCGCAATTTAAGCTGTCCTACGCTCGTACTCTACAACGCCCGCAGCGTACTACACCTGTAGCTGTACCTATGCCCGTACTGCATCAGCCCAATCTACACCGTACCTTTAGAATGCTACGCCCGTATCCGTAAAGAGGTACGCCCATACGCGTAAATTAGTATGCCTGTACCCCTACTCGTACTGCGCCCGTAGAACGCTTACTTTTTTATCAAATGTACCGTAGCTCGTTCATGTTGTTTCTGTTAATTGTCTGAACAAGCATACAACTGGTGAATTCCATGAATGTACGTACGTATATGGCTGAAACATAGTGTACACGTGCGTATCGTCATGGCGCATAAAGATTTTTCCAGAAACATTGTACAGGATTTGTACAACTTGCATTAACAGAGCCATTTCAGTACTGCGTTTGAAATGCAAAAATGTGAATATGGAAATGGGGACCATTGACATTATGTTAGTTAGTGTTAATTTGTACAATTAATTGTAACATGTTGCTGTGTAATTGCAAAGTGTACACACATTAAGCACCAAAATTAGTTGTAAACAAACCAATTTGTACATACGTACCTGTGTGTGTCTGAAGAGTGCAAAATTCATTTTATAAATATGTGTCTGCGTCATTGCCAACACTACTGACCCCCGTCTTGCCAGTTTGGCTCTTCTCTGACACATAATATGTCTTCTTCATGCAAACACCGCACAAAAAGCGTTTAATCCTCTGTCTGACAGGTTTGAAGTAGATAAGGATGAGCACTGGTGTGGGCAACAGGGATAGAATGATGAATACACCTTCCACGTAGTTAAAGGCCTTCTCTAAAGTATACCAGTCCTTACCAGCTGGAGCGAATGCAGCAAATAGCAAAGGGGTCGTCTGTCCAACAAAGTTGATAATGTTTCCGAGAACCAGAAATACTGCAAATTTCATCATTGCCTTCACCAGAGTGACATCACCCGATATGGTATTGTGTCGAATGAACCACACAGTGGCAATAGGAGAAAAGACACTGACAGCAAATCCCAGCAGTCCGTATACACCTGTATAGCCAAATGCATAAATGAAAGTCTTGTATCCTGTTCCGTGTGCCGCACAGGTGTCATTGTCATGAAAATTGATTAGCACTACATCTGGTGAAAAGATGGCTGCATTTGGGAGCAGGACAGCGACCCACACACACACAACAGCCACAGTGGCAACCCATATCTTCATTTTCTTAGCACCGTACCGAACCAAGACGTAGACAGAAATGGCGAATGTAGTCATGTACATCAGTCTAGCTGCTCCACCTGATGCAATAACCCAATACATCCACCTGCAGGCAAACTCTGACGGCCTAAGCTGAGGACACCAGCATCCAGTGATGATGACGTTGGAGATGAAAAACATCATTAACCCCACAATGACAACTTGTCCAGCAGTGATGATATTGACCAGTACCAGACGAAGGGTTCCTGTGATGGACCTCTCCACTGCAATAGCCACTATTAGTAGGGTGTTGAAAAGGAGGAGTGGTGTCAGGAAGAACACAGTGATGCCCAAGCTGTAGTAACTAAACATTGGCCTAGTCTCCTCTTCCTCCATTCCTGCTGTTCTGTTACTTGTGTTGTCTAGAGAACTGTTGTTCATTCTTATCTGATTCTCTAGTACAAGCTTCCAACTACAAGAGCTGACAATCCTCAGAGCACTTGAAATAGCTTTACCTGTCTGAAGTTGTACTCTTGTGTATTGTGGAGGTAAACAATAGCATACCATATGTTTCCTTTTATGGGTTGTTGTGTGTGGGTGGTGGGCTTGCTGTTATGTCTACAAGTCTTGACTATGTAAACAGGATTACTGGTATGCCTGTATATGGTGATATATGTGATAATTGTTTTGTGAGTGGGTAGGTACCTACCTACCTGTATACACTGCCAATTAGCAGCTGCCCGGGTAACGAGTTTTCTGGAGTGATGAAAGTGCTCTATATGTAGAAGAATTTTAGGCTTTTCCACATGTGAGCTTGACAGGCGGCTGATGAATACGTACATCATTTGTGTGGTTGCTTGCTACGTATCTTGTTTAATTGCTTGGAGTGGTTTATATTGTCATAATGTGTCTATAATGTAACTACTAAGCTGTGAGATATACGTACATAACAATGTCTTATCTATGTGTTATAATCTATAATAATGTTTCTAAAAAGCAGTACAAATGTTAATGCATGAATAATGTACACAATGTCTTGGCAAGTAGTGTATTAAACACTTCTCTCTCACTGCATGAACTCCCCATCAGTCTCTACATATTCAAGTCTACTACATCAGTTGAACGAGCATTCCCTTCGCTACCTGTGCTAGCTGCCTTGCCAGTTTTGCTCTTCTCTGACATGGCTGTCTTCTTCATACATGCATTGCACAAAATGTGTTGAACCCTCTGTCTGACAGGTTTGAAGTAGATAAGGATAAGCACTGGTGTGGGTATGAGGGAGAGAAGGATGAATGCTCCTTCCACATAGTTGAAAATCTTCTCTAAAGTATACCAGTCCTTTCCAGCTGGAGCAAATGCAGCAAATAGCAAAGGGGTCGTCTGTCCAACAAAGTTAATTATGTTTCCGAGAATAAGAAAAACTGATAATTTTATCATTGCCTTCACCAGAGTGACGTCACCCCGTATGGTTTTGTGGTGAATGAACCAGATAGTGGCAATGGTACACAATACACTGACAGCAAATCCCAGCAGTCCGTATACACCTGTGTAGCCAAATGCGTAAATGAAAGTCTTGTATCCTGTTCCGTGTGCCGCACAGGTGTCATTATTATGAAAATTGATTAGAACTACGTCTGAAGAAAAGATGGCTGCATTTGGAAGTAAGACAGCGACCCACACACCTACTACAGCCACAATGGCAACCCATATCTTCATTTTCTTAGCACCGTACCGAACCAAGACGTAGACAGAAATAGCGAATGTAGTCATGTACATCAGTCTAGCCGCTCCACCTGATGCAATAACCCAATACATCCACCTGCAGGCAAAGTCTGACGGCCTAATCTCAGGACACCAGCAGCCTGAGATGATGACATTAGAGATGAAGAACATGATTGCCCCCACGATGACAACTTGTCCGGCAGTGACGATATTGACTAATACCAGTCGAAGGGTTCTCGCAATTGATTTTTCAATTACAATAGCCACTGTTAGCAAGATGTTGAAAAGCAGCAGCGGGGTGAGGAAGAACACAGTGACTGTCAGGCTATAGTAACTGAACGAGGGCCGTCCAAGTGCTTCCAAGGTGGCATTAGTTGTGTTGGTAAAACTGTTGTTCATTGCCCCTGTAATTCCTCCCAAGGTGTGAGGCAGTGTTCTCACCTGAATGTTGAAATAGGGGGGTGCAGGGGGGGGGAGTCCAAAGCACTAGTCTCAAATCCAGCCCCTATTCTCTGTGAGCATCACTATTGTGCAATCGATTGCTGTGTACTTGCATGTGTATAACTGTTTGGTAATAATTTTGAATACAGATCAGCTGTGCATGCTATGACTCTTATGGGGGGTGCAGCAGCCTCTGAAACACTGATAGGGGGGTATATTTGGACAATAGGGGGGTGCAGCACCCCCCAAAAACAGCCTAGAGAGAATGCTGGTGTGAGGCCACCTGTCCCAAGAAGGGAATGTGCCTATAGCAAACTTGCAGTACTTTTGCGGCAGCCCCTATATTGTTTTCATTTTGCGATTTTGTTGTATGGCTTCATGTTACGGTAAGATATATATATATATATATAATACGTGAAGCTACGGTTGTATTATTACACTGAAATTTATATTGCAAGTACAGGCGAAGTATTGCAGGAGAAACATTTATATAGGCGGCCATTTTCTTAGCGTTCGTGAAGGGGAGACGGCACGGAAAGGACTTCAAACGTCGCCCAGGTCGCCGTTGGTTATGTTCTTGCCTACGGCATTGTGTTCTACGGCGTAAAAGCTCAAGTTTGCGCGAATTACTGCCTTAGGCGAAGGACAAGAGCGACGCCGAACTCGGTGAGCGCACAATATTGTTTTCATCGTCTTCGCTGTGACTTGTACACTAGTGGTCTTCACCACACTGCCGAGGATGATTGACAGGCGCAACGACAAGCTTTGCGAAGCCCGTGAATTGTCTACGCTAAGGTTATCCAGCTGTCTCTAGCGCAGGAATACGTGGCACACACTGGAATCGTCTTCAGAGCTGGCGCGCTGCGTTGCACTCGAACGAATGGCCTTCTGTGCACATTTATGCTTCTATGACCCGTGTTTTCTCCTGTGTGCTTGCACTTTCTGTTGGTGAAGCTATTAAACTTTGTTAACGTTCAAACAAACATGCTTTAATTGTGCACAGTGTGCCAATCCGTGCAAACCTGCATGTGTGAATGCTGGTATTGTGTGCTTGTATATATGTTTGATTGCATGCACTAATAAACTGACATGACTTGGTCCTGGTGCACAACTACCCTAACCAGCAATTGAGAGCTAGAGCAAGTAGTTTGAGTTGGGGCGGTAGCCCCACGAGTTTTTTTAACTCGAAATACTTATTAGGCTGTCCCAGTTTCCCACAGCTTTAATTGACACCTAATATGTACTATACCTAGTACTGTATAGGGTTTTAGCAGTTGGAAAGCACTCACTGACAATGATGTCTTCAATAACCAGAATGTGCTGCTCCAATTTTGTCTGTTTGGTTGAGGACTTGAACAGGTTGTATTTTCTAATAGGATGTGACTATAGGCACATTCCTAGGCTATGCTTCTATATATAAATGATTGTACATATCTCGTTGTGTAAGTTGTTGTTTCAAATGGAGCTTCTACATTAAGTCAATTTGAATAATGCTTTAAATGTAGACTGTAGTCTCTTTAACATGTTGTGAGGAACTATTGTTAAACATGGGAAGTATGTAGTGCATATTTACATTTGAAGATATAAGCAATATCGCTGAGCAGAAAGGCAACTGGAGGAAAGGAGCAACGATTGAGCTCAAAGTGTATGGCGGAGTTTCACCTACGTATGTGAACTATCGACCCTAACTATGATCCTTCATATCCCGTCACCTTTACGTACGTATGGATCATGGGCCACTGCCCACTATGATCACACCACCACCAGTACCAGGATCAAGCTGAGAGTCCTAAGTAGTTAAGACAACGGCTCACCCACGACATGTGTATGAGGGCAAATGGAGATGAAGAATCATGACCCGGATCGATGGCTCTGTGGTTGAAACTCCTTGTAAGAGCGAACATAGGTTCCCAGCTCAACTCGGTCGTTGCTCCTTTTCAGTCTAGCTGCTCCACCAGACACAATAACCCACATCATCAACCTGCAGGCAGATGGCCTAAGCTTGGCCCAGCAATAGCCTACTGAATGATGATGTCTGACAGCTAAACGGGGGGGTCGTTCAGGTGGTTCTAAAGTAGCATTAGTTGTGTTAGTATATGTAGCTAACTGTTGTTCAGTGCCAATGTAGTCCTTCCCAAAGTATGAAGGCTAATTGAATTTGCTAAACACAAGCTGGCACCTTACTTACTGTATGTATGTTGTGCACTGCACTTGAAAACGCAACGCAATTGCTCAATCTCTATAATCTTTGTATAATTATGATGCTTCTCATTGTGAAGTATGTCTGCCATTAACAAAAAGCTTTGTCATTAAGACTGAGGCCAAGTTTTGTTAATGTTGTATTCTTCCTTCTAGTACGTACGTATGTGTGTACATGCATTGCCCAATTATTGAAATTGTAGTATACTTTAGCTAGGTGTGAGATAGAGCAATAGTCTATATCTTGCGTATATGTACCTCTTGGACTGTGCTATAGCCTTCAGTTTGAAAGATGGTACTTCTTATTAGGTTAGATGTTTCAACGCAGTCTAGGGTCATGGTCAGTATTGATTATGATGATAACCCTAGTCTTGGTCGAAACATTGAACCTAATGACAACTCTACCTGCCACACTCTTGGCTAGGGCAATGTAATCAAGAGGTATAAGCATCTCATGCCTAGCCAATCACGTACGTAACAGTAAGTCTACGTATATGTTATGCATGCAGTAGAAACAGTATGTACGTATGTATGTTCACATAGTACATAATGTTGCGTGATAAGCTACTTAGTTTTGTACATAAATATAGTATGACATTGATTATCATTGCAAGTTTTGTAGTCAATGTTTGTATGGTACAGTGTGTCTAATGTTATGTCTCCATGTACAGTATGATAAGTACATGCCTGTATTAGTTCGGAACTGTTTGGTTGGGACGGGATATATATTAGTTGATACCACTCTCAAGTGTGATACGTACATAAGTGACATCCCCTTGGCCTTCGGCCTCAGGGATATCGCTTATGTACCACACTTTTGAGAGTGGTATAGCTAATACGTATAGTCCTAGGTGACTTTATAGAAATTCAGCAATTTTGTGCTAATAGATCTTTGTCATATTCTAGACTAACTGCATTATAATGTTTACCTGTCAGATAGAGCAATATCTTATCTTTGTCAAATTTTGACACTGCCTGTTTATACAAACAATACTAATCCAAGCATGTTACGTTCTGTAAGTGCACTGTTTTTAGTGCGCGCTGTGTAGCAAATGCTACAATGCTGCATAAGTCCCCAACACTGTTTTAGCTTGTTAACACTTACGTACATGTACATATCTGCATTAGCTGAATAAGTATTCTCTGTCCTACCAGTACTTGCCAGTTTTATGCTCTTCTCTGACATGTCTGTCTTCTTCATATACACGCTGCACAAAATGCGTTTAACCCTGTAAGCCCTGCCTCGTCTGTCCTTCTCAAATGTCATCTGGATGCCTTCCTTATGTGTAAACATGAACAGCACAAAATGCGTTTAACCCTCTTCCTGACAGGTTTGAAGTAGATAAGGATAAGCACTGGTGTGGGTACAAGGGAGAGGAGGATGAATATATCTTCCGCATAGATGAATGCCTTGTCTAAAGAAGAATATTCCTTTGAAGCTGGAGCAAATGAAATAAGTAGCAAAGGGGTCGTCTGTCCAACAAAGTTGATAATGTTTCCCAGAATAAGAAAAACTGAAAATTTCAGCATTGCCTTCACTAGAGTGATGTCTGCTGTTATGGTATTGTGTCTAGTAAACCACACAGTGGCAATAGCACAGACTACGCTCACAGCAAAGCCCAGCAGTCCGCATACAGTAGTGTAGCCAAATGTGTAAATGAAAGTCTTGTATCCTGTTCCGTGTGGTGCACAGGTGTTGTTATCATGAGTATTGATCTCCACTACATCTGGTGAAAAGATGGCTGCATTTGGAAGCAGGACAGCGACCCACACACACACAACAGCCACAGTGGCAACCCATATCTTCAATCTCTTAGCACCGTACCGAACCAAGACGTAGACAGAAATGGCAAATGTAGTCATGTACATCAGTCTAGCCGCTCCACCTGATGCAATAGCCCAATACATCAACCTGCAAGCAAAGTCTGACGGCCTAAGCTTGGGACAGCAATGGCCAATGATGATGATACTTGCAGTGTGAGCCATGATCATTCCCACAGTGACAATTTGTCCAGCGGCGACAATATTAACTAACAGTATGCGAAGTGTTCCCACAATTGACTTTTCCATTGCCGTGACCACTAGTAGCAGGTTGTTGAAAAGCAGCATGGGTGTCAGGTAGACAACAATGATTGTCAAGCTAGCATAATCAAATGAGAGACGCCCAAATGATTCCAGGGTGACGTTAGTTGCATTGGCAAAACTGCTGTTCATGGCCAGTCCTATTCTTCTTGGATGTGAGGATTAGCTGTCTCCTTAAATGAAGCTCAGTAGGCTGCCAATATGTTTTTCATTGGTGTGAGTAATTTGACTTCAGTTGACACTATGATCACACTTTGTCACCACTTGTAGCAGTACGTAACTTTATTATACTCTTTTCCAGTTTTTGGCAGAAGTGGGATAAGAAACACTCTTCAACAATGATGGTCTCACTTTCCAAGAAGTGTTCCACTTATTCTTCCTCACCGACTGAAAGCTAGAGGTGTATGCACTAATATGTTGCTACCATATATAGATTCACTTAGCAAGTTATGCTTATAAGAATATTGTGTATAGCTGGGTAGAAATGTGTGCATACGTACCTGGCACATTATAGGCATGTTTATACACTCAAACGCAACACAGATAACTCAAGCACTATATTATAATCTTCCTAACGTTTGTATTACTATCCCCCCTTTCACATGACCAACTTTAAACCGGTTTAACTCAAACGCATTCACATGGGCATGAAGCGGTTTAAGGGTCAATGACATCATTATGACATTTATTGTTGACTTGATTAGGTGTGAAGAAAGATGGTGGTGACGGAACCGTAATTATGTTCATTTATTTCCTGATGATTTGCTGGAGAAGACAAAGAAGAAAGCATCATAGGAGAAGGATACGGAGGATGGTATCGATTCGAAGACGATTGCAAGCCTTTTACGACCAACTCATCACTGATCGAATCATATGTAGTACGATGCAGTGTCGGGTGCTTTGGGTCAAGTACAGAAGCCAGTCCTTTACCATTATTACCGCATCTTGGTACGACCTGGAATGGAAAAGAAATTTGACTCTTTCTTTGGTAGCCATTTTATCGCACCTTTAAAACGGTTTAGCTAAACCGTTCTACGTAAACTCTTAAGCTGGTTTAACTAAAACGGTTTAAGCAATTTTAAATCGATTTAAGAACCGGTTTAAGTGCCTTGTGAATGCGCTGAACTGATTTTGCATGGCCATGTGAAAGGGGGGTATGAGGTATATACGTACATTCAACAAAAGGGACACCTTTAGTGAGATTTGCCTCAGTTTAGTTACCATGCTGCCTTTCTTTGCTCGAATGTGCATGTATACATGCATTGCTTCAGTGAAAGAAGTGTAGTGCATTCATTATGGCTCTTAATGCGTCACGAATTTCCTTATGGCATGAATCTCACAGAATGTGACCTATATTGTTTTCAGAAATAGGTTTTTGCATGGCTTCATGTTCGTATATATGTATATATATATCTGTCAAGATGGCGGCGCCGTGGGGTTCGTTGGCTTTACTAAGCTATTATTCGCTTTGTCCTCACTTGCGCAGCCATTCAATCGAGTGAGAAGTATTCCAGAACACTTCTTCGTAATACTAAGCCAGCGCAAAGCCTGTGCAGGACGTTTTCGTGAAGAAACAGCCGGAAAAAGAACAGGTTCGATAACAAGATGGCCGCCCCGGAGGCTTCTGTTCACCCGCTTAGAAATCGGCTTTGGTACCATTTCTCCCTTTACCAAACGAACGAAAGTTGTTCACAAAGTGTTTCAAGAAGGCTGATGTGGCTTAGAAGCTTTAATAAATTTTGCTTTTGGGTTACTGCTCAAATGTTACCGAGGCTGAACGGCCATTTTATTAACGTTCTCGCATGGTTTTGCACTTGACGAAGACTATTGCTTCAGCGGTTAGCTTCGGTGCTATCCTCTCAAGTGATATTTTAGATTTTGGACAGCAACTATCAGTTTGTGTAGATGGTATTATTCAGGGCAAGGCAACTGACTAGCTAGCTAGCTAGCTGGGCTAGAACAGTTGGGTATCAAAGTGCATGAAGCTGTGTAACTGCAGGGCCCTATCCTGTGCAAAGCATCCAAACGCTTAATGCACTTTCCCATGCAATTGCCAACTTTCCTATGAGTGTGGATGTTTAGGCACAGCTTCTTGGTTTGTATTTAAAACCCTGATGCATTCATACTTCTGCATGGTGCATCCTGGGGTCACTCTAGCATTTAGAGTGATGCTAAATGGCATGACAAATGTGAACACCATTACTAGCAAGTAGTTCGAGTTTGGGGCGCCCCATTGGCGCCCCACGAGTTTTTTTTAACTCGAAATACTTGTTTTAAGAGAGTTTACTGTTGGATTGCACTGTAGAGGATGACAATGGCACTGTGCAGGTAACAATGATTAGACCACGAGACCCACTACAAAACTGAGCCTGTGTATAAGATACACATGAGCATTACATCACACACGTGACCAGTATCGCATGCATTACAGTATACTCAGAACTAACAAGTGCACATCAATACACTACATTTACATGTGTTTGTGGTTGTGCTTATCAGACATGCATACGTACATATGTATGTACTGTCTCAGCCTTTCAATGGTAGAACCCAATTTCAGTTTCTTGTCTTCAGTTTTTATATACGAGTAGTCTGTAGTCTTTTCTTAGTACTGCCATAACTGTATAGCTTATTTCAGCCTCTGCATTAGTGGTTTTACTCTTAAAGGAAGTCCATTCTGCCCTTCTTATAATTTGCACTAATATGATAATTGTGCATCTTTAGTGCTGGTGTAACCCGTTTGCTTGCGGTTGAGATCCGTTGAAATTCACAAGTGGGGTAATACGTACGTTTGTACCCCTTACAACTGTGTAATTATATTTGTGCAGTCTTCTCTGACATGTCTGTTATCTTCCTACACACAACTGTATCAGTGCAGTCTTCTCTGACATGTCTGTCTTCTTCCTACACACACATTGCAGTACCACAGTATGACAAGGCATCCATGCATGGAACTACGTAGTGCGCCATGCATGTGTTATTGCATTACCTTTACTACATAAGCTGTATGCATATGATGAGCTATAAACTTATCTGTGCCATTTGTTTGACACGTACCTTGTACAAAGAATATTTTTGCTAATGTATGAATATGATGCACACACTTCATAGTATCATTGCAAGTTGCTTTTAGCGTTTGTTTTTATGAACCTTCCAGCAGTGTCTAACCTTGATGTCTACATATACATGTCTACATCAGCTGAACGTGCATTTCCTGTGCTAGCAGTCTTGACAGTTTTGCTCTTCTCTGACACGGCTGTCTTTTTCATACACACACTGCACAAAATGCGTTGAACCCTCTGTCTGACAGGTTTGAAGTAGATAAGGATAAGCACTGGCGTGGGTACAAGGGAGAGGAGGATGAATATTCCTTCCACATAGTTAAAAGCCTTCTCTAAAGTATACCAGTCCTTTCCAGCTGGAGCAAATGTGGCGAATAGCAAAGGGGTCACCTGTCCTAGAAAGTTGATAACATTTCCTAGAATTAGAAAGGCTGCAAATTTCAGCATTGCCTTTACCAGAGTGACGTTACCCGATATGGTATTGTGTCGAATGAACCACACAGTGGCAATGGCACAGAGTACAGTGACAGTGAAGCCCAGCAGCCCGTATATGCTTGTATATCCAAATGTGAAAATAAAGGTCTTGTATCCTGTACCATGTACTGCACATGATTTGTTATCATGCAAATTAATCAGCACTACATCTGGTGAAAATACAGCTGTATTTGGGAGGGCGACACCAACCCACACACCCATTACAACCGCAATCGCAACCCATATCTTCATTTTCTTAGCACTGTACCGAACCAAGACGTAGACAGAAATGGCGAATGTAGTCATGTACATCAGTCTAGCCGCTCCACCAGAAAGAATTATCCACAACAGGAATCTGCAGCCAAAATCTGATGGCCTAATCTCTGGACACCAGCAGCCAGAGATAGCGACATTAGCAAGGGAAACCATGATTGCCCCCACAATGATAACTTGTCCGGCGGTGATGATATTGATCAGTACCAGGCGAAGGGTTCCTGCAACGTTTTTCTCCACTGCAATAGCCACTGTTAGCAAAATGTTGAAAAGCAGCAGCGGGGTGAGGAAGAACACGGTGACTGTCAGACTGAAGTAACTGAATGAGGGCCGTCCAGGTAGTCCTACAGGAGCATTAGTTGCATTGATAGAACTGTTAGTCATAGTCAGTCTAATTCTTTCCAAGATGACAGGTAGCTTTTTCCTGCAGTGGAAGTTTTTGTAAGCTTCCAATACTGTCTGGTACGTAACTGTGACGTTAGTATGTCGTCACAATTTTTACCCCTTGAAGTGGAGGCTTGGGCTGTACAAACTCTTTACCGATTACAGGAGCAAGTGATAAGATACGCTCACCGATGGCCTTGAGTTCTGCTCTCAGTCTTTCTGTTCGACTGAAGGCGTGAACATGTTGTATGTACTGATATGTACGTGTGTTACTTCAGCAAAATATACGTACGTATGTTTCCGTGGGATGCTTGAAGCTTCTACATTTGGACCATTTGAATAATATCATATAATAAAACATTTGAATAATATAAGGTCACCCTTAACACCTACAAACTGCCATTCAGCCTTAACCTGTACAAACTGCCAGTCGCCCTTTCCCCTACAAACTGCCAGTTAACCGTAAAACCCTACAAACTGCTGGTCACCTTAACCACTACAATCTGCCGGTCACCTTAACTACTACGAACTGCCAGTCAACTCAACCCTTACAAACTGCCAGTTCCCCCTTAACCACCACAAATTGCTGGTCACCTTAACTACTACGAACTGCCAGTCAACTCAACCCTTACAAACTGCCAGTTCCCCCTTAACCACCACAGGCGCATCAGTCCCTGAATCTTGAACTGTCACACATAATACTGGTATGAATGCTGTTGTTTGCAAAAAGCAGCGGCTCTGTAGCTACGTAGTTCATTCATCAAAACATGTATACACCTGATGAAGGCCATGCACATGAAGCACTGTCTACATGTCTTGCTGCATAGGTTAATGAAGCATGCAAAAGCCTAGTTGTCCTAGCATAGCCACTATACCTATGTAGTTCTAGATTTAGGATTCCAGAGGATGTACATGCTGATGCAATTTTGTAGTGTCAATGCAAGTTACGCTGTCTCCATCAGTGTCCAACCTCATGTCTACATATTCATGTCTGCATCAGCTGAATGAGAATTCCTTTCACTACCAGTAACTGTTTTACCAGTTTTGCTCTTCTCAGATACGGCTGTCCTTTTTCTACACACGTTGCATAGAATACGTATAACCCTCTGCCTGACAGGTTTGAAGAAGATAAGGATAAGCACTGGCGTGGGTACAAGGGAGAGGAGGATGAATATTTCTTCCACGTAGTTGAAAGCCTTCTCTAAAGTATACCAGCCCTTTCCAACTGGAGCAAATGCAGCAAATAGCAAAGGGGTCAACTGTCCAACAAAGTTGATAATATTTCCAAGAACCAAAAAGACTGAAAATTTCATCATTGCCTTCACCAGAGTGACGTCACCCGATATGGTATTGTGCCGAATGAACCAGATAGTACAAATGGCACATATAACACTGACAACAAATCCCAACAGTCCGTATAAAGTAGTGTATCCAAATGCGTAAATAAAGGTCTTGTATCCTGTACCATGTACTGCACATGTGTGGTTATCGTGTAAATTGATCAGTATTATATCTGGTGATAAGACGGCTGCATTTGGAAGCAGGACAGCGACCCACACACACACAACAGCCACAATGACAACCCGTATCTTCATTTTCTTAGCTCCAAACCGAACCAAGACGTAGACAGAAATGGCGAATGTAGTCATGTACATCAGTCTAGCTGCTCCACCTGATGCAATAACCCACACCATCAACCTGCAGACTAAGTCTGATGGCCTTAGCTCAGGACACCAACAGCCTGAGATGATGACGTCAGAGATAGCTATTATGATTATTCCCACAATGACGATTTGTCCGGCAGTGACGATATTGACCAATACCAGTCGAAGGGTTCTCGCAATTGATTTTTCAATTACAATTGCTACTGTTAGTAGGATGTTAAAAAGCAGCAGTGGTGTGAGGCAGAACACAGTTACTGTCAAATCATAGTAGCTGAATAGGGGCCGTCCAGGTGGTTCCAAAGTGGTATTACTTGCGTTGGCAGATCTGTTGTTCATTGCCTGTCAAATCCTAACCAAGATTTGAGGGTTATATACCTTTCCTGAAATGCAATTCTCACCACGCGTGCAGTGCTTCCCTGTAAGTCTTGGCGAGTTGAGAAGGAGAAGGTCTTGTCAGATTTCGTGACCACTTACTGGACACATAAAGTCTTCATCCACATGTGAAATGCATAGGAAATGTCACTACAGTGGTGGCCTCAATTTCCAGTTTGCGGATGATGTGAACATGTTTATATACTTATTTGATATTACAACAGTATAAATAAATGAGTTTGTACTTACAAAGGTACTTACTTAATGTGTATCTTGTGTTGTAAATGTGAATATCCAGTGCAGCTCTTAAGTATGTACATTACATTTAGACCATTTGAATAATGGTTTAAATGTAGTGGATGCCAGTATGTACATTTAGACCATTTGAATAATGGTTTAAATGTAGTGGATGCTGGGATGTACATTTAGACCATTTGAATAATGGCTTAAATGTACGTAATTGTTTGTTAGTGCCATTAGCTTATGCCAGAGTCCTATCAAGTTGTATTAGCAGGACCACTGTACTTACTGTGGTTCTACATATTAAATTCAAGAGGATGCAAATGGAAGTGGGACTATTTGGCATTTGTACAGTAAGTATTTGCAATACTTTAACTACTAAGTTACGTACAGTGTTGATGTCATGGCATAGTATGTATTCTTAATTCAATCCACACATTTACATTCGTATGAAAGATCGAATGCACCAATTTGTGACAACGATGATTGCCTCTATACTGTGTTCAAAGATTTGTGTCTGCATCCAGTGAATCAGCTGAATGAGCAGTACCAGCATTATTGTTCTTTGTCTTGCCAGTTCTTCTCTTCTCTGAAACATTTTCTTTCTTCATGCACACACCACGCAAAATGCTTTTTACCCTCTGCCTGACAGGTTTAAAGTAAATAAGGATGAGCGCTGGTGTGGGTAATAGAGATAGGATGATGAATATTGCCTCTACATAGAGGAAGACCTTCTCTAAAGTATACCAGTCCTTTCCAACTGGAGCAAGTGCAGCAAATAGCAAAGGGGTCGTCTGTCCTACAATGTTGATAATGTTTCCGAGAACCAGAAAGAGTGCTAATTTTATCATAGCCTTCACTAGAGCGATGTCGCCTGAGATGCTATTGTGTCGAATGTACCAAACAGTAGCAATTGGACAATAAGCACTGACAGCAAAGCCTAGCAGTCCGTATACAGTAGCGTAGCCAAATGTGTAAATGAAAGTCTTGTATCCTGTTCCATGTGCCGCACAGGTGTCATTATCGTGAAAGTTGATCAGGAGTATGTCTGAAGAAAAGATGGCTGCATTTGGAAGCAGGACAGTGACCCACACACCTACTACAGCCACAGTGGCAACCCATATCTTCATTTTCTTAGCACCGAACCGAACCAAGACGTAGACAGAAATGGCGAATGTAGTCATATACATCAGTCTAGCCGCTCCACCTGATGCAATAATAACCCAATACATCAACCTGCAGGCAAACTCTGACGGCCTAAGCTGAGGACACCAACAGCCTGAAATGATGACTTTGGTTATGAAAAACATCATTAGTCCCACAATGACAACTTGTCCAGCAGTGACGATATTAACCAGCATCAGACGAAGACTGTGATGGACCTCTCCACTGCAATAGCCACTGTTAGTAGGGTGTTGAGAAGCAACAAGGGTGTGAGAAAGAACGAAGTAATAATCAAGCTAAAGAAACCAAAAGATGGCCTAAATTCCTCCATTGGTTCCATAGTGGTATTACTTATGTCGGCAAGGGAACTGCTGCTCATTGCTGGTAGCTATTGTCCGTTCAATCACAGCTAAAGAAGTTCGTCTATGTGTACAAACTGTGAACTCTAGAGCTTGTGAAGTCCAAATAGCTGTGTGACATGTAGAACTTCCAGCCGACGACGAATTAACAACTACAGTACATGTCACAAGTTACTTACGGAATCTTGCGGATTTGCCGCGTAGGTTTTCTGCGAATTTCCGAGCGGCGAAGTGCGGATGTCCGTGAGCCTTCCGCGGAATCATCGCTGGTTATCCGCGGAATCATCGCTGAGTATTCGCGGAACATCCGTAGGGCACCCGCGGAATGTTCCGCTGAAGGTTTGCGCTGAACGTTCGAAGCAGATTAGCTTCACGTAGTCAGCGTATCCAGCGAATTACGCAATCCCACTCCATCCGTGGGTGGCTGTTACCCAGGATACGGGCAGGTGTCAGAATAGTTGTGGTCACCGCGATGTTTGTGTTTAAGAATATGCACGGTTCCGCGGACTCAGCACAGATGCTCCGCGGATTCACTACAGACAATCCGCGGATTCACTACAGACGATCCGCAGAGATGCCGAATACATTCCGCTAATTTCTGCGCAGGTTTTCACGGAAAGCCGCGACGGATTACCGCGGAATTCGTCGGATTTCCGTAAGTAACTTGTGACATGTACTGTAATAGGCCACCATATATGGAGGCTAAATTAGTATCTGCGAAGTGACGTCAGCGCAGAAGTGGCTAGTCAGCTTAGTGTACTTTGGCTCTGCAACAGCAACTATCTACTATTCTATCTATTAAAATGTGCCTGTGAAACTATGCGTGTGTGGATGGAGACTACCGTTGGGCCTTCTCTGAGGATGACGATTTTATTGCTGCAACTTCTATTGACAAAAACAGCACAGACTACTTACTGGATGCATAAAGTCTTCATCTTAATGTGAAATACAAAGAACGAGTATTTCGAGTTAAAAAAAACTCGTGGGGCTGCCGCTCCAACTCGAACTACTTGCTCTAGCTCTCAATTGCTGGTTAGGGTAGTTGTGCACCAGGGCCACGTCATGTCCGTTTATTAGTGCATGCAATCAAACATGTATACAAGCACACAGTACCAGCATTCACACATGCAGGTTTGCACAGGATTGGCACACTGTGCACAATGAAACATGTTTGTTTGAACGTTAACGAAGTTTAATAGCTTCACCAACAGAAAGTGCAAACACACACGAGAAAAACACATGGGTCACAGAAGCATAAATGTGCAGTACCATGTTTTTGTCCTGACAAGGCCATTCGTTTGAGTGCAACGCAGCGCGCCAGTGCTGAAGACGATTCCAGTGTGTGCCACGTATTCCTGCACTATAGACAGCCGAGTAACCTTAGCGTAGACAATTCATGGTCTTCACAAAGCTTGTGGTTGCTCCTGTCAATCATCCTCGGCAGCGCGGTGAAGACCACTAGTCTCTACAAGTCACAGCGAAGACGATGAAAACAATATTGTGGGTTCACCGAGTTCAGCATCGCTCTTGTTCTTCGCCTAAGTCAGTAATTCGCGTAACCTCGAGCTTGGATGCTGTAGAATACAATGCCGTAGGCAAGAAAACAACCAACGGCGACCTGGGCGACGTTCGAAGTCCTTTCCGTGCCGTTCTCCCCTTCAAGTGGGCCGCCTATATAAATGTTTCTTCCGCAATACTTCGCCTGTACTTGCTGTATAAGTTTTTGATGTAACAATACCACCGTAGCTGCACGAATTATTATATATTTACATATATGTAATATTATGTATAACCATAATTTATCTTACCATAACATGAAGCCATATAACAAAATCACAAAATGAAAACAATATAGGGGCTGCCTGTAGCAGCCCCTAAAAAGTCACCACAATGATGACCTCAATTTCCAGTTTGCTGACTATATGAGCATGTTTATGCACTTGTATTACTGCTGTATGAATAAACCAGGTTGTACTTATAAAGGTATACTTAATGTGTATCCTGTTTTGTAAATGGGAATGTCCAGTGCAGCTCCTAAGTATGTACATTACATTGAGACCATCTGAATAATGGTTTAAATGTAGTGGATGCCAGTATGTACATTGAGACCATTTGAATAATGGCTTTAATGTACATAATGGTTGGTTGGTGCCCTTAGCTTAGCTGTTAGAAATGTATCTTGAAGCAGCAACAGCCCTGTCAACTTGTATTAGCATAGCAAATCAAGGGGGACAAATTCAATGTAAGTAAGTATGTGTAATAATTTCGCTACTATCTTATGTGATGTCATGGTGTAGCGTGTATTCTTAACCAAAACCACACAAATAACATACGTTTGAAGTAGTATGCACCAATTTGTGACAATGGTGAATGTCTTAATGCTGTTTTCAAAGATTAGTGTCTACATCAAGTGAATCAGCTGAATGAGCATTACCAGTGCTACTGCTCCCCGTCTTGCCAGTTTTGCTCTTCTCTGATACATATTCCGTCTTCATACAAACACCACACAAAATGCGTTTAATCCTTTTCCTGACAGGTTTAAAGTAGATAAGGATAAGCACTGGCGTGGGTACAAGGGAGAGTAGGATGAATACTCCTTCCACATAGTTAAAAGCCTTCTCTAAAGTATACCAGTCCTTTCCAGCTGGAGCAAATGCAGCAAATAACAAAGGGGTCGTCTGTCCAACAAAGTTGATAATGTTTCCAAGAACCAGAAATACTGCGAATTTTATCATTGCCTTCACTAGAGTGATGTCACCCGATATAGTATTGTGTCGAATGTACCAAACAGTGGCAATAGGAGAAAAGACACTGACAGCAAATCCCAGCAGTCCATATACACCTGTGTAGCCAAATGCGTAAATGAAAGTCTTGTATCCTGTTCCGTGTGCTGCACAGGTGTCATTGTCATGAAAATTGATTAGCACTACATCTGGTGAAAAGATGGCTGCATTTGGAAGCAGGACAGCGACCCACACACACACAACAGCCACAATGGCAACCCATATCTTCATTTTCTTAACACCGTACCGAACCAAGACGTAGACAGAAATGGCGAATGTAGTCATGTACATCAGTCTAGCTGCTCCACCTGATGCTATAACCCAATACATGAATCTGCAGGCAACGTCTGATGGCCTAATCTCAGGACACCAACAGCCCGAGATGATGACGTTGGCGATGAAAAACATCATTAGTCCCACAATGACAACTTGTCCAGCAGTGACTATATTGACCAGCACCAGACGAAGGGTTCCTGTGATGGACCTCTCCACTGCAATAGCCACTGTTAGTAGGGTGTTGAAAAGCAACAACGGCGTGAGAAAGAGAATAGTGATAACCAGGCTATAGGAACTAAATATTGGCCTGAATTCCTCCATTGGTTCCATAGTGGCATTACTTATGTTGGCAAGAGAACTGTTGTTCATTGCTGCTGCTGTCCTTTCTGAAGCAAACTCTGTCAGAGCTGAGGCAATCTTCTTTGTTTACGTAGAAGCTGTTAACTCCAGAACTGAAACTCACTTGTGAGTACTATATAAACAACATACAGTCTATATTACGTGTATAATGTTGTATTCAATTACAGTACTATACAGAAACTATACACATTCTTGGGCTGAAGCCAAGCCACTGCCATAGACAGGCAGTCTTTGTGGTCTGAAGTTCAGCTAATTGGTACAACAGTTTCAGACTGGGTTTCTCTAGAATCCTCAGTGGTGTGTAGCTCAGTGCGGCATTACGGTAATTGGTCTGTGTGTGTGTGTGTGTGTGTGTGTGTGTGTGTGTGTGTGTGTGTGTGTGTGTGTGTGTGTGTGTGTGTGTGTGTGTGTGTGTGTGTGTGTGTGTGTGTGTGTGTGTGTGTGTGTGTGTGTGTGTGTGTGTGTGTGTGTTTGTGTGTGTGTGTGTGTGTGTGTGTGTTTGTGTGTGTGTGTGTGTGTGTGTGTGTGTGTGTGTGTGTGTGTGTGTTTGTGTGTGTGTGTGCGTGTGTGTTTGTGTTGTGTGTGTGTGTGTGTCCGAGTCTAATCTTGCACAGCAGGCTGCGAGGCGACTTATGAGCGATATCAGTGAATTCAGAAGGACAAAGTAGAAAGTTTAAAAGGCGATTGTCTCGAAATGACTGCGTTCGAAAGATATGGCGTGAAAAAAGCGAGAGCCAATATGTGGCTTACTCTTTCCGAGAATGACTAAATCGTGCTCAATGGCGGGATGCAATCGAGAGGTGCCGAGTCCAGCGTTCTACTCTGGCGGTGTGAGTCCTCGCTGCGGCGTCTGGTTGTAACATGGGGCGGTGTGGGTATATATGAACCTATAACCGTCCAGCTCCACCATAGATACTCTACACTACGTAATCGGATTGGAATCATTTATTATTGCATACTTTGTGGTATTGTGACTACGTCTGTCTCGTGTATAAAATATTCATAGTATCAATGCAACACATGTGGATATGGTGCAACGCTCACGACTAAACGATCCTACAATTAAAGCATTTGCTCAAATCAATTAGATTCTAGCATATTGACATGTGCGCATACTACGTATTTGTATATAGTATGTATGCACATTGGCATACGTATGTGGTATTAATTTTAGTCTCTGGTTGACAACATGTGCACACTGCTCCCCTTTGATTCCTATTCATTCCACATACAATCTTCACCAGAACAGACACTATTACATCCATCAAGTCACCCGCTTCTTGAAGTGGGTCATCGCCCATGACTGATGGGTGTAGACTAAGGTACGTACGTACATACACATATATCAGAAACAAATGGTTCATTGGCTAGGCGGCATCTTATTTCAAATTCACTGCAATCCACTATGTAGCCAATATTGTTTAATGAACCAAACATTTTGACAGCTGGCTGCTACTAACCACTGACAAAGATAGCAGTCAGATTTCAAATTGTTAAACAACTTTGGCTAGCGAATGGCAGTGATTTGAAACAAGGCATGCACGTGTATTGAGCACATGCGTACGCTCTTATCTTTACTTCTTGTTAGCCACTACTTATTACCAATCCTTAACTATACATCCATTCTCATCAAATGCTGTATACGCATATGTATGTGGTATCTACAGTATGTAATTACAGAACAACACTACAGAAACAGCTACATACATAGCTCTATGCTTGTTAGACATGACTATGTACGTATGTGCCTGTCAGCGTATGTTATGGAGTTCCATTCAGGTTAAATTTAGTCCCGTTCACACATTGCAGACTGCAGTCACTCACGTGATTACTAGTACTGGAACTGTGGAGTCTGGTGCTAATTACCATTGGAATTTAAATGAGGCTCCAATGCTTTAAACATTTGAGCAGTCTGGTATGCGTGAACGGGACAAAAATCCGGAAACAGGAAAATTTTTGTAGATCACAAACAATCCGTAAAATGTTTACTCATGATGTTTATTGCACCAAATCAACTGAGAATTCAGTGTACGCAAAAATTATGTCCGAAGCATGCAAAATCCGCTCTAAGTGTTGTTCGTTTTACATGCTGTGCAGCTTGTATCAAACAGCTGTCTCTCAACAATTTTCAAATACTGTTTAAGTTATTCAGTCATTTTTCTTCTGCATCAAGCATGTGAACGCAAACACGAACATTGTCACCAATGTGTGAGGGTTTCACAGCATTACTGTAGTGCTTTTCAAACAAGCAGTGCAGAAGTCCTCGAGTTAAAAATTAGTTTCAAAAGACACATGTGCGAATTAATTGCATGAAAATGATATGTTGTAGCTTGTCAAAGGCCATTAGCGTTCAACCATGTTTTACCAGTGCTAAGTATAGAAGGTTTCTGGGTGATGTAAGCCCTGTCTCGTCTGTGGTGCTTCTCAAATGTCGTCTGGATGCCTTCTTTAATTAAGCGTAAACATGAACAGCCGAAAATGCGCTTGACCCTTTGCCTGACAGGTTTGAAGTAGATAAGGATAAGCACTGGTGTGGGTACAAGGGAGAGTAGGATGAATACTCCTTCCACATAGTTGAAAGCCTTCTCTAAAGTATACCAGTCCTTTCCAGCTGGAGCAAATGCAGCAAATAGCAAAGGGGTCGTCTGTCCAACAAAGTTGATGACATTTCCGAGAATCAAGAAAACTGCAAATTTCACCATGGCCTTCACCAGAGTGATGTCACCCGAAATGTTATTTCGAATGAACCTAAAGGTCACAAGTGCACAGAGAACACTGACGGCAAAACCCAGCAGTCCGTATACTATCGTGTATCCAAATGCATAAATGATGGCATTAGGTCCTGTTCCATGTGGTGCACAAGCAACATTATCATGGAAGTTGATCAGCACTACATTTTGTGAAAAGATGGCTGCATTTGGAAGAAGAACGCCAATCCACACACCTACAACAGCAATAGCAGCTACCCACAACTGCATATTCCTAGCACCGTACCGAACCAAGATGTAGACAGAAATGGCAAATGTAGTCATGTACATCAGTCTAGCCGCTCCACCTGATGCAATAACCCACATCATCAACCTGCAGGCAATGTCTGACGGCCTAATCTCAGGACACCAACAGTCTGAGATGATGACGTTGGTGATGAAAAACATTATTAATCCCACAATAACAACTTGTCCAGCAGTGATGATGTTGACCAGCACCAGACGAAGGGTTCCTATGATTGATTTCTCCACTGCAATGACTACTAATAACAGACTGTTGAAGATCAGCAGTGGTGTGAGGAAGCACAAGGTGATTATCAAGTTGTAGAAGCTGAATGGAGGTCGCCCAGGAGGACTAACAGTGGCATTACTTGTGTTGGCTAGAAAGCTGTTCTCCATTGCTGTCTCTTCTTACTTTGAGTTGGAAGCCCTTAGCAAGTGGCTGATGGACGGAGTAGCAACTTTTACTGTCCTGCCTTTCAGCTATCTACCTTACCTAACTTCTGAGGGCTAAACCAGTCAATAACAGCCAAGCTGTTTTTGCTGAAGTAAGACATCATGCTGTATGCTGTGGGCTTCCCAAAGTAAGGTTTCCTGAGTGAACAACATCCAATTACCTCATCCAATTATCCAATAACAGCTGGAGTGTGTTGCTGGCATGTGTTGATGGTTGATATAAGATTTCTTACTGTTAGTATACTATATACAATGTGTTATTTCCTAGTTTGAAATCTAATTTCATCCTTTAAATTGAAATGAAAGCTGGACCTTATACTGTAGTCTGTGGGGACCAATTAATGTTCCTGCATCTCTGTCCTTCTTCATTGTATAGTATATTAGAGAGGATCACTGACTGTATATAGTTACGTAACGTTGTTGCCAATTCAAGATATGTATGTACTGTAGCTAGATGACACACCCCGAGCACCATTTTCACGTACGTAGTTGTTCCAAACCTTCACTCACATTTTACTTTTGCACAATACAGTACACGTGTTTGCAATCTTTGTATGCTATAAATATAACGATACCTCAAATGCACTAGGCTGTGTACAAGCAGTGCACAAGTCCTCAAGATAAATAATTAGCTTCAAAAGACAAATGTGTGAGTAAACTGTGTGAATATTTAAATGTTGTGTCTGTTTAAATACACATACATCTCATTAAAGGCCCTTTGTGTTCAACCATGTTTTACCTGAGTCAAGTATAGGAGGTTTCTCAGAAGTGGGCGATGTAAGCCCTGTCTCGTCTGTGGTGCTTCTCAATCGCTGTCTGGCAGCCTTCTTTACCCGTAAGCATGTACAGCACAAAGTGCGTTTAATCCTCTTCCTGACAGGTTTGAAGTAGATAAGGATGAGCACTGGCGTGGGTACAAGGGAGAGGAGGATGAATATTCCTTCCACATAGTTAAAGGCCTTCTCTTAAGTACGTATACCAGTCCTTTCCAGCTGGAGCAAATGCAGCAAATAGCAAAGGGGTCGTCTGTCCAACGAAGTTGATAACATTTCCGAGAATGAGAAACACTGAAATCTGACGGCCTAAGCTCAGGACACCAGCATCCAGTGATGACAAAGATTGAGCTACACCTTCCACATAACCGAAAGCCTTCTCTAAAGTATACCAGTCCTTTCCAGCTGTAGCAAATGCAGCAAAGAGCAAAGGGGTCGTCTGTCCAATAAAGTTGATAATATTTCCAAGAACTATGGAACAGATTGAGCCAGACGCTCAGAAATTACGAAGAACGTCCCGGCTAGTGTCCTCTGCGGATTGAAATCGCCCGTCTTAGTGTTCTCGGAGAGATATCGTGACATTTTCGGTTTTTCCTTCGTGGCCGACCGCCATTTTTACTTACCCTTCCGCTTCTGGCTCTTGCCTTGACGCCTATACAAACACAAGCGCTTCGCAAAAGCGGCGTCAACCGCGCTCCACATCGCTACTGAATTACAGACATGCATAGACAAGTTCATGTACATGCAGGCATAACTTGCAAGTTCAATCATTATATGCATGCATGCCTTGCACATAATTACCCTGAAGAACTGTCACATTGTGGCCATGGGCATGACCTTACTTCAGTTGCCCAACTCATTCATTCGTTGCCCAACTCTCTGTCATCAATATACGTAGCTGACATTACAAGTGCTATCAATAAAACACTGACATCAGAGCGCTTTCGCCAAAGCGCAGTTGACGGCATGCCATACCATGCTAGTACATACATAATTATATAACCATAAATTATATATCTTACCGCAACATGAAGCATACAACAAAATTAAAAATGAAAACAATATAGGGGCTGCCACAGGCAGCCCCTAAAAAGTCACAACAATGATGGTCTCAATTTCCAGTTTGCTGATGATATGAGCATGTTTATGCACTTGTATTACTGCTGTATGAATAAACCAGGTTGTACTTATAAAGGTATATACTTAATGTGTATCCTGTTTTGTAAATGGGAATATCCAGTGCAGCTCCTAAGTATGTACATTACATTGAGACCATCTGAATAATGGTTTAAATGTAGTGGATGCCAGTATGTACATTGAGACCATTTGAATAATGGCTTTAATGTACATAATTGTTGGTTGGTGCCCTTTTAGCTTAGCTATTAGAAATGTATCTTTAAGCAGCAACAGCCCTGTCAGTTGTATTAGCATAGCAAATCAAGAGGATGCACATGAAAGGGGAACAAATTTCAATGTAAGTAAGTATGTGTAATAATTTCGCTACTATCTTTCGTGATGTATGGCGTAGCGCTTATTCTTAACCAAAACCACACAAATAACATGCACCCATTTGTGACAATGGTGAATGTCTTTATGCTGTTTTCAAAGATTAGTGTCTACATCAAGTGAATCAGCTGAATGAGCATTACCAGTGCTACTGCTCCCCGTCTTGCCAGTTTTGCTCTTCTCTGATACATATTCCGTCTTCATACAAACACCACACAAAATGTGTTTAATCCTCTTCCTGACAGGTTTGAAGTAGATAAGGATAAGCACTGGCGTGGGTACAAGGGAGAGGAGGATGAATACTCCTTCTACATAGTTGAAAGCCTTCTCTAAAGTATACCAGTCCTTTCCAGCTGGAGCAAATGCAGCAAACAGCAAAGGGGTCGTCTGTCCAATGAAGTTGATAATATTTCCAAGAACTAGAAATACTGCGAATTTTATCATTGCCTTCACTAGAGTGATGTCACCCGATATAGTATTGTGTCGAATGTACCAAACAGTGGCAATAGGAGAAAAGACACTAACAGCAAATCCCAGCAGACCGTATACACCTGGTATAGCCAAATGTGTAAATGAAAGTCTTGTATCCTGTTCCGTGTGCCGCACAGGCGACATTGTCGTGAAAATTGATTAGAACTATATCTGAAGTAAAGATGGCTGTATTTGGAAGTAGGACAGCGACCCACACACCTACTACAGCCACAATGGCAACCCATATCTTCATTTTTCTAGCACCGTACCGAACCAAGACATAGACAGAAATGGCAAATGTAGTCATGTACATCAGTCTAGCCGCTCCACCTGATGCAATAATCCACAGCATCAACCTGCAGGCAAAGTCTGACGGCTTTATCTCAGGACACCAACAGCCTGAGATGATGACGTTGGCGATGAAAAACATCATTAGTCCCACAATGACAACTTGTCCAGCAGTGACTATATTGACCAGCACCAGACGAAGGGTTCCTGTGATGGACCTCTCCACTGCAATAGCCACTGTTAGTAGGGTGTTGAAAAGCAACAACGGCGTGAGAAAGAGAATAGTGATAGCCAGGCTAAAGAAACTAAACATTGGCCTAAATTCCTCAATTGGTTCCATAGTGGTATTACTTATGTTGGCAAGAGGACTGTTGTTCATTGCTGCTGCTGTCCTTTCTGAAGCAAACTCTGTCAGAGCTGAGGCAATCTTCTTTGTTTACGTAGAAGCTGTTAACTCCAGTACTGAAACTCACTTGTGAGTACTATATAAACAACATACAGTCTATATTACGTGTATAATGTTGTATTCAATTACTATACAGAAGCTATACACATTCTTGGGCTGAACCCAAGCCACTGCCATAGACAGGCAGTCTTTGTGGTCTGAAGTTCAGCTAATTGGTACAACAGTTTCAGACTGGGTTTCTCATGAATCCTCAGTGGTGTGTAGCTCAGTGCGGCATTACGGTAATTGGTCTGTCTGTCTGTGTGTGTGTGTGTGTGTCTGTGTGTGTGTGTGTGTGTGTGTGTGTGTGTGTGTGTGTGTGTGTGTGTGTGTGTGCGTGTGTGTGTGTGTGTGTGTGTGTGTGTGTGTGTGTGTGTGTGTGTTTGTGTTGTGTGTGTGTGTGTGTGTGTCCGAGTCTAATCTAGCACAGCAGGCTGCGAGGCGACTTATGAGCGATATCAGTGAATTCAGAAGGACAAAGTAGAAAGTTTAAAAAAGGCGATTGTCTCGAAATGACTGCATTCGAAAGATATGGCGTGAAAAAAGCGAGAGCCAATATGTGGCTTACTCTTTCCGAGAATGACTAAATCGTGCTCAATGGCGGGATGCAATCGAGAGGTGCCGAGTCCAGCGTTCTACTCTGGCGGTGTGAGTCCTCGCTGCGGCGTCTGGTTGTAGCATGGGGCGGTGTGAGTATATACAAACCTATAACCGTCCAGCTCCACCATAGATACTCTACACTACGTAATCGGATTGGAATCATTTATTATTGCATACTTTGCGGTATTGTGACTACGCCTGTCTTGTGTATAAAATATCCATATGATGTCACTTCCTATGTGACTATGTAAATAGCATTGGAATAGGACAAGAAAACTGTCCTGTGAATTTACATGCATGTGTTGAGCTTCTACACTAGACTCTTATATCTACAACAATGTTAATTTAGCCAGCAAAGTTTGTTGCATAACACGTGCCGAGGGTTCTGCACTTTAGTGCTTAATTGTGTAGGTACACCTGCAAGCCAGGACTATGCAATCATGAATAATAGACACCTAAGTACAGAATACTTATTATGATGCTGTATGAACTGCATATGTACATGTACATACAGTATATTCTGATATTATGTATATGTATGTACCTATGTATATGTACATAATTGCCCTCGGTGGTTTTGGAGAGATTCTGTTGTGGATTGTGTACTATTGATTTGATACATTGATAATGGTATCATTGCCTTAGTCTTATACCTTTGCAAGGGTAGCTACACGAGGCCATTAGGTACGCATATGGTCTAGATATAGAGCTTGACCTCTCTTGTTCTTCAATTCACATTATGTATTTGAAACTTGAGGCTGAACTGCTTGCACATTTTCGTTGACCAGAAGTAGCCACTACTTCCAGTTACGTAATGCAAAATTCATAAGATGTCTAGCTTGCTAGACTAACCATTACGTAGCTCACTTATGTCAACTTGTGCCACTGTTGCAGATTAGGGGGTCTAGGGGGGTCTAGGTCGGTCGGGGGTCGGGGCCCATAATCTCACAAACTATGTAACTTGCTCTTTAGTAGCAGGTTTGGCAGAAGCGATTTTGCATTTCGAAGTTGGTGAGGCTACAAAAGGTGGACAACCAAAATGGGGTCCAGGGCTCCTCCACTGCATGCATTTCTCTTCCACTGGAGACATTTTTCCTCCACTGGAGAAATTTCTAGATTTGCTGTGTTTAGTGTTGTGCTATTCTGTCTTGATCTTTGTGTGATCTCAGTCCTGGACGTACAGAAGTTTCACTGTGTTAGCGCTAGTTTATGTATGATCTACTGCACATAGTATCAAGGCAACACATGTGGATCTGGTGCAACGCTCACGGCTAAACGATCCTACAATTAACGCATTTGCTCAGATCAATTAGATTCTAGCATATTGACATGTGCGCATACTACATATTTGTATATAGTATTATGCACATTGGCATACGTATGTGGTATGTAGTCTCTGGTTGACAACATGTGCACACTGCTCCCCTTTGATTCCTATCCGTCCCACATAGAATCTTCACCAGAACAGACACTATTACATCCATCAAATCATCCGCTTCTTGAAGTGGGTCATCGCCCATGACTGATGGGTGTAGAGCAAGGTACGTACATACACATATATCAGAAACAAATGGTTCATTGGCTAGGCGACATCTTGTTTCAAATCACTGGAATCCACTAGCCAATGTTGTTTAATGAACCAAACATTTTGACAGCTGGCTGCTACTAACCACTGACAAAGATAGCAGTCAGATTTCAAATTGTTAAACAACTTTGGCTAGTGAATGGCAGTGATTTGAAACAAGGCATGCACGTACATATGTATTGAGCACATGCGTACGCTCTTATCTTTACTTCTTGTTAGCCACTACTTATTACCAATCCTTAACTATACATCCATTCTCATCAAATGCTGTATACGCATATGTATGTGGTATCTACAGTATGTAATTACAGAACAACACTACAGAAACAGCTACATACATAGCTCTATGCTTGTTAGACATGACTATGTACGTATGTGCCTGTCAGCGTATGTTATGGTGTACCATTCAGGTTAAATTTAGTCCCGTTCACACATTGCAGACTGCAGTCACTCACGTGATTACTAGTAGTGGAACTGTGGAGTCTGGTGCTAATTACCATTGGAATTTAAATGAGGCTCCAATGCTTTAAACATTTGAGCAGTCTGTTATGCGCGAACGGGACAAAAATCCGGAAACATGAAAATTTTTGTAGATCACAGTCAATCCGTAAAATGTTTACTCATGATGTTCATTGCATCTAATCAACTGAGATGTCAATCAGTGTACGCACAAATTATGTCCGAAGCTTTGAAATTCGCTGTAAGTGTTGTTCGTTTAACATGCTGTGCAGCTTGTATCAAACAGCTGTCTCTCAACAATTTTCAAATACTGTTTAAGTTATTCAGTCATTTTTCTTCTGCATCAAGCATGTGAACGCAAACATGAACATTGTCACCAATGTGTGAGGGTTTCACAGCATTACTGTAGTGCTTTTCAAACAAGCAGTGCAGAAGTCCTCGAGTTAAAAATTAGTTTCAAAAGACACATGTGCGAATTAATTGCATGAAAATGATATGTTGTAGCTTGTCAAAGGCCATTAGCGTTCAACCATGTTTTACCAGTGCTAAGTATAGAAGGTTTCTGGGTGATGTAAGCCCTGTCTCGTCTGTGGTGCTTCTCAAATGTCGTCTGGATGCCTTCTTTAAGTGTAAACATGAACAGCCGAAAATGCGCTTGACCCTTTGCCTGACAGGTTTGAAGTAGATAAGAATAAGCACTGGCGTGGGTATGAGGGAGAGTAGGATGAATACACCTTCCACATAGTTAAAGGCCTTCTCTAAAGTATACCAGTCCTTTCCAGCTGGAGCAAATGCAGCAAACAGCAAAGGGGTCGTCTGTCCAACAAAGTTGATGACATTTCCGAGAATCAAGAAAACTGCAAATTTCACCATGGCCTTCACCAGAGTGATGTCGCCCGAAATGTTATTTCGAATGAACCTAAAGGTCACAAGTGCACAGAGAACACTGACGGCAAAACCCAGCAGTCCGTATACTATCGTGTATCCAAATGCATAAATGATGGAGTTAGGTCCTGTTCCATGTGGTGCACAAGCAACATTATCATGGAAGTTGATCAGCACTACATTTTGTGAAAAGATGGCTGCATTTGGAAGAAGAACGCCAATCCACACACCTACAACAGCAATAGCAGCTACCCACAACTGCATATTCCTAGCACCGTACCGAACCAAGACGTAGACAGAAATGGCGAATGTAGTCATGTACATCAGTCTAGCTGCTCCACCTGATGCAATAACCCACATCATCAACCTGCAGGCAAAGTCTGACGGCCTAATCTCAGGACACCAACAGCCTGAGATGATGACGTTGGTGATGAAAAACATTATTAATCCCACAATAACAACTTGTCCAGCAGTGATGATGTTGACCAGCACCAGACGAAGGGTTCCTATGATTGATTTCTCCACTGCAATGACTACTAATAACAGACTGTTGAAGATCAGCAGTGGTGTGAGGAAGCACAAGGTGATTATCAAGCTGTAGAAGCTGAATGGAGGTCGCCCAGGAGGACTAACAGTGGCATTACTTGTGTTAGCTAGAAAGCTGTCCTCCATTGCTGTCCTTCTCTGATCTCTTCCTCTGACTACTTTGAGGTCTCTTCTTACTTTGAGTTGGAAGCCCTTAGCAAGTGGCTGATGGACGGAGTAGCAACTTTTACTGTCCAGCCTTTCAGCTATCTACCTTACCTAACTTCTGAGGGGGCTAAACCAGTCAATACAGCCAAGCTGTTTTTGCTGAGTAAGACATATCACACTGTATGCTGTGGGCTTCCCAAGGTAAGGTTTCCTGTGTGAACAACATCCAATTACCTCATCCAATTATCCAATAACAGCTGGAGTGTGTTGCTGGCATGTGTTGATGGTTGATATAAGACTTCTTACTGTTAGTATACTATATACAATGTGTTATTTCCTAGTTTGAAATCCAATTTCATCCTTTAAATTGAAATGAAAGCTGGACCTTATACTGTAGTCTGTGGGGACCAATTAATGTACCTGCATCTCTGTCCTTCCTCATTGTATAGTATATAGGAGAGGATCACTGACTGTAGTTACGTAACGTTGTTGCCAATTCAAGATATGTATGTACTGTAGCTTGATGTAGCTTGATGTAGCTAGATATATAGCTTGCTACGTATGTATATACGTAGATGTGATGATATAGTAGCTACTTATTGTATTTGGGTTGGGTTAGGGTTAGAATGAACTGGAGTGTTACGATCTAGAAGCAGTACTTACTGTTTAGTGGTGTAGTCCAGAATTGACATACAAAGTCATTGAACTTTGTGTGTCAGATGCACAAGGAGGATTTGTTCAGTATCATATATAGGGTATCCAAGTTTTGAATGTTAGAAAAAAACATCACATTCTTGCTGAAGTGACCTCTTGAGCATAGGACATTGTAAAGTTTATTGGGACAGATAGTTTGTCCTAAAAATGAAACACAGGTGCTGACAGTCCTCACAATGCATATAACCTTTTGCATTCAGTGCACTGTACGTAAACTATGTATACCTGTAACGTATGCCACACCCCGCACACCATTTTCACGTACGTAGTTGTTCCAAACCTTCACTCACACATTTTACTTTTGCACAATACACGTGTTTGCAATCCTTGTATGCTATAAATATAATGATACCTCAAATGCACTAGGTTGTGTGTACAAGCAGTGCACAAGTCCTCAAGATAAATAATTAGCTTCAAAAGACAAATGTGTGAGTAAACTGTGTGAATATTTAAATGTTGTGTCTGTTTAAATACACATACATCTCATTAAAGGCCCTTTGTGTTCAACCATGTTTTACCTGAGTCAAGTATAGGAGGTTTCTCAGAATTGGGCGATGTAAGCCCTGTCTCGTCTGTGGTGCTTCTCAATCGCTGTCTGGCAGCCTTCTTTAAGCCTAAGCATGTACAGCACAAAGTGCGTTTAATCCTCTTCCTGACAGGTTTGAAGTAGATAAGGATAAGCAATGGTGTGGGTACAAGGGAGAGGAGGACGAATACTCCTTCTACATAACCGAAAGCCTTCTCTAAAGTATACCAGTCCTTTCCAGCTGGAGCAAATGCAGCAAATAGCAAAGGGGTCGTCTGTCCAACGAAGTTGATAATGTTTCCCAGAATGAGAAAAACTGCAAATTTCAGCATTGCCTTCACTAGCGAAAGGTCACCTGATATAGTATTGTGTCGAATAAACCACACAGTGACAATTGGACAGACTACACTCACAGTGAACCCCAGCAGTCCGTATACAGTGGTGTAGCCAAATGCGTAAATGAAAGCCTTGTATCCTGTTCCGTGTGCCGCACACGTGTTGTTATCATGAAAATTGATCAACACTACATCTGGTGAAAAGATGGCTGTATTTGGAAGCAGGACAGCAACCCACACACACACAACAGCCACAATGGCAACCCATATCTTCATTTTCTTAGCACCGAACCGAACCAAGACGTAGACAGAAATGGCGAATGTAGTCATGTACATCAGTCTAGCCGCTCCACCTGATGCTATAACCCAATACATCAACCTGCAGCCAAAGTCTGACGGCCTAAGCTCAGGGCACCAGCATCCAGTGATGACAAAGGTTGAGCTGAAAATCGCAATCAGTCCCACAATGACAACTTGTCCAGCAGTGACAATATTGACTAGCACCAGTCGAAGGGTTCCCACAATTGATTTCTCCACTGCAATAGCTACTATTAGTAGGGTGTTGAAGACCAGCAGGGGTATGAGGAAGAAGACAGTGATCACTAAGCTGTAGTAGCTGAATGTTGGCCGTCCAGGTAATCCCAGGGTGGCATTGACTAGTAAGTTCTCCTCCATAGCGCACCTTTCTTGAATCTGAAGGTTCTATCTTGTGAAACTGCACCTCTTGGTAATACTAATATCTGTATTCGACCGTCTGACAGCCAACCTTCTAGTCTGTGGCACTCTCAGGCTGTTTACAGTCATGTGCATAGTGCAGGGTGATGTAATTCCTTGTTACCCTTGTCATGTCTGGGGCTTCCAAAGTATGGTTTCCATGGTGTTTGTAGGCTATCACTTAATTTATTCACTGATTATCACTGTGGGTAGTCTCAATCCTAGGTGTGACCTGGGTGTGACTTACAAGCAGACTACATCACTACTATGTGCTCTGGACATTGATTCCATGTATTGCAGTTACTAGGTGTATGTACAGTAGTAGCATTGCCAAATTGCACACAACATTATACGTATGTAGCTACATATAGCTAGTAGGATATTGCACACTCGCTTGAGGTGCTCATTTCCAGCACATGTCATTGTATTACGTGACTAGGGGTGACTGATGATGTTATTAGTCCACTCCAGTGTATGAACTGGAATCAGCATAAACTCAGTTTACTATTTACGTAGGTTATTATGTCATGTTATTGGAGAAGATAGTAGTCTGCTGTCATAACGTAGCAATGTTGCTGTTTCTTCATCCATGACTGATATTGTAGGATTACAGTCCAGTGGGAAGATGCTAACCTGACCTGTGTACTAGAACTCTGTGGTTGTAGTACTTGTATGTCTTGCTGGTACCAAGAGGGTGCTAGGTTATACCTCTCTGACCTCATGAATGTAGCCATACATGTGCTGCTGTGCTGTGTCAGCCTGTATGCATATGGCTCCCAAATTGCTTGTTTCCATTTTGGAATCAAATTTCACCCATAAGATAGAAATGGATATTGGCTTGGGTTATGTTTAAATGTGATATTATTATATAAAGCATACTAGTTGTGCAGTACTGTGATAGGTCCTTGTATGCAAGATGTTGGATGTGTAGGAGAGTTACAGAGTTTAGCTTGTACCTACCAATACAAGCTCTGTAGAGTATATGTACGTATGTAACTACAGTATATTCATGAATTCATGAATTTTGATGAGCAAATAGCAGCTTAACACAAGCGGGAGGTGAGCGCAGGACGTTTCGGCTCAAGAGCCTTTGTCAACTGCTTACAGGTATATTGTTGCTACGTATGTGTAATAGTCCGTGCCTTGTGTTGCTAATAGGAGGACATTGCCAGCCCTGTGAGGTAGACATGACAGTCACATAATGTAATGGAGGAAATGATATATTGCAGACGGAACTTTTACTTCCGCAACAACCTTTGTCAGCTGATGAAACTGAATACACAATACAGACTGCAAGCTGTGACATAGACTGTCGTTAGTAGGAATCATTAAATATTGTCTTGTGCTACCAGGCACACGTGTACAAGGTGCTTGTATTAGAGTACAAACATCAGCGGTGGCATCTGGTCTGGTTACTGTACATAATTATGGTCCGTATTTAATTCATGGATGACAAACATACAACATAAACGCCCTAAGCCATTCCAACTTGGCCAGTTGCTCCATTCTTATGCAATTGAAATGGAATTGAGCTGTAGTGTAAAATGCAGCATTATTCTACAAACAGATGCAAATGTCTCAACAAAGAAATAGAAACGCTCATTTATTGTGAATAAAAGGTATAACATAGATGTCAAAATCTGTGCAGTTAATCCAGAAAGTAAAAGTCTCATCAAAGACCCTTTGCGTCCAGCCATTTCTCTCCTGCCTCAACGTGAGCACTGTCGCCGATGTGCGATGTAATTACTGGCTTATTAGGGTCGCTCCTTGTCACATACCTTCTGGGAATCAACTTTAAATGAGTCCATGCACTGCAGACTGTGCGTATAATTCTCTGCCTCACTGGCCGAAAGTGGATAAGGATAAATAACGGTGTGGGAATAAGGGAGAGGAGGATGAATACTCCTTCTACATAGTTGAAAGCCTTCTCTAAAGTATACCAGTCCTTTCCAGCTGGAGCAAATGCAGCAAATAGCAAAGGGGTCGTCTGTCCAATAAAGTTGATAATGTTTCCAAGAACCAGAAATACTGCGAATTTTATCATTGCCTTCACCACAGTAACGTCACCCGATATGGTATTGTGCCGAATGAACCAAGTGGTGGCAATAGCACAGAAAACACTCACAGTGAACCCCAGCAGTCCATATACAGTGGTGTAGCCAAATGCGTAAATGAAAGCCTTGTATCCTGTTCCGTGTGCCGCACACGTGTTGTTATCATGAAAATTGATCAACACTACATCTGGTGAAAAGATGGCTGTATTTGGAAGCAGGACAGTAACCCACACACACACAACAGCCACAGTGGCAACCCATATCTTCATTTTCTTAGCACCGTACCGAACCAAGACGTAGACAGAAATGGCAAATGTAGTCATGTACATCAGTCTAGCTGCTCCACCAGATGCAATAATCCACATCATCAACCTGCAGGCAAAGTCTGACGGCCTAAGCTCAGGACACCAGCATCCAGTGATGAAAATGACAGAAGTAAAGAATATGAACAATCCCAGAGTGACAACTTGTCCGGCAGTGACAATATTGACTAACACCAGACGAAGGGTTCCCACAATTGATTTCTCCGCTGCAATAGCTACTATTAGTAGGGTGTTGAAGACCAGCAGGGGTATGAGGAAGAAGACAGTGATCACCAAGCTGTAGTAGCTGAATGTTGGCCGTTCAGGTAATCCCAGGGTGGCATTACTTGTGTTACCTGGGATGTAGTCCTCCATAGCTGGTCTCTCTTGTAAAGTTTCTCTCCTGAATCAAAAGCCTTTTACACAGTAAGTGACTGCCTAAACTACTTCACTACCATCTAGATTCAACTAAGACTGAAGCAGTGAGTACAGTATGGCAGTTTACACTGAAACACTGTATGAGATCACATGCTGTGCACTGTCTTGGACTTCCTGTAGTAGGCTTCTTGTGGCAGGGAGTAGACTATTAATTTAGTATGATTAGCTTGTACTGGAACCTACAACCAGCAGCCAACTATGTGTTCTGTTAAGTGATATAACTAAACTATTACAAAGAGCAGACTACAAGTCATGCTCCTTGCTGATGTACTTAGACCAACAGCACAGCAGTTTTTTCCAAGGTGCCTTATAATGATAGAGTAAAGATTCATTACCACGTCTATAAATAGACAGTTCCTTGGTTTTCGAGCGTAACACACGTGGTAGATAGCTTCACTTAGCAAAACGTTTCGGCCCAACAGATCCCATCTGTTTTGTAACCCCTTACAACTGAAGAAGGCCCTTTTGGGGCCGAAACGTTTTGCTAAGTGAAGCTATCTACCACGTGTGTTACACTCGAAAACCAAGGAACTGTCTATGTGCCTTATAATGTTGGAATGTGCATGCTCAGTTCACTCCGGAATCAGTGATAGTCATCATCAACTGCACACACTGTTATAAACAGGTATAGGTTCTATCTTGTGAGACTGCACCTCTTTGTTAATCCTAGTATCTGTATTTGACTGTAACACTGCCAACCTCTGGTCTTTGGCATTCTCAGGCTGTTTACAGTAAAGTGCATATTACTGTGATGTAATTCTTTGTAACCATTGTGTCAGGTCTTGGGCTTCCAAGGTATGGTTTCCATGGTGGTCATGAATGTAGCCATACATGTGCTGCTGTGCTGTGTGTTAAGTTTTATGGCTCCCAATTTGCTTGTTTCCATTCTGGAATGAAATTTCACCCATAATGTATACGGAAATGGGTATTGGCTTGGGTTATGTTAAATGTTGTGCTGTCATATTATTATATTAGGCATACGCATAGTGCATAAGACATGCCTCGCGTGCAAATGAGTTATATATGCCGCTTTATCTATTGTCTCGCCGTTGCTTTGTCTCTTGTCCCGTTTTCTTGCTAACAATGGTAATGGTAGATTGTCCGGTCCTTAGCTGGCTATTTTGTGCACTAGCAGAGTGTTATCCAGCATTTGTAGAGATTGTGAACTCTGAGTGTGAATCTGCAGACGATACGGACGCTTAACAGCTGGCCACTGCGCATTGAACCAGCGCATAATAGAGTGTGGAAGGGAGTGTGAATCGACTGGCTGCGGACCCCCTGCAGACAAACCGCCGCCGAGCGGAGGAAACTGAAGAGCATGCTGTGTGGCTGCAGAGCTATACACCGCAAGGTGCAGCCATCATCAAAGCTTGCGCAACTGCAGTACCCGCTTGCGTAGTCTGCCCGTTTCTGCCATCGCCGTTTGCATTGCGGACATACATATATAAATATATATATATATACGTATAATTACATATACATAGCAAGATCGCGAATAGAACAGGATTATTGGCCTCGCTTTGCTCGCTCACGCTCACCGCTCGGCAATAAAGCATACTAGTTGTGCAGTACTGTGATAGGTCCTTGTGTGCAAGATGTTGGATGTGTAGGAGAGTTACTAAGTTAGCTTGTACCTACCACTACAAGCTCTGTAGAGTACGTACATGTACGTAGCTACAGTATATTGATGCTATATGTAATAGTCAAAGACTTGTGTTGCTAATGGTTGGACATTGCCAGCCCTGTGAGGTATACATGACAGTCACATAATGTAATGGATGAAATGATATATTACATACGGAACTTTTACTTCCACAAGAACCTTCGTCAGCTGCTGAAACTGAATACTCTAAGTAGCAAATATAGGCATAGCTTACGTACATAGCTACGTAAGTTGTATCAAGCAAAATTGCAGCCTTGGAGTGCAATAGCAGTGAATCCTACAGTTCATATGCAAGGTGTGGACACCAATTGCCCATTGACACTTAATACACAATGCAAGCTGTGACATAGACTGTCGTCAGTAGGAATCATTGTCTTGTGCTACCAGGCACACGTGTACAAGGTGCTTGTATTACAGTACAAACATCAGCGGTAGCATCTGGTCTGGTTGCTATTACATATGGTCCGTAATTAATTCATGGATGACAACATGCAAGATAAACGCCCTAAGCCATTGCAACTTGGCCAATTGCTTCATTATTATGCAATTGAAATGAAATTGAGCTGTAGTGTAAAATGCAGCATTATTCTACAAACATATGCAAATGTCTCAATAAAGAAATGGAAACACTCGTTTATTGTGAATAAAATATATAACAGTAGATGTCACAATCTGTGCGGTTACGTAATACAGAAAGTAACAGTCTCATCAAAGACCTTTTGCGTCCAGCCATTTCTCTCCTGCCTCAATGTGAGCACTGTCGCCAATGTGCGATGTAATTACTGCCTTATTAGGGGCCCTCCTTATCACACACCTTCTGTGGATCACCTTTAAATGAGTCCATGCACTGCAGACTGTGCGTATAATTCTCTGCCTCACTGGCCGAAAGTGGATAAGGATAAATAACGGTGTGGGAATAAGGGAGAGGAGGATGAATACTCCTTCTACATAGTTGAAAGCCTTCTCTAAAGTATACCAGTCCTTTCCAGCTGGAGCAAATGCAGCAAATAACAAAGGGGTCGTCTGTCCAACAAAGTTGATAATGTTTCCAAGAATCAGAAATATTGCAAACTTTATCATTGCCTTCACCACAGTAACGTCACCCGATATAGTATTGTGTCGAATGTACCAAACAGTGGCAATAGGAGAAAAGACACTGACAACAAATCCCAGCAGTCCGTATACACCTGTGTAGCCAAATGCATAAATGTAAGCCTTGTATCCTGCTCCGTGTGCTGCACAGGTGACATTGTCGTGAAAATTGAATAGCACTACATCTGGTGAAAAGATGGCTGCATTTGGAAGCAGGGCAAAGACCCACACACCTACTACAGCCACAGTGGCAACCCATATCTTCATTTTCTTAGCACCGTACCGAACCAAGATGTAGACAGAAATGGCAAATGTAGTCATGTACATCAGTCTAGCCGCTCCACCTGATGCAATAACCCAATACATCAACCTGCAGGCAATGTCTGATGGCCTAAGCTCAGGACACCAGCATCCATTGATGAAAATGACAGAAGTATAGAATATGAACATTCCCAGAGTGACAACTTGTCCAGCAGTGACAATATTTACCAACACCAGACGAAGGGTTCCCACAATTGATTTCTCCACTGCAATAGCTACTATTAGTAGGGTGTTGAAGACCAGCAGGGGTATGAGGAAGAAGACAGTGATCACTAAGTTGAAGTAGCTGAATATTGGCCGTTCAGGCAATCCCATGGTGGCATTACCTGTGTTACCTGGGATATAGACCTCCATAGCTGGTCTCTATTGCAAAGTTTCTCTCCTGAATCAAAAGCCTTTTACAGAGTAAGTGACTGGAAGCGGCTGCCTAAAGTATTTCTTCACTGTCTAGATCCAACTAAGACTGAAGCAGTGAGTGCAGTGTGGCAGTGTTTACTATCTATATACGTACATAGTAGACCATCAATTTGTTATGATTCGCTTGTAGCTACCTGAAGGCCCAGAAACCAACTATGCGCTCTGTTAAGTGAACTATAAAAAAAGCAGATGTTACTCACTGATGTATGTCCGTAGATCAAGAGCACAGCAGTTTTTCCCAGTGTTGCCTCATAATGGTAAATGTTGGAATGTGCATGCTTTGTTCACTTCGGAATCAGTCGTCAGCATCATCAACTGCACACACTGTTCTAAACAGGTATACATACCTAGGCCTTGTATGCTTGTGTACTACACAAGCATTCAAGCAACATACGTATACATACGTGCATGGCCTTAAAGGGATAGGTTAAATTGCTCTTCTGTTAACATTTGAGAGTGTAAAAGTACCAGGCATGTAGCGATTTTGACATGACTCAACTCTTGCAACTACTGCGTTGTTCGCCGTGTTAGGAATACCTGCCAAAGGTGGGCTTACAGGCTATGACACATTGTACACCACCACACCTGCCATTATTACTTGCATACATGCTGCATACAAGAACTATGTTTAGATAGGTATTACACAGCATACAGAATGTAGGCAACTACAGGAAACTCTAGGTACCTCTTTATTACTTAGAGCATCTGTATTCCCAGCGCTTAGCTCATTCCAGACCTATTTATATATCATACATACAGTACAAAGCTCCCAGGTGTGTTTTTACTTTCTGTGTAATTATAACTGGTTCTCCTTTGCCCAGTAATCCACGAGAGTTATGCAGCATTTCATTCACAAACAGTGGAAACACTGAGCCAGTGGAAAACAATGAAACAGACTACACAGTAGTAGTTATACGTACGTACGTACATTTCTAGTGAGAGTGTCCCAATTCTGTATGTGCTGCCATGGTCAGGATATATTGCATAGTAGTACTCAACTTTGAGTCAATACACAAATGGACCAACTTAGTCTCACCAAAGCTTCAAGAGTGCTGCCTGTGAGCCAATGTGCATGTTTCATGCCAATAACTAGGTACCAGCACCAGTGGGGGTAACTTCCTTCAATCAGCAAGGGAGTTGTGTACACCAACCCTGTGGTTGTGTTTGGTTTCACACTATATAGTCATGTCCACTTGTGTGACCTATGCTGTATGGCTTCCTCCTCTATTGTCTGGTCCCACTTTGAATCAAACTTTATAAAATGGAAATAGAAGTGATACATTGCCTGTATATAATACATATAACAAGGCTATAGTAAGCCTAGGCCATGTCCAGGTGTATCCTTATGTGGAGCTGGAATGGTGGAGCAACATGTATAGTGACTTGTAGCTCTCTCCTACCATAATTCTAAAGCAGTTGCACAGTATCATTACGATTTTTGAGGAACATGCTTCAATTAAGGGCTTACATGTTTTAGCTACATAGTATACGTATATATGTATTGATATTTCATGCAAACATAGAGATGTAAAGGCTGCAGGAGGGGGGAAAGGACCGCAACCAAACCCGAACCCTACGCTCTAATGCGGAGTTTCAGCCACGCGAGCTACGGAATTGGTCACGCTCATTTCAGTCACATCGCCCCTAATGTGCCGAACACGGGTGTGTCGCCGACTGCGACCACTTAATGCCAGTCACGGGTTCAGGCGCGGTTGCTGGCCTTTTTTCTCCCATCGCTTACTGAGTTGTGATTTCCTGCAGCCTTTGCAAGCACAACACCAGCTCACAAACACATATCTTCACAAACATAGACATGCATGTACAAACTGATCATATTTGTATAGGTTTCATTCACCAATCTTTGGTAATAAATAGTCAGAAGTATGTAGGAGTTATACTTGGTTACAGTGATGGTTTCATGGTACATACAGGCATACTAACAGTCATGGTACGTGCGCATGTTCAAAGGAACCAAAACACTTTCTGTGATAGTTGATCAACATCGGTTTGCAATTTTGCTTTCTAAATGAACTTACGTACGTACGTAGTTGCGGAGGGTTCAAACTATGCTGCTTGGTGTACTTGTCTTGCGGTGCGGCTTCTGCAAAGTCAACTTGGACTGGGAACCACTGCTAAGTGTGTGAATGCCCTGATCCCTACCACAGAAGCATAACCAGCCCTTCACCTTCTTTCGGAGTCGGCTAAAGTGGCACAGAATGAGAACAGGAGTGGGGATGAGCGAGAGGTTCATGAGTGTATACGCCACATAAACTCCTTCCGTGAACGGTCGATACTCATATTTCTGCTGATTCTCTTCTGTGTCTGTTACCACTTCTGAAGATGTCACCAATGTGGCCATTATGATAGGCACAATGATGCCGAGGATGTTGATGGAGTTTCCCAGTAACAGAAAGAATCCAAACTTGACCATTGCCTTCTTTACCGTTTCATCTGTGATGGTGCGATTTCGGATATAGCAGACAGTGATGATCAGCGTGACCATTGTCACTGTAAATGCGCCAATGCCAAACAATAAGCTGTAGGCAGTAGCAAATATATAGGAGTTGAGGTTAATGGGCCGAGTGCCGCAGGAAATGTTGTCAGAATAATGAGTAGCGACCACATTGCTGAATACCATTGGAACTACAGCTGCAAATGTAATTCCCCATAAGATTAAGATGGTTATTGTAAAGCATATGTCCTTCTTTTTATTTGAAGATCCTTTGTGGTACCTTACTACCATATAGACTGTGACAGCAAATGTGGCCATGAATACCAGTCTAGCTGCCCCACCAAAACCAAGCAGGAATGCAGTGATAGTACAGGGGATACTAGACGGGTCGTCTACGGGTGCCAGGTTGAGGATGATCCCTGAGATGTGGTACATGACCAGCCCTAGTGCCACTATGAGACAGGAGACCAGAATACTCCCCAGTGCCAGCCGGACCACCCTCGCTGTTGAGGTCTCCAGCAGCAGAGCCAGCAGAATGATCCCATTTGTAGCCACCACAACAAAAACCACCAGAAGTAGCAGGCCATTAAAGACAACAAAACCAGAGTCACTCAGCGGAGACACGTATGGAGCAGTTGGAGTTGTTGTGTTGTTAGCGGAACTCCACATCTTGCTGTTGCTGGCTTCAGAGATGTTCTGTAGTAGCTACGGGTCTGCCTGCGCGTTGCCGCTTACCACACGAGCATGCGGCTGGTGATTTAAACCTACCTTGCTGCTGTTAAATTGACGTGTTATGGTACTTTCTGAAAGTGAACCGCTAATACACTGTAGGTGCCTTTGCAAAACTTTCATTCACGTTATCTGCTGCTATTCTGAAGGTGAGGTTGTATAGTCCTGAGATATTTGATGGCCCTGTATATATCTACCTTCATATATTAGGATTCTGGTATTGTGGGGAATATCTGTGGTTTAGCCCACTACCCAGCTGTAAGTACAGGGGTATTTTTGCATTGCACCTTCTTTCTCCTACCCCTTTAGCCAAGTGGTGTGTTTTTGTGCATGATTAGTGTGGGGTAGTAGCACCTTAATTGCACTGTGTAAGACTTCTCTCAACTGCAGTCTTGTATACTATTCCCAAATTTGTTTATTGTTGCTCAGTCATCATAATTATTGGTATGTTATGTGTTTGTCACTCTGTCCATTTGGCTGTTGATTGACATGCACCTGTGCATGGGTAAGCAGTAGCAGGTGGCAGGTGGCAGTTAGATCTTGTCATACTACATACGTACATTACATGAGTCAGCGCTGGATTTGTGTAGGGCATGCACTTATGCAGCCAGTTGCCTCATGCTTGGGTGCTTTCTACTTCTATCGAAGCCATCTAGTTGTCATCCCCCTAGTGTGCCTAGTTGTTTCATGATGGTTTTGTGGTTGAGAGTCTGCACTTGAATGGTGTGCTTGGTCAATGTGGGGAGGACCATGGTCAGTGGGGGATGAAGGAGGAGGGTCAGTGGGGAAACCTGAGCACTGCATATGATGCTCCTATAATATTATGGTTTGCATTATATAGTATATATAAAAATTAAGATAATGTGTGTAATTTATAAGCAACTATGCTGATATACGTATATATGATTGTGTATAGGGTGCGTATCTGATGTATGTTTTTCTGTCTGTCTGCGTATGTGTATGTGCATGCGTGTACACGATGTTCGCATAATGTTTTCTCTTTCTACCTGATAGTGTAAGAAGGGATGGAATCTGGTGGTCTTGTGTGTACTGCATATAAGACGAACACTGGTAACACCTCACTGTCAGTCTGTGTTAGATACATGGTAGGCTCGTAGCCTGACCTACTGTACAACGGATGCTTAAGTTGTAGACTACTAGTGCTTCATACAACAGCCAGCTACTATGTGTAGCTATATAGAAAATGCCCGGTGTCTTTTCTTGAGATGAAACAAGACAGTTTTCAAGTTCCAATTTGGGACTAGATTGATGGTCCGAGTGTTCCTTGCCCATACACACACTGTGACCACCGCAATTAGAGCACCCAGTGTTGCTCTCTGTATTGGCTGAAAGTGAAACCCACCACCATTTGTGTGTGCTAGTGTTTCTGTTTCACACCATCCAAAGGCCATGTTGCCTATATACCATGGTCTGTTTGCTGTTTAAGGACATTCATGGCTTCCAGTAGTATAGTGCACATAGAAGGGCTCATGTGTACGTGCATACACATATGTAGGTGTAACCCTCCCACACTTTATCTGTACATGGTATGCATATACGTACCATTTGGGTTTACCTGTATCTCTAATGATGTGTAACCCTCCCACACTTTAATTTATCTGTACATGGTATGCATATACGTACCATTTGGGTTTACCTGTATCTCTAATGATGTGCATCTGTCCATACATGTGCTACTAATTGCCTACGCTTCAATGAATATGGTATGTAATCAAGTCGAAACTGGGCTTTATATACAGCACGTACGTAGCTATACAGATCATTCCTAAAACAGTATGGTAATTGTGTATATATGTGTCAGTAGCTGTAACAGTGGTTAGAGGAGGAACAATATACCGAAGAAGGATCTCTACCAAAGCTGGACAAGAGCTGGAAGCTATGGATAATCTTAGCAATATGTCAACCTTGGTGCCTGATGGTCATAGAAACACCTCAACTTACGTGTCTCCCCTGAGTGGTCCTGGTTTTGTGGTCTTCAACGTGGTTCTTCTGGTGGTGGTAGTGCTTCCTGTGGTTGTTCTGAATGGTATCATTCTGCTGGCTCTACTGCTGGAGACCTCAACAGCGAGGGTGGTCCGGCTGGCACTGGGGAGTATCCTGGTCTCCTGTCTCATAGTGGCACTAGGGCTGGTCATGTACCACATCTCAGGGATCATCCTCAACCTGGCGCCTGTAGACAATCCATCTAGCATCCCCTGTACTATCACTGTATTCCTGATTGCTTTTGGCAACGCAGCTAGATTGGTATTCATGGCCACATTTGCTGTTACAGTCTACACCGTAATAAAGCACAGTTATGCCGTAAAACGCAGAGCGGGGTATATTGCGCTTGTTATTGTAGCCATTCTCTGGGCAGTCACTTTTCTGGGCTCGACCCCAGCTTTCTCTGTGGTTGTTGTCAGGAGTTTGTATGTTGACAGTCTCTCGTGTGGGCCAATTCCAACGAGTGTTGGTTCCTACATATATCTAGCCTTCTACATCTTTGTATTTGGTGTGGTAGCATTCATCATGACAAATGTCTTCCTTATCGTGACCGTGTGCTACGTAAAGCAAAGGACAGTTCCTGGTAACCGAGAAAATGCCCTGGGAATGATTAAATTTGGATTCTTTCTGATGCTTGGCAATGCCTTGAACATAATTGCCCAGATACTTCCTCAGTTGTTGGCTGCGCTCATTGTACCACCTTCTGCAGTGAGTGTGGAAGAATATGAAGTGATTGCATTCGAAGAAGGAATTTATGCTGCTTATGCACTTTTTGCTCTGTCCCTCATTCCTACACCAATCTGCATGGTAATCTTTTTCAGTCGCTTGAGGCAGAAGCTCGCCAGCTTGTTCTATTGTCGTAAGGAAGAGGTGGACACAAGCCAAAGTGCAGGCACCATGGATACTAAAGAATCATCAACACGATTGTAAGCCTGCTTATAATTTAATCTCCTTATACATAACTTAAATCTGCTTGCACGGCACTTAAATCAGCTTATATATTAAATATGATTATAACTGTTTCAACCTGCATAGTGACACTGCAAACTGAGCATGTTCTATCTAATTTGCAGATGAAGCGTTGTGTTTTCTGTCTTATTATACCTCATTAATTATCTAGAAATCTACTGTTAAAACATGTGCAAGCACTTACCGAATACCACGCGCATATTTGTCGCTGTGTTTATCAATTGGGTACATTGTTAGCTCATTTTGCGTATAATAATATTACTAAAATAATGGCATGTCACGTTATTCAATATGACTCTGATATTTCCTTAATTAATGACAGTTCCCAAGTCACATGCTTTAGTTTGTATATGTAAATTGCTTACACAATACCACACTTCCCTGTACTCATCCATTCAAGCCTTTCATGTACAACATACGTTCATACATACGTAGCTTTGTGAAGAACAGTGGGTGGGTGTCAAAAGGGTTGTATTGTATGTGCTGCTGTATGTAGCTTGTATGCTGTATAGGAAATTCCTACTCCATGTGCATTCAGTGGGGACCTTGGACTTCCCTATATATTGGCTTTTAAGTATTTCACAGTGTGTTTTATGAATAGTATTGCTATTAGTCATGCATGACATAAGAAGAAATTTCACTTGAATAGAGCTGTTGGGTCATGCATATGTGGGTCGTGTATACGTAATTCAAGTAACTTGTGACATGTACCGTAACTGGCCATTAGCTATACATACCATGTACATGTGTATATTATACATATGTGGAACATGATCCTGCAACTTGTTACATTAATGTCCAATGCTTCTCTCATTTGTACTGTGTAACTCAGAATGGCTTCCCAGTATTATACATAGTGCTATATACTGATGCTCACGTACAGTATATATAGCATTATGACATTCTCTAGAAGCCTTAGAAGGGAGTACGTGAGGCATAAGAAACCCCTACATTAGACAGGAATGTAAAGTGGCACTAGGCTGCCTCCAATCAAGAAGCTAGTTCACACGTAGCAGGTAATTTCCTGCACGGTCATGATCAACATTGCCATGCACTTTCTCACATCACTGCCGCAGTATGGTTCATTTTACTGTATTGCTTTGTATTCTCTCCAGACCCTCACACGTAGCAGCAGGTCTTCTCGCATTTGTACTGTGTAACCCAGAATGGCTTCCCAATATTATACATAGTCCTGATGCTCACGTACAGTAGCATTATGACATTATCTTGAAGCCTTAAAGAGTACGTGAGGCATAAGAAACCCCTACATTAGACAGGAATGTAAAGTGGCACGTAGGCTGCCTCCAATCAAGAAGCTAGTTCACGCGCGTAGCAGGTAATTTCCTGCACGGTCATGATCAACATTGCCATGCACTTTCTCACATCACTGCCGCAGTATGGTTCATTTTACTGTATTGCTTTGTATTCTCTCCAGACCCTCACACGTAGCAGCAGGTCTTCTCTCATTTGTACTGTGTAACTCAGAATGACTTATAGTCATGGTGACCACTAATGTACTTATTTCCTGCTATGAAATATGAATTGGGGACTCTATACAAATGAAATGACATAGCGGGTATAATGAAGTATAAGATTTAGTTGAATGAATGTCATTTCATTCTGCGTAGTCTGGCATGCTATCCCCTACTTCCTCCTGTTGCGATAATTGCGTGGGAGTGAGAAATGAACTAGCAGTGCCCCACGGGCCTTTGTAGTTTGGTCAGCTCGGCACGCTCTTCCAAAGTAAGCACCCTAGTACGTATTACTGGCATCCCCTATGTAAGGGCGCATTTACTGGTGAGAAGTCAATAGTCGCAAGCTGATTTGAATTGAGGTTTGTATTTTAGCAAGTATCGCGGCGAGCAGGAAGTAGAGGATAGCATGCCAGAGTACATTCTGCATAGCTTTATACTGTGTCTGGTACTGTGCGATTGTGTGTATAACCAATTTATTGTCAGACTTTACCAGTACAGTGGAACCTCTCTATAAAGGACACTCTGAATAGGGACACCTCACTAATGATGACACTGTCTGCAGTCCCATCCACATATTACTGTATATAGAGATGTGTACAAATCTACCTCTGAATTGGGTCACCTCTCTATACAGGACAGCCTGCTGGGTCCCAATGGTGTCCTTTTTGAGATGTTACACTCTTTGCTGTAAGTTGAGTAGAGCTTAAGCTTCAACAGAATATTACTGTATGAAGAAGGCCAAGAATATCTGATTGGAAAATTAGTGTCTGAATAATTAGGGACTTAACGAGGATATATGATAGATATGGTACTGTGAATGTGATAATTCAATTATGGTATTCTGCTTAGTGTCCTTGTAAATAAATCACTTATGCTCACCTCTTATACTTCTGCGATTGTGTGTTTCCTCATTTAAAGATGGATTCGCTCATGAGAGTGAAACCAGAATGTGTTTCTTGTAGATCTGTCTTGTGTGGGTAGTCACTGTGGTAACTTAATGAGGTTGTATGCGCTATGCTACTGGGAATGAAGTATATAATTCAATTATGGTATTCAGCTTTTGTGTCTTTGTGAATAAAGCAATTTTGCTCACCTGTTAAATGCAGAACCAAACACAACACTTCCTCTGCTATTCGTCATTTGAAGATGAATTCGCTTCAGACGTCTTCTGCTGTTGGTCATCCTGATGGAAATCAGTCTTTCAATGAGACAAACATGACCATGGCTGTTATGGAGCCCTGTACCGTTTGTTTAGTGGAGACTCCTGTGTACCTGGTTGTATTGGCCTTTATTCTCACCATTTTGCCTTTTGTTGGTGCAGCTAAAGACCTCACTCTTGTTGTTCGCTTTGTGGTGGCCAACATTCTCATTGCCAATTTCATAGCTGGTTTGGGCGTTCTTTTGATTGTTCTAGCTAGAATTATTGTGACCAGAGTTCACCAGTTGTTACTCACAGATGGACCTTGCAGGTTTCTGTTTGCTCTCGTCTCAGTTGGTGGCATTATCAGACCTGTAATGATGGCTACTTTTGCCGTTGTAGTATGCATCATCATCATGAAGTCCATCAGTGCTGTGAAGTTCAAGTTTCTGTCTATATACTTGCTAGTAATGTGGCTAGTGTGTGTTGTATTTAGTTCAGCAGTCTTTTTCCCCAGCATCGTACGAGTGCTGACTTTGGAAGGTAGAAGTTGCATCCTTCGCCCTGGTCTCTATGGTCTTGTCTACACTGTTCCATTTTTCCTATGTTGTTTGTTTATACCATTTGCTTTGACTGTTGCAGTTCTTATCGTAACCTTTTGGTTCGTAAGATTCAATACTCTCAGAGATAACAAGGCACGTTTGAGACCACTGTTGAAGTTTTCAGCCTTTCTCCTCCTAGGTAACTTTCTGAGTGCCATGGGCCAGGCCGGTCCAGTGATTAATGCTCACATTAATGCTGACTCTGAAACAGCAGAAGTGCTACTAGTCTTGAATCAAGCAAATGGCCTTCTTATTCTGCTGTCAATCATTCCCACTCCCATTCTGGTACTGGTGTACTTCAAGCCAGTTCGTTTCTTAATGAAGCAGTGTTTCTTGCATGTTTTTGCGAAATTGTGCAAGAGAAGGCTTGGAATTACAACGCAGCAATATTTAGGGGACAGAATGATGCTTTCGTGAATTGTGTGATTGAGACACTGATACTTCCCTTTTTGCTGCTGCTTAATAAATGTGCATTACTCAATTGTCAGGACATTTATTGTGACAAATGCTGTGACCTTCTAACGTGTTTCTATCAGTTACAACTGTATGTCTTGTGTACGGTTACTATGTTATTGTGAACCACATTATTGTGATACTATAGAGAATAGTAGAGGGAAAAAGAAATGAAACAGCATGTTGCTGTGAACAAACATTGGACAATGCTTATAGGTACGTAGCTATGTACATGCATATTTGATCTGCTCCATTGTGTGTGCTAGTCAAACGGTATATATTATCATCCTTTTGTCCATCTTTCCCAATTCCATTCTGATTTTGATTACGTACAACTTCAAACTAGTCCTGACGTAGCAGTGTATCCTATCCAGTGTTAGAGAGTATCAGCAGTATCTCTTTGCAGATTGCATGCTGGCTCCTTACAGTGTGTAGATTGAACAAAGCCAGAATGTGTTTCCTACAAACGTACGTATATATATACGTAGGTCAGTTTAGTTATAGCTGAATTACTCTTCGCGATGTATTCTATACCCCCCCCCCTCCCTCAAGCACAGTCTATATTTGGGTATGATTGTTTCTTGCATTAATCCATTCCTATAGTAATTTATCACCAGGAAGTACCGAGTGTCATATGTACAGTAAGTTGAGTAGAGCTTCACTGTGACCTTACTGTGTGTGAAGAAGCTGGTCGGAAAATCAGTGGCTGAAGAATTGGAGCATTAACTTAATAAGAAGGATGTATGTGCTATGCTACTGGGAATGAAGTATATAATTCAATTATGGTATTCAGCTTTTGTGTCTTTGTGAATAAAGCAATTGTGCTCACCTGTTAAATGCAGAACCAAACACAACACTTCCTCTGCTATTCGTCATTTGAAGATGAATTCGCTTCAGACGTCTTCTGCTGTTGGTCATCCTGATGGAAATCAGTCTTTCAATGAGACAAATATGACGATGACTGTTATGGAGCCCTGTACCTTTTGTTTAGTGGCGACTTCTTTGTACCTGGTTGTATTGGCCTTTATTCTCACCATTTTGTCTTTTGTTGGTGCAGCTAAAGACCTCACTCTTGTTGTTCGCTTTGTCGTGGCCAACATTCTCATTGCCAATTTTATAGCTGGTTTTGGCGTTCTTCTGATAGTACTCACTATCAGTGTTGTGACCAGAGTACACCATTTGTCATTCACAGATGGGCCGTGCAGGCTTTTCCTTGTTCTCGTCTCAGTTGGTGGCACCATCAGACCTATGATGATGGCTGCTTTTGCCATTGTAGTATGCATCATCATCATGAAGTCCATCAGTGCTGTTAAGTTCAAGTTTCTGTTCGTCTGTTTACTAGCGATGTGGCTAGTGTGTGTCGCATTTAGTTCGACAATCTTTTCTTCCAGCGTCTTACAAGTGCTTACTTTGGAAAATACAGATTGTGTCCCTCGCTCTGGTCCCTATGGTCTTATCTACTCTGTTCCAGTGTTTCTATGTTTTTTGTTCATTCCATTTGTTTTGACTGTTGCAATTCTTATTGCTACCTTTCGTTACGTAAGATTCAATACTCTCAGCGTTAACAAGGCACGTTTGAGGCCCCTATTGAAGTTTACAGCCTTTCTCCTCCTAGGTAACTTTCTGAGTGCCATGGGCCAGGCCGGTCCAGTGATTAAAGCTCACATTAATGCTGACTCTGAAACTGTAGAGGTGATAGTGAACTTAAATCGAGCCAGTGGCCTTATTATACTGCTGTCAGTCATTCCCACTCCCATTTTGGTACTGGTATACTTCAAGCCAGTTCGTGCCTTAATGAAGCAATGTTTCTTGCGTGCTTTTGGAAATGTGTGCAGGAGGAGTCTTGGGATTTCAACGCAGAAGTATTTAGTGGACAGGATGTTGCCTTCTTGAATTGTGTGATTTAAAGACTGATATTCCCTCATTTGCTGCTGCGTAATAATTTTGCAGTGGTCACTTCTCAGCAGAACATGTAATGTAGCCAATTATGTGATCACCTACCTTCTAACGAGTCTATTAAAATCAAATTCGCATTGTTTTGTAATTTTTTGTTATCAGTATACCTGTCATAGTTAGTGTATTAGTCATGCCCTGCATTATTGTGATAAGATAGAGAATAATAAAGGAAATGAAGAAATGAAACAGTGCATTGCTATGAACAAATGCTTGATAGTTATACTGTTCTACTGTAAGTGCGCTGGTCACCTGTATAGTGGCTAAGCTGGCTGTGGCTGACTAAATGCAGCATTCATGTATGTATGTAGTATCTCGGATTGGTCAACGAAAATGCATGTACGTATGTAATTGTAGATCATTTGATTGTCTTGGATGCAAAGAGCAAGTACAGTATATAATTAAAATTGACTGTGATTAAAGGATACAGCAGTGTGATTCAGTGCTTGACTAGTTAGAAAATTTAATTTAGAGTGTCATGGTTATGTGAATGGCAGTAATGCTGTGAATACAATGATTCAATTATATTTTCCGAGCTTTACATTTGTTTCCTGAATGGTGCAGTTGCTATTTTGTTCACCTGTTGTGTATGTGTAGCCAACCACACACTTCTGTTGTCCTTATTTGAAGATGGATTTTCATTCATCCTGTCTGCTACTGTTAGTTAACCTACAGAACTCTGGCTGGACTCTGGTGGAAATTGGTCTTTTAATTAATGGAACAAACATGACAGTAACTGTTATAGAGCCCTGCATCAATTGTGTAGTGGAGACTCCTTTCTACCTGGTTGTATTGGTCTTTATTCTCATTGTTTTGTCTCTAGTTGCTGCAGCTCAAACCCTTCCTCTCGTTATTTGTTTCGTTGTGGCCAACATTCTCATTGCCAATTTCATAGCTGGTTTTTTGGCGTTCTTGTGATAATGCCCACTAGCATTATTGTGACCAGAGTACGACATTCTCAGTCATGGGCCTTGCAGATTTCTAATTGCTTTCATCTCAGTTGGTGGCACCATCAGACCTATGATGATGGCTGCTTTTGCCGTTGTAGTATGCATCATCATCATGAAGTTCATCGGTGCTGTGAAGTTCAAGTTCCTGTCCATCTGCATGCTAGCAATGTGGCTGCTGTGTGTTGCGTTTAGCTCAGCGCTCTTGTTTCCTGGTGTCCTGCAAGTGAATAGTTTGCAAGAGACAAGTTGTGTCCCTCGCTCTGGCTCCTATGGTCTTGTCTACACTATTCCATTCTTTGTCTGTTTTCTGCTCATTCCCTTTTCTTTGACTGTAGTCATTCTCGTTATAGCCTTTTGTTATCCCAAGAGCCAACATCATCAGTGAACATGCAGAAAGTCTGTGACCACTGTTGAAGTTTTCCACCTTCCTCCTCCTTGAAAACTTCCTGAGTGCCATTGGTCAGTCCACACTAATGATGGCAGCATATGTTGGTTCTCCCACAACAGGAGTAAATCTGGCCATTAATTAATCAAGCAAATGACATAATCATTCTCTTTTCCATCATTCCCACACCCATTCTTGTTTTGCTGTACTTCAAGCCAGTTTGTGACTTGTTGAAGAGGTGTTTCCTGCATGTTTGCCGAAAAGTCTTTACAGACATTTCTCAGAATATCAGAAGAACAGCAATGAGTGACAGTGTCCGATTTCTCTATTGCTTAGAAAAGTTAACCCTTTTGGTGTTTCACTGAAGGTACATATTCTGCTCTTAATGCATGCCTTGTATGTAAAAGCATTGTTTTGTACATACGTATACTAATGTTAAGAGCAGCACTGGCTAATAATATATACTGTAAGTACGTACGTACGTACAACTGTCTGCAAAGGATGCAACTTAGAAATTGAGCTGCTATTTGTGCCTATTCGTAACTATAGACAGACTTGAGATTACATGTTTGTCTGTACTGTAACAGTACAGTATGTTTGCCATATGTGAGTAATTATCTGAATGCAGTACTTCAATAGCGTATGTTCAGCTTCACATTCTCTGTTTTGATCATCGAGGCGTGTACATCCATTTAACCACTTGTACGTAGGTGGCCATTGACTGTTCATTAGTCATAATGCCATTGACTGTCATTTCATTGAACATTCAACTTTTTCGTGCTGTCTGCGTGTTTGCCGAAGTTCTAAAAAGTGTCTCTCAGAATGTCAGGGGAACAGCAATGAATGACACAGTGTGTTAGATTTCACAATTGCTTAAAATGTTTGTACTATGGATCAATTTTGTTAGGTTAAAGTTTACCTTAAATTGATGAATCTACTGTAGCAACAACGTTAACATGTTGCTAAACATTCTAGGCTGCAGGTATGTTTTGAGATGTGAGCATCTTGTTCAGTTGTCGTTTGTGATTCTGACTTCTGAATTAAAGCAGGAGCTTATGAGCAAATGTGCAATGCTCCAGTGTGTGGGGGCTGTACAGAGAGGTGTCCCTAATTCAGAGGCAGATTTGTACAGAGCTCTATGTGCTTGAGACTGCGAACAGTGTCCTCATAAGGGGCGAGCCCTTTATTCAGAGTGTCATTCATAGAGAGGTTTCACTGTACTCAGCTTCACATTGTCCGTTTTGGTGAACTACAAGGGATTGTCTCTGTTAAATTTAACTCCCGATGCTATAAAGCGAGCGTAATCGACTTGCTCGGCTGGACAGCGCCCGGAAAGCGTAGCGCGAAGACGCAGAAGCCCACCGACAGTGCCACAGCAACAGCTGTAAGCCGCAGGAAAGGAAAGTCAGCGGTGGTGCGGCGAAGAAGGCCCGTACGCGCAAAGTAAAGAATTAAATGCATCACTGATTTTAGCGAGAGCGAACCAGCCATGGAGAAGCCAGGAGATGAAGAAGCTAGTCTTAACGATTCAGTGGAGGAGGAGGAAGAAGAATAGGAGGCATCCACAGCAGCTTTGAAAGATGTTACCAACACTGCCAGCCTCTCCACACTCCTCACAGTCCTACATGAACTTACCTGGCCCCTCACCGTCTTCCTCTATTGCTCGCATAATCTCAGAAACGTTCATGTCCTCTTCCCAGAAATGAATGATTCGCTCCCTCTAGTACACAGAAAGGTGAGACGTCGCAGGATTCTCCATTTTCGTTCGATACGCACTGCGATTTCGCACTTCACTGACGACGGCCATTCAACTAGTCTGGCTAGCTACAGTCCCACTTAAACGCCCGAGGCGCTGAAGGGCCCGGCGATTAGATGGGACGGTCTAGCTGCCTGACTACCATTTAACACGTGCGCACGCGTAAATCGACCGTGTACGTATATACTCGAGCGCACTCGCGGACTAACCCTCGGTTATATACGTAGTATGGCGAAGTATCTGTATACAGGCGGCACTGTACTTGCATTAAACTCTTGTGGGTGGCCAGCCAGACACGTCCGGTATCCTTAGACTATATATTCTCGTTAAAATTGTATTCCGTGTTGAGTGCTACTGCTGCTTCTGTAGAGGAAGAATCTGTCAGAAGTCACTTTCTCAATGGGACCAACATGACTGCCAGGGACCCCTGTGTTGCTTGCGTAGTGTACCTGTTTCTTACTATATGACCAGGCTGGTCTGCACTGTGTCAATTTTGTTGCAGCTAAATCCATCCCTTGCGATATTGGCTTCATATTCCACAACAATAGCAAAACTAATTAATAAATATCTATAAACCATGCATGTACTGATATAACACATGCACACTGCCTTTCATGCATGTACTGATATAATGATGATGAGTGATAGTACAAGATGTATAGTTATCAAGTCAAATCTTCCCCTCGCAGATTGCGAGGTCCATCAGGCATTCACTTCATATTGAGAGATTGAAAGGGTGTAATTCTCTGAATGCAGTACTTCAATAGCATATGTTCAGCTTCACACTCTCTGTTTGACAAGGTACTTGCTCTTGCAGGTGGCTAGCCAGACGCGCCCTGTTTCCTGACGCATTTCTCATTATCTCATTTGAAGATGGATTCATTCTTGAGTGCTTCAGCTGTTCGGGATTTTTATTCTGTGGATGGAGAGTCAGTCAGAAGTCAATTTCTGAATGGTTCCAACATGACTGTCAGGGACCCCTGTGTTGTGTGCTTAGTGCTTGTTCCTTTGTACGCGATCCTGTTGGTATTCACTGTGTCCATTTTGTCTCTAGTCATTGCTGCTAAGGCACTCCCTCGCGTTATTTGCTTTGTTTTGGTGAACATTCTCTTTGCCAATTTCACAGCTGGATTGGGGATCCTTGTGATTATTCTAGCAAGAGTCATTATAACCAGAGTACCGCGTTTCTCTCAAACAGAAGAATCGTGCAAATTTCTAATTACGTTCATCTCAGTTGGTGGCACTAGTAGACCACTCATCATGGGTGTTTATGCCGTTGTAGTATGCATCTTCATCATGAAGTCCATCGGTGCTGTGAAGTTCAAGTTCCTGTCCATCTGCATGCTAGCAATGTGGCTGGTGTGTGTTGTGTTTAGCTCAACGCTCTTGTTTCCTGGTGTCCTAAAAGTGTCTACTTTAAAAGGTACAGGTTGTGTCCCTCGCTTTGGTCCCTATCATCTTGTCTACGCTTTTCCATTTTTGCCTGTTTTCTACTCATTCCACTTTCTTTGACTGTTGGCATTCTCATTGCAATATTTTGTTATGTAAGATCCAACACTGTCAGTGAACATGTAGCAAATCTCAGGCCACTGTTGAAGTTTTCCACCTTCCTCCTTCTGGGAAACTTGCTCGGTATCATTGGCCAGTCCACACCAGTGATTGCAGCATATGTACTTGATTCTCCAACACCAACACTGGAACGGGCCGTTAATCGCACAAATGGCATAATCATTCTGTTATCCTTAGTTCCCACTCCCATCCTAATTTTGGTGTACTTTAAGCCAGTTCGTGACTTGCTGAAGATGTGTTTCCTGCGTGCTTGCAGGAATGTCCGTGGGAAGACTTTTACAATTTCACATCAGAGGCACTTAGTTGACCAGATGCTGCTTTCTTAAATTGTGGAGAGCATTGAGGTCTGTCAGGATGAATGTAGGTCTTACATTATAATTCATTAGTCTTAACTCCGTTGACTGACATTTCATTGATCATTCAACATTGCAACACTCCTTGCCTATTTTGGTTGTAAGCATATATTACATGTAAGTGTGTAATCAATGCATGTGTAATCAATTCAATGCAAGATTGTATGTGCGTTCAGTACGCATGCAGTTTTTTGTCTTTTCAATTCTCTTCTTATATATCTTGAGTGCATTACTTCACCTGATCACCTATTACTCGTTTATTTGCCTTGAATACTGAATAAGGTAACATGCTCGTTGCTCGTTTTACATTCTCATCATTTGCTTTCACCAGTGGGATTATTCTGGTACAGAAGTACGTAGCAACACTGTAAGCGATAATATGAGATATATATTAGAGGCCAATTCTAAGACATTTAATGTTACAGTAAGGTCAGAAGCACTTAGCCAACAGAATAATAGTTTCTTGAATGACGACTTTCAGTGAAAGCAATATGACTATTGACTGACACTTCAATTTATTGTTGATTCTATTGGGAGCATCTCTGTATAATGGTATCATTAATTAATTAATGTGTTGTCCTGGATGTTATATATAAGTCGTGCATATCATGCATATTATTTACAGTCCAATTCAATATATATTATACCTTTACTGTTTATGAATTCGAAGTGACCTGAGTAGAGGAACATATTGAAAAACACTGCACTGAAAGTAATTGAATGAAGACCTCACAATGGTTCAGTGTGGGTGGAACTTTCTTCTTGAATTCACCGTATGGCATTGAACACATCAGGCCTATTCAGTATGTCTTAAGCTTGCTGGGAGAGGCTTTCGGTGTTTGTGTGTATGTTCAAGCAAGGTTGAGTGTATTTCTAATTGCCCTTCTCTTTCTCTGTGGCAATGAACAGAATTACCTTAGAGCAATACTCTTTCCAATCCCTTAGAGCAGAAGCAGGCACTAGACATTGGGCCTTTTACTAGTTGTCATCTATCTGTTGCATCTAGCTGCTATCATAGTCTTCACTCCTGTTGTCCTGTCTCTAGCTGTTGCTGCTAGCGCTCTTCACGACACCATCCACTCTGTTCTGGCTAACATATATACTCATTGCCTCAATTACAGCTCATTTTGGGTTTCCGTTGATTTGTCTCTATCGTTTCGTCAATGCATTGTAACTGACCAAGACCTTCGCAGTAAAAATGTCTTACATTTCAATCTGTTTCCACTGCTACGTGATTGGACAACAGTTGCCGAGCCTCATTCTTGTTGTTTGCTTTGTCATGGCCAACATTCTCATTGCCAATTTCATAGCTGGTTTGGGCGCTCTTCTGATAGTACGCACTATCAGTGTCGTGACCAGAGTACGCCATTTGCCATTTACAGACGGGCTGTGCAGGCGTTTCCTTGCTATCATCAGCTGGTGGCATCATCAAGCCTGTGAGGATGTCTGCTTTTGCCGTTGTAGTATGCATCATCATCATGAAGTTCATCGGTGCTGTAAAGTTCAAGCTTCTGTTCATCTGCATACTAGCAATGTGGATGGTGTGTGTCGCATTTAGTTCGACGTCCAGTCTTTTCTCCCATCATCATGCGGTGCTGTTTAATGTTGCGTTAGTCACTTCTCGACAGTATATTTTTATATGGCAAAGTCTGTGATCACCCATCTTCTAACAAGTGACCGTGTTTATTACTATTATGAGTAATTACGAGCTGCATGTCTTGTGTGCAGTTACTGTATTATCCTGAACCACAATATTTTGATAAGATAGAGAATAATGGATGAAAGAGAAATGAAACAGCGTGTTGCTGTGAACAAACTTTGGACAATGCTTAAGTATGTACGTAGCTATGTACATGCATAATTATTTGATCTGCTCCATTGTGTGTGCTGGTCAAGTGGTACGTATATATTTTGGTCCTTTTGTCCATCCTTCCTAATTCCATTCTGGTTTTGACTGTACACTGCAAGCCAGTGTGAGTCTTGACAAAGCAGTGTCTCCTGCATGCTTGCAGGAATGTGAACAAGAGAAGTGGTATAGTACCTGAGCAGGATCTCTTAGCAGATATGATGTCAGCTCCTCAAGTGTGTAGATTGTGAACGAAGCCGAAATGTGTTTCCTGTAGGTCAGGTATTACATTATAGGTCAATTACTCATTGCAATTTATTTTGTACACAGTCTAATATTTGTGTAAGACTGTTCTTGCATTAATAGGGTTTGTAATGTAGTTTATCACCGGGAAGTACCAAGTGTCATCTGTACAATAAGTTGAGTAGAGCTTGAATTTGACCATATCAAAGAGTTATTGTGAATGAAGAAGGTCGGAGAAGTCATTGTCTAAAGAATTATGTAGAGCATTAACTTAATAAGGAGGGTACATATATGATGACCATGGACCTGTGAATACAGTAATTCAATTATGGTATACCGCTATTGTGTCTTTGGGAGTTAATTAAGTCATTGTACTCACCTGTAAATGCAGAACCAACACACCATTTCCTCGGCTACGTATACTTCATTTGGAGATGGATTCGCTTGAGAAGACTTCTGCTGTTGGTCATCTTAATGGAAATCAGTCTTTCAATGAGACGAACATGACCATGGCTGTTATGGAGCCCTGTACCTATTGTTTAGTGGTGACTCCTGTGTACCTGGTTGTATTGGCCTTTATTCTCACCATTTTGCCTTTAGTTGGTGCAGCTAAAGGCCTCACTGTTGCTGTTCGCTTTGTCGTGGCCAACATTCTCATTGCCAATTTCATGGCTGGTTTGGGCGTTCTTTTGATTACACTCACTGTCAGTATTGTGACCAGGGCACGCCATTTGCCATTCGCAGATGGACCATGCAGGCTTTTCCTTGTTCTCATCTCAGTTGGTGGCACCATCAGACCTATGATGATGGCTGCTTTTGCCGTTGTAGTATGCATCATCATCATGAAGTCCATCAGTGCTGTGAAGTTCAAGTTTCTCTTCATCTGTTTACTAGCAATGTGGCTGGTGTGTGTCGCATTTAGTTCAACAATCTTCTCTCCCAGCATCTTGCGAGTGCTTACTTTGGAAGACACAGATTGTGTCCCTCGCTCTGGTCCCTATGGTCTTATCTACTCTATTCCAGTGTTTCTATGTTTTTTGTTCATTCCATTTGCTTTGACTGTTGCAGTTCTTATCGCTACCTTTTGGTACGTAAGATTCAATACTCTCAGAGATAACAACAAGGCGCGTTTGAGACCACTGTTGAAGTTTGCAGCCTTTCTCCTCCTCGGTAACTTTCTGAGTGCCATGGGCCAGGCTGTTCCAGTAATAAATGCTCACATTAAGACTGATTCTGAAACAACAGATCTGGTACTGACCTTTAATCGATCCGCTGGCCTTATTATACTATTGTCAATCGTTCCTACTCCCATTTTTGTACTGGTGTACTTCAAGCCAGTTCGTGACTTACTGAAGCAGTATTTCTTGCATGTTTTTGTGAAAGTATGCAAGCGAAGGCTTGGAATTACAACGCAGCAATATTTAGGGGACAGGATGTTGCCTTGTTGACTTGTGTGAAGACTGACATGTCCTTTTTGCTACTGCCTAACATTGCATTAGTCACTTCCAACTAGGCAATTTATCTGGGTAATTCTGTGATCACCCACCTTCTAACGAGTTCTTTTGTCTACTAGAATCATACTTGCATTGTTTTGTAACTTTTGTTATCAGTAAGAACTACATGTCATACATAGTTACTGTATTAATGATGCCCAACGAGATGAAAACATGAAACAAATTGCTGTGAACAAATTGAGACAAATGTTTACTATGTAGTTATACTGCCCTATGTGTAAAATGTGAGCATGTTTTTTAGTTGTCTTTTGGCAAGTGATGCTGACTTCTGAGATAAAGTAAGAGCAGAAGAGTGTGTGTACAATGCTCCAGTGTGTGGGGGCTGTACTGTTCCCCCTTGCACTCAAGTCTGAAGCCAATGTTGAAGTTTAGCCTTTTCCTTCTTCTTGGTAATGGTTTGGGCTTCTTTGGGAATTCTGTAGCTATTGCAGGCTCCCTTATCTTCAAAAGTGCAAACACTGGTCGTGAAGTGGCTCGGGTCTTGATGCTAGTATTTAACGTTTTCCTAGTTTTGTCCCTCGTTCCCACTCCCATTCTGATTTTGGTTTACTTCAAGCCAGTTCACATGAAGTTGAGAAAGTGTGTGTTGAGGGTTTGTGGCAAGTGGTGTAGAAGGCGTCTTGTGCCGTCAAAGCAAGATCCCATGACTGAGATGATGTTAGCTTTGCCAGCTGTTGATAATGACTTATGAGGATAGCGTAACAACCTTTGGGTGTGCTCAGTGTGATTAGTTTCATACGTAGGTTTGTAGGTTTGTATATGACAGGTATTTCCATCATGCAAGGATTACATACACTAGTGTCTTGTATCCTTTTCTGTTCTGTTTCTTTCTGCATTTATGATTATGAAGTATATATGAGGAATCCATAACACAATTAGGGGTTTTAATTACAGCTACTTTGTATGGTTTCAATGGGAGATTAGTCTTGTTTTATTGTGAGATATTCGGTTTGCTAGAGATGGCATTCATCAAATTGCATGTGTACGTACTTTGGCATTCACAGGAAACAATTTTATATAGCAAACAGTTTTTGAATAGTAACATGTAATATGTACTATGGCAGGGAGGTCCATTGCTGATATACGTATACAACTGAGTACGGTGTTTGTATACTTATAGAGGCTAGGGACTGACCTACTGTACTACATACAGTAGTAGTAGTAGCTTTTTAGCACTATAAGTCTCACTTTAGGGAACTCTCGCATTTAACTTCCCTATGGTTGCACAACCACCATGCTATATGGTATACCTCTCAAACTAATGTTGAACTTCAGCATTAAATTTATACAATTTATGAAAACAGAGTATGTACAGACAGGAATGGCTTAGTTGAATTGCTTATGACTTCCATTTCCTGTGATGCTGGTGAAGTGCTCTGCCGAAAATAGTCCTTCATACAGAGGCTGCTATGTGATACTGCCAGTGCATACAGCTAGTCATGTACACACAGTTTGCCTCTCCTCTTTACTGGGTATGATAGCTCCCATCGTATGGAGCAAGCCTTAGGCTTTATCTATCCTAACTTGAGAAAAGGATTTGATCTCCTTCATAGTCATTTTTCACATTTTCCAACCGCACCACTTTGCTGAACCAGAGCAAATATATAATTTACCTGCTCCTTCCAAATGACTTCTGGTCTTACCAGAGAGTATGCTACTCTGCTCTTACTGTGAGCATCAGATGCGTTTGCTTCTTCTGACCTGCTACCATTCCCCATTTGAGGACATTTTGGTAGCTATATGATGACTATATATGGACCTGTGAATGCAGTAATTCAATTACGGTATTCAGGTTTTGTGTCTTTGTGTGGGAGTTAATTATGCCATTGTACTCCCCTGTAAATGAAACACACACAACCAACCAACAGAACCAAGCACACCACTTCCTCTGTTATTCTTCATCTGGATATGGATTTCCTTGAGAAGTCTTCTGCTGGCCATGGACCTGTGAATACAGTAATTCAATTATGGTATACCGCTATTGTGTCTTTGGGAGTTAATTAAGTCATTGTACTCACCTGTAAATGCAGAACCAACACACCATTTCCTCGGCTACGTATACTTCATTTGGAGATGGATTCGCTTGAGAAGACTTCTGCTGTTGGTCATCTTAATGGAAATCAGTCTTTCAATGAGACGAACATGACAATGGCTGTTAGGGGGCCCTGTACCATTTGTTTAGTGGTGACTCCTGTGCTCCTGGTTGTATTGGCCTTTATTCTCACCATTTTGTGTTTTGTTGGTGCAGCTAAAGGTCTCACTCTTGTTCTTCGCTTTGTGGTTGCCAACATTCTCATTGCCAATTTCATGGCTGGTTTGGGCGTTCTTTTGATTACACTCACTGTCAGTATTGTGACCAGGGCACGCCATTTGCCATTCGCAGATGGACCATGCAGGCTTTTCCTTGTTCTCATCTCAGTTGGTGGCACCATCAGACCTATGATGATGGCTGCTTTTGCCGTTGTAGTATGCATCATCATCATGAAGTCCATCAGTGCTGTAAAGTTCAAGTTTCTCTTCATCTGTTTACTAGCAATGTGGCTGGTGTGTGTCGCATTTAGTTCAACAATCTTCTCTCCCAGCATCTTGCGAGTGCTTACTTTGGAAGACACAGATTGTGTCCCTCGCTCTGGTCCCTATGGTCTTATCTACTCTGTTCCAGTGTTTCTATGTTTTTTGTTCATTCCATTTGCTTTGACTGTTGCAGTTCTTATCGCTACCTTTTGGTACGTAAGATTCAATACTCTCAGAGATAACAACAAGGCACGTTTGAGACCACTGTTGAAGTTTGCAGCCTTTCTCCTCCTCGGTAACTTTCTGAGTGCCATGGGCCAGGCTGTTCCAGTAATAAATACTCACATTAAGACTGATTCTGAAACTGCAAAGGTGTTAATGGACTTGAATCGATACGCTGGCCTTATTATACTGTTGTCAATCGTTCCCACTCCTATTCTTGTACTGGTGTTCTTCAAGCCAGTTCGTGCCTTAATGAAGCAGTGTTTCTTGCGTGTATTTTGGAAAGTGTGCAAGAGAAGGCTTGGAATTCAACGCAGCAATATTTTGTGAACAGGATGTTGCCTTGTTGACTTGTGTGAAGACTGACATGTCCTTTTTGCTACTGCCTAACATTGCATTAGTCACTTCTCAACTAGGCAATTTATGTGGGTAATTCTGTGATTACCCATCTTCTAACGAGTTCTATTGTCTACTAGAGTACTAGTCATACTTGCATTGTTTTGTAACTTTTGTTATCAGTAAGAACTACAAGTCTCACATAGTTTCTGTATTAATGATGCCCGACGAGATGAAGGCATGAAACAAATTGCTGTAAACAAATTGAGACAAATGTTTAATACAAAGTTATACTGCCATATTGTCAGCTGATCACCTGCATAGCGGCTAGCTGGCTTTACATGTGAATGAGTACATGTAACTTGCATTCATGTACACAATATCTAGAATTGGCGAAAGGCGTGTACATACGTAATTCATTGTGGATCATTTGATTGTCTTTGATACAAAACCATGTACAGTAATGTAAACTAACTGTGATTAAAACCTGATTTATGGTATAGAATAGAGCTTGTACATATTTGAGCTCATAATTATTTGTGCATATTTTAACAAAAGACAGACCTAATAGTTCATGTTTGTCTGTATAGTACAGCATGTTTGCCATGTGTGAGGCTGTGTGTTAATTTGGGACCATTTCATACGTGGATTGTGTTTTAGTTTTCACCTTAATTTCATCTTGTGCTGCGTATATGCAGTAGTGACGTATTGCTTAAGTTTGCAAGCTGTACTTACATATGCTTTATAAAATGTGAGCATGTTTTTTAGTTGTCTTTTGGCAAGTGATGCTGACTTCTGAGATAAAGCAAGAGCAGAAGAGTGTGTGTACAATGCTCCAGTGTGGGGGGGCTGTACTGTTCCCCCTTGCACTGAGTGCTTCCATATAATTATACCAGTAATCACCTAATAGTTATGTGTAGCTAGAGCATCAGACCCTGTGCTCACTCTATATCCCTCTCTCATTTATTCCAAACAGATACGTCTTGCACTATGCAGTTAAAGACAAATTATATTGTAGCGTAATAATCAACTGACTGAGTTATACTGGGCCCATGCACACAACGTATAAAGGGAAGGGCATGCATGTCATCAGATCTCCAGCTCATGCAAGACGTTCCTACAAAAGGTAATCAGCCAGCGCTTGATTAAAGGTATTATAGATTATAGAGATATTGAAAAGATGTATATAATACTCTGAATGCAGTACTTAATAGCGTATACATAATTATGTTCACCTTCACATTCTCTAGCTGTTTTGATAATTGCGGTATATACTTGCGTTAACCATTTGTTGGTGGACAGCCAGACGCACCCTGTGTCCTTACACTTTTCTCATTCAAAGATGGATTCATTCTTGAGTGCTTCAGCTGTTCGGGATTCTGTGGAGGGAGAGTCAGTCAGAAATCACTTTCTGAATGGTTCCAACATGACTGTCAGGGCCCCCTGTGTTGTGTGCTTAGTGGTTGTTCCTTTGTACGTGATCCTGTTGGTATTCACTGTGTCCATTTTGTCTCTAGTCATTGCAGCTAAGGCACTCCCTCACGTTATTCGCTTTGTTTTGGTGAACATTCTCATTGCCAATTTCACAGCTGGATTGGGGATGCTTGGATTGGGGTTTGCTCTCATTATTGTGAGCAGAGTGCAGCGTTTCTCTCAAACAGAAAAATCGTGCAAACTTCTAATTGCGTTCATCTCAGTTGGTAGCACTAGTAGACCACTCATCATGGGTGTTTATGCCGTTGTAGTATGCATCATCATCATGAAGTCCATCGGTGCTGTAAAGTTCAAGTTTCTGTCCATCTGCATACTAGCAATGTGGCTGGTGTGTGTTGTGTTTAGTTCAACACTCTTCTTTCCTGGTGTCCTAAAAGTGTATACTTTGCAAGATATCGGTTGTGTCCCTCACCCTGGGCCCTATGGTCTTGTCTACACTGTTCCATTCTTTGCCTGCTTTCTACTCATTCCATTTTCTTTGACTGCTGTCATTCTCATTACGGTAATTTGTTATGTAAAATCCAATACTGTCAGTGAACATGCAGCAAGTCTGAGGCCACTGTTGAAGTTTTCTACCTTTCTTCTTCTTGAAAACTTCCTGAGTGCCATTGGCCAGTCCACACCAGTGATTTCAGCATATGTACTTGATTCTCCAACATCAAAACTGGAACGGGCCAAGGCCATTAGCACAGCAAATGGCATAATCATTCTCTTGTCCATCGTTCCCACACCTATTCTGATTTTGGTGTACTTCAAGCCAGTTTGTGACTTGCTAAAGATGTGCTTCCAGCGTGTTTGCAGAAATAGCGCGAGAAGACTTTAACAGTATCAGGACAGAAGCTCTTAGCTGCATGATCAGATGCTTTCCTAAACTGTGTAGAGCACTGAAGACTGTCAGGACCAATTTTCAGTATAGGTCTTGCATTACAATTTATTAGTCATAATTCAGTCGACTGACATTTCATCCAACATTAAACTTTGCAACACTTTTTGCTTTTATTGGTTGCGAGCATAGCCTCTGTACTACGATGCATTTACTAAGTACTGCTTACCATGTGTGCATGTATGCAATGCAGATATATATATGTTTTATAAGTGCTAAAGAAACATGACCAGCAGAAGTCATATTGAAGTGGCCTGACGAAAACAACAGGCACACGTGTAGACAAACACTGTACTGAAAGTGATTGTATGAAGACCTCACAATGATACAGTGTGTGAGTGTGACTTTCTCCTTGAATTCACCGCATGGCATTGATCATATCAGGCCTATTCATGTATACATAACATTATACATATTATATATTACTGGTTCCCAGCTTTCAATGTGCGTGTATATGTCCAAGCAAAGTTAGTATTCCTCCACGGCAATGGGTAGAAATGATTCTCTTTGCAATACCACTTGGACAAGCACCGAACTCTGGCCCTTATACATGGTGATAGTTGTTATCTATGCTGCTATCACAGTCTTCACTGCTGTTGTCCTGTCTCTAGTTAAGTTGTTGCTGCTAGCACTGTTCATGGCACTATCCACTTTGTGCTAGCTAACATACTCAGTGCTTCCATTACAGCTTGCTTTGGGATTCCGTTGATTTGTCTCCGTTCACTACTCATTACAAGCAATCCTCATCTCTTCTCAAGTACTGATGTTTCCTTTCAGATCTTTCTAGCTACCATGGCAATTGGTGGAAATGGAATAATTATCTGTGTTTATGGCTGTTTTTGCAGTTGTATAGTGGTCATTATTATGAAGTGTTCAAACAGTGCTGTAAAGCTCAAGTACCTCATCATCTCTGTGGTGGCTGTGTGGACTGCGTGTGTGGCAATTGGTGCAATTCATGCTGCCCCCGGAGTTGTAGAGCGTAGTACATTGAGATGTGCAAGACGCTTGCTTTTCCCGCCAGGAAATGAATTTTGGATTGTCAGTTCTTTGTACTTTCTCTTATTTGTAATTATTCCTTTCACTTTGGCCACTGTACTGCCAGTGTATGCTTTGTGCTACATAAGATCAAATTTGATGCATAAAAACACCTCAAGTCTGAAACCAATGTTGAAGTTTAGCCTTTCCTTCTCCTTGGCATTCATCAAATTGCATGTGTACATACTTTGGCATTCATAGCAACAGTTTTTGACCAGTAATACATACTATGTACTATGTATGGCAGGGAGGTCCATAGCTGATATACGTACACAACTGACTACGGTCGACGTCACTACGGTGAGGTACGAAATGTACGTGTGACTGACAGCAGGTGACAGGTCATTAATTATATAATAAGCTTAAGGGGCTGTGATGGTGGGAACTGGCAATATGCAGGGTACATTGTAACCTGGGGACATTGTGCCATCATTTCTGTTTAAGGTGTGGGGTGGAGCTAATGTTGCAGTTTAGCATAAAATTTATGTACAATTTATGAAAACAGAGTACAGGCAGGAAAGGTTTAATTGTGACTTCCATTTCCTGTGATGCTGGTGAAGTGCTCTGCTGGAAATAGTCCTTCATACAGAAGCTGCTATGTGGTACGTCCTGTGCATATAGTCATGTACACACAGTTTGCCTCTCCTCTTTACTGGGCATGATAGTTCCCATAGTATGGAGCATGCCTTAGGCTTTATCTGCCCTAAGTTGAGAATAGGATTTGATCTCCTTCCAAGTCATATTCACAATTTCCAACTGCACCACTTTGCTGAACAAGAGCAAGTGATTTACCTGCTCCTTCCAAATGTAGCTTTGCAGAGTGAAAAGATGCAGAGCCTGAAGTATGTCAGCAGTGTGTCCACTCCTGTTTTGAATTTGTCTTACAAAGGTTTGATGGCTATTATATACCTCTTTGCCATTGTTCTTATAATGACTTAATCATGCTATTATAGCAGAAACTCTTCTATGCCAAACTTGATACTGACCACTAATTGAGCAAATGGTATCATCATGGTATCATTTGGTGTTGTTGAAGCAAGGACATACCTTGACAATATCAAGTCAGAGCAACTTAGCCAACACAATGTAGCTTCTCTCAAACTGAATAGAGACAGGAGTGAAGACAATGGCAGTGATTTTTGTACATATGTATGTATAATTATATATGTAGTAGCTATAACATGGACGCGAGGGCGCTGCTTATTTATTGCACGTGGGCGCGAAGCGCCCGAGGGCTATAAATGAGCTAAGCGGCCGAGCGTCCATGTTATAACTGGCTTGTTGCAATTTAACGATTTATAGCGGAGCTGTTTCCCTCGCTATCGAACGAAATAGACTAACATTGCCAGAGATACTAGTTAGGCCCCTATTCTGTCCGAAAGGTACCGATATGGCTAAGCACCTAGCGAATACAGCGGAGGCCGTCCCCCGGTTTGAAGCCGTTGAAAGCGCGCGGTCTAATTATTCATCCCTCTGATGAATCAGACTGCGCGCTTGACGAAGACTTTGAGCAGATGTCGAAGATTTACACTCCGAAGAACGCAGAAGCCAGTACCTCGTGAGCACTACAGACGTTTCAGAGAGAGTGGTTGAAGGGCTGCCTGGCTTTCTCCAAAGACTGAAGAGCCATGTTTGAAGCAGTAAAATCATTTAGATACCTTCCTAATCGTATACATCAATTGTTTTCAGCTAGTGTTTATGCAAGGTGCTAATTTTATTCTTCATGATGAGTTTGTAGGTGCTTCCAGCTGCAGCTTATGAGACAGTACAAAGAGTCTGAAGTAGACAAAACTGTTTGTACACATCTGGTAAATGATTGGTCTAATCCATATTGTTATTGATTCATTTCATGTTTGTTATGTCTACAGGGGGGCTCTTGCACACCGAAGTGTACATTGGACTTGATATTGCACACTTCCCGTCTTTGATGCATGTATGGCTTCATCATGCAACAATATGTATATATGTATAGGGAATTGCTTCATATTTCATTGGTCACAATGCAATACCAGGCCAATAAAGAATTAGCCTTTAATTAATATGCATGTAGACAAACACTGCACTGAAAGTGATTGTATGAAGCCTCACAATGCTGCAGTTGGAGTGTTACTTTCTTCTTGAATCCATCGCACTATATTGAACTATCAAACCTATTCATACATTATAATATATGAATTGCTGGTTCAAGGCTTTCATTAAGGCTTCAATGTGCATGCATATATTATATATATGCTCAAGCAAGGTTGAGTGTATTTCTAAGTGGCACTTGTTTTTCTTTGTGGCGATGGACAGAACCAATTGCAGTACCAATGGGACAGTGACAGGCACTGGAGAATGGGACTTTTGCTTGGTGATGGTTATCATCTATGCTGCTATTATAGCCTTCACTGCTGTTGTCCTGTGTCTAGTTGTTGCTGCTAACGCTGTTCGTGGGACCATCCGCTTTGTGCTGACTAACATACTCATTGCTTCCATTACAGCTTGTTTTGGGATGGCCTTGATTTGTCTCCATGATCTCATTACAACCATTTCTCATCTCTTCTCAAGTACTGATGTTTCCCTTCAGATCCTTCTAGCTATCATGGCAATTGGTGGAAATGGAAGATCTGCGTTTATGGCTGTTTTTGCTGTTGTAGTGGTGGTTATCATAAAGTGTTCAAACAGCGCTGTAAAGCTCAAGCACCTCATCATCTCTGTGGTAGTTGTGTGGAGTCCTTGTGTAGCAGTTGGTGCAATTCTTGTTGTCCCCGGAGTTGTAGAGCGTAGTCCATTCAGCTGTTCAAGAGGCTTGTTTTTCCAGCCAGGAAATGAAATTTGGATTTTCAGTTCTTTGTACTTTCCCTTGTTTGTAATTATTCCATTCACTTTGGCCACTGTCCTGCCAGTGTATGCTTTGTGCTACATAAGGTCGAATTTGACGTGTGAAAACACCTCAAGTCTGAAGCCAATGTTGAAGTTTGCTCTTTTCCTTCTCCTTGGTAATGGTCTGGGCTTCTTTGGGAATTCTATAGCTATTGCAGGCTCCCTTATGATCAAAAGTGCAAATACTGGTTGTGAATTGATACTGGTGCTCAGGCAGTTGTATAATGTTATGCTAGCGTTGTCCCTTATTCCCACTCCCATTCTCATTTTGGTTTACTTCAAGCCAGTTCGTATGCAGATGCGAAAGTATGTGTTGAGGGCTTGTGGCAAGTGGTGTAGAAGGCGTCTTGTGCCATCAAAGCAAGATCCCATGACTGAGATGATGTTAGCTTCACCTGCTGTTGATGATGACTTATGAGGAATTTGTAACATACTTTAAATCCGTGATTGTAATGATACAGTGACTATTTAGTTTTGTATATTAGTTTCAGTGGAAATTAGTGTCTTGTTTTATTGTATGATATTCAGTTTTGCTACAGTATGCATGCATCAACTTTGGTTTACAGGAAATAGGTTTTGACCATCTGAAATTAGTCATTGCTCTTTCCAGTGCATCATTATTACCTCACTCCCGATTACAGTATGTACCGATTGTAGTCTAATGGTTATTACTACCAGTTTCTGTGTCTTTGTTGGGAGCTAAACTTTCCTCCCACCATCTCAAAACTGTATAGTGCAAGATCCTTTTGTTGCTGGCTGTATAATCATATCATTACTATTATTGTGTATAATAGTAAGTGTGTGTAATGCATCTTTACTATTACATACATATGTATAAAATGACTTGATCAAATATGCAGGTATATATGTATGCATGTAGCAAAGTCTACGCTGAAAGTGATTGTATGAAGACCTCACAATGTTGTAGTGTGGGTGTGACTTTCTTCTTGAATTCACCGTATGGCATTGAACATATATATCAGGCCTAATCAGACGTATGTATGTACGTAGTTATGTATATTGATGGTTGGGGTTTAATTTTCAAAGTGTGCATCTTGTCAAGCAAGGTTAAAAGTCATCGAGTGTGACTTCGTTTCCTACATGGAGATGGGCAAATCTATTTCTCTATATGCAGTACCAATGGAACAATCACCGGCACTATAGGAAGTGGGATTTTTGCTTGGTGAAGGTTATCATTCATGCAGCCATTCTAATATTCACTATATACTGTTCTCTTGAGTTTAGTTGTTGCCGCTAACACTGTTCATAGCACCATCCGCATTGTACTGGCTAACATACTCATTGCCTCAATTGCAGCTTGTCTCGGAACTGCCTTGATTTGTCTACGTGCCACCATTGCCCTTGCAATCAACTCTCATGCTTCCTCACATCCTTTAAGATCTTTCTTGCTATCAATCGTTAATCAGCAATTTGTGGAAATGGAAAGTCTGCATTTATGGCCGTTTTTGCCGTTGTTGTGGTGGTTAGGCAAGGCTAGAGACTGACCTACTGAACTATATACAGTACATATATATGATATAATATATTGTGCAATTGGTGCACAGGCGTATGTACGTACCTTTCTGAGTTTGAAAGCTATAAACGTCCACCTTAGCGTCATTTTTAGCACTATAAATCTCACTTAAGGGAGCTCTCACATTATGTTTAACTTGCCCATGGTTGCACAACCACCATGCTATATATGGCATACCTCTCAAACTAATGTTGCATGCAGTTCAGCATTAAATTTATATATACAAAACAATAATGAAAACAAGTATTTCGAGTTAAAAAACTCGTGGGGCTGCCGCCCCAACTCAAACTACTTGCTCTAGCTCTCAATTGCTGGTTAGGGTAGTTGTGCACCAGGACCAAGTCATGTCAGTTTATTAGTGCATGCAATCAAACATATATACAAGCACACAATACCAGCATTCACACATGCAGGTTTGCACGGATTGGCACACTGTGCACAATTAAAGCATGTTTGTTTGAACGTTAACAAAGTTTAATAGCTTCACCAACAGAAAGTGCAAGCACACAGGAGAAAACACGGGTCATAGAAGCATAAATGTGCACAGAAGGCCATTCGTTCGAGTGCAACGCAGCGCGCCAGCTCTGAAGACGATTCCAGTGTGTGCCACGTATTCCTGCGCTAGAGACAGCTGGATAACCTTAGCGTAGACAATTCACGGGCTTCGCAAAGCTTGTCGTTGCGCCTGTCAATCATCCTCGGCAGTGTGGTGAAGACCACTAGTGTACAAGTCACAGCGAAGACGATGAAAACAATATAGACCCTTTGCACGAAACCAATTAACTGCCCTACTTCCTTAGCAACCGTTGCCAGCCGCCATGTTGGAGGACAACGTAAGAACACATACGTATTACGTTTTCGCCGGTCGGCGTCCGTGAAACTGTGTGCATTGTAACCTGACTGCATCTGCGCGCGCAGCGTCTAGGAGAAGATGGATGGACTCCTTTCTGGCTATTCAAGCACGATTGCAGACGCGGCGTCGAAGAAGAGGTACGCAGAGTCTGCATGAGAAGCTCGAATTGGTGGATGGGATTGATCCGTACGACTGGCAAGACGATGTGGACTTGTGGCCAGCAATCACACAACTTCAGGTGTGTATGTACCTCATCCTATAGCTAGCTCCGAGTCCCTACTCAGAAAAGGATTTCATCAACTACAAAAGCCTAGACTGCTACCAGAATTTTGTTCGAGGCTGGGTGAGGCAAGTGCTCGTGAAACCCGTTCGTGATAAGCGAATAGTGACAGGAAAGGTTATTCTAAGCTAACTACAAACCATTCTGGAACAGAAGTGATTCGTGCACAGCATGGGTAAACTAATGCTCGCTTCTACTCAGGTGAACCACTCCCAAAAGCTGAATGAAAAGCCACTGACTCCATGGGTAATAGCCTTGGAAAGTGGCAAAATTCTTGCTGCACACTGCAACTGTGCAGCTGGAATTGGTGAGACATGTTCCCATGTTGCATCATTGCAAATATTCGAGACACTGTTGATGGGTGAATCCCAAATTGATATCCAAGGTCTTGCAATGGAAATGCTAGACGGAGTCGCATTAGTGTCAGGAGAGGTTGTTGAAATGGTGAAAGTGATGTGCGACTTACTAGGTAAGGCTGAACATAGGAAATAGGTAAGACAAAACATACCAGTTGGTCAGCCCAGTATAATATCAAATCTTTTCATTGTCATCCTTTAACGTATCTTCATTCGTTACATACGTCTTCAATTTGTCATTAGCCTCCTTGTTCTTCTTCAAACACACAGCAGCAGTAGTTTCTAGCTGAGTACACTTGAGCTTGAGCTCTTCACAAGTACATTTTAAGCTCTCAACTTCCTTGGATGCATTTTCTAGCTTGAAGATGTCATTCAGTGACAGCATAGTTTGACACTCTACTGTTGTTGGTCTGCTGCATTCTCCTTCATCTTCTCCCTACGTACATATATACCAAGGCAACAAATACTAATTCCACTATACAGTTCAAAAACATCTTTATTCATTATAGCTAGCTAGCTCTAGCTATAGAGCTCACCATTGTTGATAGTGAGAGTAGTGCTTTACATGCATCAATTCGCCTTCTTTTCCCTTTCCTCTCTATTGTCCTTCGGTACCTCTCTTCAGCTGCAGATGCTGGTTCAGGTGCTCCACCGAGATATCGCGAGGGTGCCCAGTCAGGGTTTGTTTCGTCATACAAAGCACTTGTTCCCCCGTTATACACTTTAGTGCCGAGAACAATCGCGGATGTAGGTGTACTTCTCCAGTCCAAGATCCTCCCCATGTATCCTCGCAAGCCACAAATCGCGCCGTTTCTTACTCAGATCGTGAGTTTTCTCCCCTTGGTGCCGGTTATCACGGATCGTAAGCGGAAGAACCTTACTCCCTTCCCTTTATCCGACCTATTGCCACAACCCACGACAGCACAGAAGTTCACCATTGCTGAAAGCTCGTTGCTGCCTTGCTACGTTGTCTAAAGCACTCGTCGTTCAGCTTGCGCAGTGCATAGACACACGAAGAACTTCCTTCGTGTGTCTATGCGCAGTGTAATAAAGCTAGGTTACTGTCAGCTTGTCCTCCAACATGGCCGACAGGAAATTGACCGCGTCAAATGACGTAACGTGCAAAGGGTCTATTGTGCGCTCACCGAGTTCGGCGTCGCTCTTGTCCTTCGCCTAAGGCAGTAATTCGCGCAAACTTGAGCTTTTACGCCGTAGAACACAATGCCGTAGGCAAGAACATAACCAACGGCGACCTGGGCGACGTTTGAAGTCCTTTCCGTGCCGTCTCCCCTTCACGAACGCTAAGAAAATGGCCGCCTATATAAATGTTTCTCCGCAATACTTCGCCTGTACTTGCAATATAAATTTTAGTGTAATAATACAACCGTAGCTTCACGTATTATATATATATATATATATCTTTCCGTAACATGAAGCCATACAACGAGCGCAAAATGAAAACAATATATACGAATAGGCAGGAAAGGTTTAGTGTAATTGATTATGACTTTTATTTCCTGTAGTGCTGGTAAGGTGCTCTGCCAGAAATAGTCCTTCATACAGAAGCTGCTATCTGGTACTGCCAGTGCCTATAGTCATGTACACACAGTTTGCCTCTCCTCTGTACTGGGTATGATATAGTTCCCATAGTATGGAGCAAGCCTTAGGCTTTATCTGCCCTATCTTGAGAAAAGATTTGATTACCTTTCACAAATTCCAACCGCACCACTTACGTATGCATAGATGGACCAGAGCAAGTGATTTACCTGCTCCTTCCAAATGTAGCTTTGCAGAGTGATAAGATGCAGAGTCTGAAGTATGTCAGCAGTGTGTCCACTCCTGTTTTGAATTTGTCTTACAAAGGTTTGATGGCTACTACCTTATAGCGGAGAGTCTTCTATACGACACTTGATACTGGCCATTAATTGTGCAAATGGTATCATTCTCCTCGCCATATTTCAGTTTGGTGTTGTTGAAGCAAGGGCATGCCTTGGCAATATCAGGTCAGAGCAACTTACGTAGCTGACACAATGTTGGCTACCCAAAGTGATTAGAGAGATCGAGGAGTGAGGACATTAGCATTGATTTTTGTACATATTATGTATGTATATATGTACGTATAGGGTATTGCTTCATATTTCATTTACCACAATGCAATACCTGACCAATAAAGAATTAATTAACCTATAACACATATCCATGTATACAAACACTGCACTGAAAGTGATTGTATAAAACCTCACAATGCTACAATGTGGGTGTTACTTTCTTCTTGATTTCATTGTATTGCATTGAATATATCAATCTTATTCATACATATGTATATATGAATTGCTGGTTCAAGGCTTTCAATGTGCGTGCACATACAGTCATGTTCAAGCAAGGTTGGGTGTATTTCTCAGTGGCACTTGTTTTTCTGTGCGGCAATGCACAGAATCATTTACAGTACCGATGGGACAATATTAATTAATGACAGGCGATGGAAAATTGTTTTGCTTGATGATAGTTATCATCTATGCTGCTATTATAGCCTTCACTGCTGTTGTCCTGTGTCTAGGTGTTGCTGCAAAAGCTGTTCGCGGGACCATCCGCTTTGTGCTGACTAACATACTCATTGCTTCCATTACAGCTTGTTTTGGGATTGCCTTGATTTGTCTCCATGGTCTCATTACAAGCATTTCTAATCTCTTCTCAAGTTTCCTTTCAGATCATTCTTGCTATCATGGCAATCAGTGGGAATGGAAGGTCTGCATTTATGGCTGTTTTTGCAGTTGTAGTGGTGGTTATCATAAAGTGTTCAAACAGCGCTGTAAAATTTAAGTACCTAAGTACCTCATTGTCTCTGTGGTGGTTGTGTGGACTGCTTATATGGCAGTTGGTGCAATTCTTGTTGTTCCCGATGTTAGAACATAGTCCATTCAGCTGTTCAACAGGCTTGGTTTTCCTGCCAGGAAATGACATTTGGATTTTCAGTTCTTCGCTCTTGTCGTACAGGCACACATATAGACAAACACTTCACTGAAAGTTACTGTATGAAGACCTCACAATGATACAGTGTGGGTGGAACTCTCTCCTCGAATTCACCGCATGGCATTGAACATATCAGGCCTATTCATGTACGTATGCATAACATTATACTGTTTGCTATATATTGCTGGTTCAGGGCTTTCAAACGTGCGTGTATATGTTCAAGTAAGGTTGAGTGTATTCCCCGATGGAAATGAGTAGAAATGATTCTCTTTGCAATAACAGTTGGACTGGCATCAGACACGGCGCCTTGTATCTGGTAATATTTGTCATCTATGCTGTTATTATAGTCTTCACTGCTGTTGTCCTGTCTCTAGTGGTTGCTGCTAAAGCTGTCCGTGGGACCATCCGCTTTGCGCTGACTAACATACTCATTGCTTCCATTATAGCTTGCTTTGGGTTTCCGTTGATTTGTCTTCGTATAATACTCATTAAAAGCAATCCTCATCTCTTCTCAAGTACTGATGTTTCCTTTCAGATCATTCTTGCTATCCCGGCAATTGGTGGAAATGGAAGGTCTGCATTTATGGCTGTTTTTGCTGTTGTAGTGGTGATTATCATAAAGTGTTCAAACAGCGCTGTAAAGTTCAAGTACCTCATCATCTCTGTGGTGGTTGTGTGGACTGCGTGTGTGGCAGTTGGTGCAATTCTTGTTGTCCCCGGAGTTGTAGAGCATAGCACAATCAACTGTTCAAGAGACTTCTTCCAGCCAGGAAAGGAAATTTGGATTTTCAGTGTTGCATATTTTCTTTTCTTTGTAATTATTCCATTCACTTTGGCCACTGTACTGCCAGTGTATGCTTTGTGCTACATAAGATCCAATTTGATGTGTGAAAACACCTCAAGTCTGAAGCCAATGTTGAAGTTTGCTCTTTTCCTTCTCCTTGGTAATGGTCTGGGCTTCTTTGGGAATTCTGCAGCTATTGCAGGGCCCCTTATCTTCAAAAGTGCAAATATTGGTCATGGAGTGGCTCTCAACCTGATTCTAGTGTATCATGTTTTTCTTGTTTTGTCCCTTATTCCCACTCCCATTCTGATTTTGGTTTACTTCAAGCCAGTTCGCATCAAGATGAAAAAGTGTGTATTGAGGGTTTGTGGCAAGTGGTGTAGAAGGCGTCTAGTGCCGTCAAAGCAAGATCCTATGACTGAGATGATGTTAGCTTTGCCAGCTGTTGATAATGACTTATGAGGATAGCATAACAACCTTTGGATGTGCTCAGTGTGATTAGTTTCATACGTAGGTTTGTAGGTTTGTATATGACAGGTATTTCCATGCAAAGATTACGTACACTAGTGTCTTGTATCCTTTTCTGTTCTGCTTGTTTCTGCATTTATGATTATGAAGTATATATGAGGATTCCATCTACTTTTGTATGGTTTCAATGGAAGATTAGTCTTGTTTTATTGTGTGATATTCGGTTTAGCCAGAGATGGCATTCATCAAATTGCATGTGTACATACTCTGGCATTCATAGCAACCCTATATTGTTTTCAGAATTAGGTTTTTGTATGGCTTCATGTTCGTATATATATATATACAGTGCAAGTTATATATATATATATATATACCACCACACAGTGCAAGTTGCCCGAGTGCAAGTGCAGTATTTGCGCCAGTGGGTGGATGAAAAAGCAACACACACACACACACACACACACACACACACACACACACACACACACACACACACACACACACACACACACACACACACACACACACACACACACACACACACACACACACACACACACACACACACACGCACGCACACACACACACACACACACACAGACACACACGTACATGTACACACACGCGCACACGGTTATTTCTACACAACTACACAACAAATGCCAGTGGCTACAACACGAACACACACAGTAAGCGGAGACCGTCCTTTAGGCCTAAAATCTAACTCCTCACATCTTTCCTGAGGGCTAAGAAGATGTTCGCTGGAGTGATCTGTGGGCTGCACCCATTTTGATGACTCTTGCATAGGCAGAAGACGGCGCAGGGCAGAGTAGCATAAATGATCGCTATTTAGATGGTTTGGTGTCAGGTTGCAGACGTGATGAAGGCTATTTGTAAGCTCACTCCTACTATCTTATTTGCTACATTATGGTACATGAGCAATCAGCATGCACACATACTTCACTTGCACTTGCGGTGCCAGATTTCAACTTGCATTGGCCAGTGAGCTTGAGGGTATTTTGAAGTCACAGGTGTCAAATCATCTTACGCACAATGGTGGTTCAAGTAAGTGTGAGTCTCTGGTGCTTCAGTGTCACATTTGGCTTTGGTGGGCGGGGTATGTATCATTTACTCGCACGATGCCCTATATAGATTGTCCATAGCTACCTTGTCCTTGAAGGCATGTTTAGTGCTGGTGGGCTAATCACATCACATGTATACACACGTGCATGTGCACACACACACACACACACACACACACACACACACACACACACACACACACACACACACACACACACACACACACACACACACACACACACAAACACACACAAACACACACACACACACACGCACACACACACACACACACTGCACTGTATCAATACCAATCTATAAGTAGCATGTATATGCATTGGCTGTAAACACACTCAGCAAGCAAGGACCGCAGGCACACCGGGCAACTGGCGTTTCTTATACGTAGGTCCTGTAGATTTAAGAGGCCCTCAGCCCCTCTAGTAAGCAATGGGCGCGCTATTGCTGAAGATGATTTCAGAGAGGCAACGTGCGCGCAAAGCTTTTCAACGCTAGGGACACTTGGCATACCTTAGCGACAGTGGATGAAAGCGTTCACAAGTGTCTGCGCCGCTCCGGTTACTTTTCCGAGGCAACGGTGTAAGGGCCTTCTAGACGGCAGCCATTGTAGACGACGGCAGTACCAAGACAGCAATCGATGGCGCGCTTTCCGGGAAAATATTACGCACCATGTTGCCCCGTGCTCGACTAGCCACCCGAAGGCAGCGTGAAACTCTTCTCCTTCGAGAAAGGCGCTTTCAAAAGTCGCCCGCAATATAAATCCCTCACACGCAATGCTTTGCTAATACCGGAGCAATATAAATGTAAGTACAATTATACTGCCGTAGTATCTATATTATGTATTTGGCCGTCTACCTAGGACAGCAAACGTCTAATTAAGAAATCCTTGTAATGAAGTAGTCTTATGGACCACCTCACCATGTGTACAAAGTTTTATTGCTACTTGCCAACATTTTTATTCGTATTGAAACCACGCTATCTATCAATATTAATGTATCATACAAGATGTGTTGTTCTATGAGAATTTATATTGTCAATTTCCCTGCAATTTGCAGGAGACAAAAGGCCTAATTAAAAAATCTGTCTAATTTAAAGTCCATTAAATTCCCCATACTTTACTGGCATACTAAGTGTTTAGCCACCAAGCCATCCAGGGCCCCATACAATTATATTATATTATATTATATTATATTACAGTTATACTGCTATACTTGTAATATTATATATTTATCCTCCTATCTAAGAGGTGCAAATGCTAATTAAGAAATCCTGCTAATGACAGGGGCTTAGGGAGCACTTGGTCAGGTGGTCTGATTTTCATAATTTTCCGGCAACTTTGTCTTTAAAATTATTCCTACAGCATCTATTAGTATAAATGTTCCATACATTATGTGTTATGGAATGGGAAATTATATAGCCACTTTGGCGGCAAACTGTACAAAGACGAAAGCCTAATTAAGAAATCTGTTCAATTTAAAATCCATCAAATTCCTCATATTTTATGTGGATACTGAGCACTTATCTGCAGAAGCCTCCAGGACCTCTGTGAATTAATTATATTATATTATATTATTTAATTATTTAAAGGACCTCTGTGAATTAATTATATTATATTATATTATTTAATTATTTAATTATTTATTTATTTAGATTAGTGGGGTAAATTGCAACTTGCACTGTATTTATTTATTTATTTATTTATTTATTTAGATTAGTGGTGTAAATTGCAACTTGCACTGTATATATTATATTATATTATTTATTTATTTACTTTAGATTAGTATGATTTATTGCAACTTGCACTGTATAGATTAGTATGATTTATTGCAACTTGCACTGTATATATATATCTGTCACAAAATGGCGCCCTCAGCTTTCCTTGACTTTACCAAGCTTTTACTCGCTTTGTCTTCACTTGCGCAGCTATTTGATCAAATTTAAAGTATTCAAGAACACTACTTTATAATACTAAGCCATCTCCAAGCCTGCGCAGGACGTTTTCGAGAAGAAACAGCCGGAAAAAGAAGAGGCCTGGTAACAAAATGGCCGCCCCTGAGGCTTCAGTTCACCCGGTTAGAAATCGTCTTTGTTATCATTTCTTCCTTTACCAAACGAACGAAAGTTGTTCACGAATAGTTTCAAGAAGACTAATGTTGTTTAGATGCTTAAATAAATTTTACTTGCGGGTTACAGCTCCAAATGCTACCGAGGCTGAACGGCCATTTTATAAACGTTCTCGCATTGTTCTGCACGTACGACTAGCTAGCTAGCTGGGTTAGAACAGTTAGGTATCAGAGTGCATGACGCTGTGTAACTGCAGGGCTCTATCCTGTGCAAAGCATACAAACACTTAGCTAATTAATGCACCTTCCCTACAATTGCCAACTTTCCAATGAGTGTGGATGTTGAAGCACAGCTGTCTTGATTTGTATCTAAACCCCTGATGCATTCATGCAAGCCCCTGTGTGGTGCATCCTACACGTCCATGGTGGTGCATCCTAGGATTTAGAGTGATGCTATATGGCATGACAAATGTGGGCACTATTACTAGCAAGTAGTTCGAGTTTGTGGTGCCCCATCGGCGCCCCACGAGTTTTTTAACTCAAAATACTTGTTGACCAGTAATATATACTATGTACTATGTATGGCAGGGGGGTCCATAGCTTATATATATACAACTGAGTACGGTGTTTGTATACTTATAGATCTAGGCTAGGGACTGACCTACTGTACTACATACAGTATAATATACGTATTGAGCGATTGAGACGTATATACCTTTCTGAGTTTAAAGGCCATAAGCTTTCACCTCGGTGTCATTTTTAGCACTATCTATAAGTCTCACTTATTGGGAACTCTCACATAATGTTTACCTCCCCCAACCATCATGCTATATATGGTATAACTCTCTAACTAATGTTGCAGTTTAGCATTAAATTTACGTACAATTTATGAAAACAGAGTACAGGCAGGATAGGTTTAATTGAATTGATTATTATGACTTCCATTTCCAGTGGTGCTGGTGAAGTGCTCTGCCGGAAATAGTCCTTCATTGCTGCTATTTGGTACTTCCTGTGCATATAGTCATGTACACACAGTTTGCCTCTTTACTGGACATGTTAGCTCTTAACATATGGAACAAGCCTTATGCTTTATCTGCCCTAACCAGAGGAAAGATTTGATCTCTTTTCAAGTCAATTTTTACATTTTCCAATCGCAACACTTACGTATGCGTAGATGAACCAGAGCAAGTGATTTACCTGTTCCTTCCAAATGTAGCTATGCAGAGTGAAAAGATGCAGAGCCTGAAGTACGTCAGCAGTGTGTCCAGTCCTGCTTTGAATTTGTCTTCCAAGAGTTCGATGGCTACTATATACCTCTTTGCCATTGTTCTTATAATGACTTAATCATGCTATTATAGCAGAAACTCTTCTATGCCAACTTGATACTGACCACTAATTGAGCAAATGGTATCATCATCCTCCTCGCCATTTTTCAGTTTGGTGTTGTTGAAGCAAGGACATGCCTTGTCAATATGAGGGCAGAACAACTTAGCCAACACAATGTTAGTTTATCAAACTGAATAGAGACAGGAGTGAAGACATTAACGTTGATTTCTGTGCATACATATGTATGTATATATGTAAAGGGTATTGCTTCATATTTCATTAGTCACAATGCAATACCTGACAAATAAGAATTAACCTTTAATTAATATGCATGTGGACAAACACTGCACTGAAAGTGATTGTATGAAACCTCACAATGCTACAGTGTGTGTGTGACTTTCTTCTTGAATTCACCATAAGCCATTGAATATACCAGGCTTATTCATACATACATATGTACATATGTATATGAGGCCTATTCATATCTATGATTGTATAATTATATGAATTGCTGGTTCAAGGCTTTCAATGTGTGTACATATGTATAATGTTCAAGCAAGGTTGAGTGTATTTCTCAGTGGCACTTGGTTTTCAGTGCAGCAGTGGACAGAACCGATTACTATGCCAATGAGACAATATATATGATAGGCGATTGGAAATTGTTTAAAAATTGTTACTTTCTTCTTGAATTCATCACATTGCATTGAACTGTCAGGCGTATTCATACATATGTATATACGTATGAATTGCTGGTTCAAGCCTTTCAATATATGCGTGCATGTATATGTTCAAGCAAGTTGGAGCGTATTTCGAATTGACACTTCTGTTTCTCCGTGGCAATGGACACAAATAGTTCTCTTTGCAGTACCAATGGGACGATGACAAGCGCTGGCCCTTTCACTTGGTGATGATTATCATCCATTCAGCAATCATAGCCTTCACTGCTGTTGTCCTGTCTCTAGTAGTTGCTGCTAAAGCTGTCCGTGGCACCATCCGCTTTATCCTGGCTAATATACTTGTCGCCTCAATTTCAACTTGTTTTGGGATATCTTTGATTTCTCTACGTTTAATATTCTTTTCAATCAACTGTCATTTTTTCTCAAGTACTGATGTTTCTTATAATATTTTTCTTGCTATCATGGCAATCGGCGGAAATGAAAGATCTGCATTTATTGCTGTTTTTGCAGTTGTAGTGGTCATTATTATGAACGGTTCAAACAGCGCTGTAAAGTTCAAGCACCTCATCATATCTGTGGTGGTTGTGTGAACTGCTTGTGTGGCACTTGGTGCAATTCTTGTTGTTCCCGGTGTTGTAGAGCGCAGTCCATTCAGCTGTTCAGCAAACTTGCTTTTACAGCCTGGAAATGAAATTTGGATTTTCAGTGCTTTGTACTTTCTCCTCTTTGTAATTATCCCCTGCACTTTGGCCACTGTCATGCCAGTGTATGCCTTGTGCTACATAAGGTCAAATGTGACGTGTGAAAACAGCTCAAGTTTGAAACCAATGTTGAAGTTTCTATGAGGACAGACTATCCCTGTCCCATGTAACAAGCAGGATATGGTGGTTTAGTTTAAGATTGTGTATGTATGTATGTACATGTGCAGTAAGGTCTATCTATTGATTGGAATAGCGATCAACTGCAGTCATTGTGGTCATATGCATGCAGGTTAGTGTGTGTACGTAGATGACAGGATCGAAGCAGTCTGGTCTGATACCTTGAAGTAGCACAATTTATCCTTCAAGCCTAGATGTAGTGGCTTCATGCTAATAAATGTGCTTCCTGGCATGCTAACCAAACCAAGCAGTGGGTCACATACTGGTGCACAGAGCAGTGCATGCATGCATACATTCACTTGTTATCATGATGATCCATATACCTGGCAAATGCATTAATTATCAGGGAATGTTTTCGATTCATGAGTCCATGTATGTGTATATATGGTGAACCCACATTTCCCCCCTATATATAAGGTTGAATCTCATCTCACCATCACAAGCTGAGGTACAGTATAGGCTTCTTGTTGACCATGTGAATATACGTACCATGTCTGACACTGCATGACTTGAACGTCCTGCTGTGCAAGGAGAAATGCTCTGTCGGAAACAGTTCTTCCTACAGAAATTCTGCTATGTACTTCCTGTGCATATAACTGCATCTGCACATTAGATTGACTATTGCCTGTTCATCATTGTTCGTAGTGCCAATTACTCATTTGTTGACAGAAACACGTCTTTCACTGTGCATTAAATGCCGAGTAGGATCCCAATTGCATGCCTCATTGTTTCAGGTGGTGTGTTGCTGTGGGATTCCTGATGTATAATGCCGTACAATGCAATTGTGTTATAGTTGTGGGAGTTTTTACTTTCCTCATTGCTTTATATAATTATAGGCAGTTTGTATTGCACAAGTGTCTAACAGCACCTCATGTAGTGACTTGTGTACATACAGTGTTACCAATGTCAAGCGGTCAAATTCCAGTTGAATGGCACACACCTACATTACCTTGCACTTGCAGTCGTGGCTCTGTGGACATTTATACTTGCTAGAAGAACACCCCTTAGCTTTGATCGATGTTGCCACCAATATTTTTAAGGATGCACCAAACATATGCATGTTGGTGCCTTTACAATAGTTTGTATTCTTTTCCTGTTGCATGGAAAGGTGGCACAGCATTGCTGTAGCCAGTCCATGAACACAGTGTACAGTTTGTTAGCCATTTCAATACTCTTTTTAATCCCACATTAGCGTCCATCTTCTGATCATCTATCACTTGTTCTATTTAGGCATCTAGAATACTCTAGCTTTGCCTTCAATGCTGAAAACATTCTTTGCTTGCTTTTCGCCGCTGTGATTATGGTGGTATAGAAGTGCAACTACGTACTGTGAGCATACTTGGACACATTAGAGGCCAATTAACTGTATTAGGTCATAAGCACTGATCTACAAGACGTTTTATATAAGAATTGCTTTTTCTTTGTTTGTTGAAAATCTTAGCCAGTCATACATACGTACCTGGAGGTGATGCACATATTGGTTTAGAAATACTTGGCATACTAGGCTTACATCGGTGATCATTCACCTGTGCATCAACTTATTGCCCTTTTTGGCTGGGAACACTGTCTTCGTATAAAAATGTTCTCATATAATTGATTAGTGTATATCATTTTATATTATTGAAGTTGAAATTGAAGATTAGATATTGAAGTGACCTGATTAAAAAAACAAGCGTACATGTAGACAAACACTGCACTAAAAGTGATTGTATGAAGACCTCACAATGATACAGTGTGTGTGTGACTTTCTGCTTGAATTCACCATATGGCATTGAACATATAAATTATACGTGTGTAAGTATGTATATTGATTGTTGGGGTTTAATTTTAAAAGCGTGCGTCTTTTCAAGCAAGGTTAAGAGTAAACTGTGACTTCTGTTCCTACATGGAGATGGACAAATTTAATTCTCTCTGCAGTACCAATGGAACAATCACTGGCACTAGGCAGTCGGATTATTGCTTGGTGATGGTTATCATTGATGCAGCTATTCTAATCTTCACCACTATTCTCTTGTGTTTGGTTGTTGCCGCTAATACTGTTCATAGCGCCATCCGCTTTGTACTGTCTAACATACTCATTGCCTCAATTGCAGCTTGTCTTGGAACTGCCTTGACTTGTCTACGTGCCACCATTGCAATCAACTCTCATGCTTCCTCACGTCCCGATGTGTCCTTTAAGATCTTTCTTGCTATCTCGGCAATCGGTGGGAATGGAAGGTCTGCATTTCTGGCTGTTTTTGCAGTTGTAGTGGTGGTTATTATAAAGTGTTCAAGTAGTGCTGTAAAGCTCAAGTACCTCATCATCTCTGTGGTGGTTGTGTGGACTGCTTGTGTGGCAGTTGGTGCAGTTCTTTTTGTCCCCGGAGTTGTGGATCTCAGCAAATGCTTAGCAGATGTGGCTATTATGTCAGGAAAAGAATTGTGGGTTTTCGCTGTTCCATACTTTCTTTTCTTTGTTATTATTCCCTGCATTTTAGCCACTGTACTGCCAGTGTATGCCTTTTGCTACATAAGATCAAATTTGGTCTCTGAAAATGCCTCAAGTCTGAAGCCAATGTTGAAGTTCACCCTCTTCCTTCTTCTTGGTAATGCTCTATGCTTCTTTGGGAACACCTTGGGTACTGCAGGAGGTCTTGCTAGCAAAATTGTTAATGTTGGTGAAGACATGCTGCTGGATCTCCAGCGACTGTATCATGTTTCACTAGCATTGTCACTCATTCCCACTCCCATTCTCATTCTTGTTTACTTCAAGCCAGTTCGCATGAAGTTGAAAAATTGTGTGCTGAGAGTTTGTGGCAAGTGGTGTAGAAGTCGTCTTCTGCCATCAAAGCAAGATCCTATGACTGAGATGATGTTAGCTTCACCAGCTGTTGATAATGACTTATGAGGATAGCGTAACAACCTTTGGGTGTGTTCAGTGTGATTAGTTTCATACGTAGGTTTGTAGGTTTGTATTTAGCAGTTATTTCCATGCAAGGATTACACTAGTATCTTGTATCATATTCTGTTCTGTCTGTTTCTGCATTCACTGGCAGCTCTATACTTTTGCATGCTCCGTAGACAATAATGTTAGTGTCCACATGTACTGTTACAGTAGCTCTGATATGGGTATAAGATTGCATCAATATCTTTGTCATATGCAAGTTTTGTGTTTGCATTATACCTCACTGATTTGTCAAATGCAATGGTAATGACATGTTAGTGTTTCAGTGTCCACAGTATATACATGTACAAACACATTTATACATATTTTGTTAGGAGGTATATAAAGTATTAGACGCCAATGAACTGTATCAGATCAAAAGCAGTACTGATCATGAGGCTACAAGACAGTCTAAGAATTTCCTCGCTTTGTTTGTTGAAATATTTAGCCAGTCATACCTGGAGGCCAGGTGATGCACATATAGGTTTTGAATTTGTGTTGAGTAGTGCTTCTTTCATAGTGTTAATGCTATTGACTGACACTTAGGTGATCATTCACCTTTGCATCAATTTATTTCCTTTTTTGGTTCGAAACACTGTCTTCTAATAATTATGTTATCCTATAGATGATTTGTGCATATCATACATACATTAGCATGCAATGTACCTTGCAATTGAAGATTTGATATTGAAGTGACCTCATTAAAAAAACAAGCGTACGTGTAGACAAACACTGCACTGAAAGTGATTGTATGAAACCTCACAATGATACAGTGTGTGTGAAACTTTCTGCTTGAATTCACCATATGGCATTGAATATATGAGGCCTATTCATACATCTGTATATATGAATTGCTGGTTCAATGATCGATTTCAATTGTATAATATATGTTCAAGCAAGGGTGAGTATACGTATTCTTCCAATTGGCACTTCTGTTTCTCCAAGGGGCAATGGATAGAAATAGTTGCCTTTGCAGTACCAACGGGACAATGGCAGACGCTGGAGGCTGGGCCTTTTACCTGGTGATAATTGTCATCTATGCTGCTATCATAGTCTTCACTGTTGTTGTCCTGTCTTTAGTGGTTGCTGCTAAAGGTGTCCGTGGGACCATCCGTTTTGTGCTGGCAAATATCCTCATTACCTCAATTGCAGTTTGTTTTGGGATTACCTTGATTTGTCTCCGTCTACTAATCATTGTAAGCACTTGTCATCTTGTTTCAAGAACTGATGTTTCCTTTCAGATTTTCTTACTATCTCGGCAATCGGTGGAAATGGGAGATCTTCATTTATGGCTGTTTTCGCAATTGTAGTGGTCATTATCATGAAGGGTTCAAACAGTGCTGTAAAGTTCAAGTACCTCATCATATCTGTGGTGGTTGTGTGGATTGCTTGTGTGGCAGTTGGTGCAATTCTTCTTGTTCCCGGCGCCATTGAGCTTAGCCCATTTGGCTGTTTAACAGGCTTGTTTTTCCAGCCAGGAATTGAAATTTGGATTTTCAGTGTCGCGTATTTTCTCTTATTTGTAATTATTCCGTTCACTTTGGCCACTGTACTGCCAGTGTATGCTTTGTGCTACATAAGATCAAATTTGATGTGTGAAAACACCTCAAGTCTGAAGCAAATGTTGAAGTTTAGCCTTTTCCTTCTCCTTGGTAATGGTCTGGGCTTCTTTGGGAATTCTATAGCTACTGCAGGCTCCATTATCTTCAAAAGTGCAAATACCAGTGATGAAATGACTCAGGTGCTCAGGCGGTTGTATAATGTTATGCTAGCGTTGTCCCTCATTCCCACTCCCATTCTCATTTTGGTTTACTTCAAGCCAGTTCGTATGCAGATGAGAAAGTGTGTGTTGAGGGCTTGTGGCAAGTGGTGTAGAAGGCGTCTTGTGCCATCAAAGCAAGATCCCATGACTGAGATGATGTTAGCTTCACCTGCTGTTGATGATGACTTATGAAGAATTTGTAATATACTTTAATTTGTGATTGTAATGATACAGTGACTAGTTTTGTATATTAGTTTCAATGGAAATTAGTGTCTTGTTTTATTGTATATATGATATTCAGTTTTGCTACAGTATGCATGCATCAACTTTTATGCATGTGTACTTTGGTTTTGCAGTAAATACGTTTTGACCATCTGAAATTGGCCATTGCAGGAAGTGACTGCACCCAAGAACGGCAACACACACGCTAGCTACCACTCTTGCACCATGGATGCAAACTGAGCATTGCACGTGTTGATGCTGTGGTGGCAAGTATGCAGGAGCGACTCCAATCAAAGACGGCAGCACACACACTGCCTAGCTGGAGCGCAAGTGCAGTTTGCGTCCTGCTGCTGTGCTTCAGCCCCTCTTTACTGACTTGTCTGACACTGCAGCGAATAAACCGGGCAACTAAGTAGTCACTTGTCTTTCCGATTTCGCAGCGTATAGCAATGACGATGGGCAAGGTGTGACTGCTCCTTTCGTTTTGCTCAATATAATGCTCTCTGGAAGTGCTCCGAAGAGAATATTCGAACAGCTTGCGAGCAACAGCCATTTTTGTACCGTGCAAACTTGTAGCGGGCAATCAGGAAAAATTTGACAGTTTAACGTACGGTTACATAGATACATACATACATACATACCGACACCACCGCCAGCCATATGGCTCACTAGGTGGGGCTCGCTCAGGCTCACCCCAATTATTGTGTATATATATGTAACACAGTTCATTGTACTTCTTGTGCACGTGACTGTTCAAATAACTAAGTGTTGCGTTATGCATACATGTGACAAGCTTGTGACTTAGCTATGTGGTGTATTACTTTATTGCTATGAATGTACTTATCTTAGAGTAGGCCGCTAGGTGTCGCTTTGTTTCTTTCTTGTATGCACGTGCTTGACTGCTATATATTGTTTGTACTGAGCCTTGTATTGGCTCTCGGATTTGAGTTATAGTCTGTGCAGTACCGGTGACCAGTTGCATGCCCGAGTTGCATTCCTAACAACGACTTCCTGTCTGCTAGTCACGATTACATATAGTAAGTGTGTGTAATGCATCTGTACTATTATCATAATTATTATAATATGAAGTGACTTGATCAAACAAGCAGGTATGTATGCATGTATGCATGTAGCAAACACTGCACTGAAAGTGATAGTATAAAACCTCACAATGCTACGGTGTGTGTGGTACTTTCTGCTTGAATTCACCATGAGGCATTTATTGAATTTATCACGCCTATTCAGACATACATGTATTGGTATGTATATTGCAATTGCAGGTTGGGGTTTACTTTTCAAAGTGTGCGTCTTTTCAAGCAAGGTTAGGAGCCAACTGTGACTTCTGTTCCTACATGGAGATGGACAAATTTATTTCGCTCTGCATCAATGGAACAATCACTGGTAATAGGCAGTGGAATTTTTGCTTGGTGATGGTTATCATTGATGCAGCTATTCTAATCTTCACCACTATTCTCTTGTGTTTGGTTGTTGCCGCTAACACTGTTCATAGCGCCATCCGCATTGTACTGGCTAACATACTCATTGCCTCAATTGCAGCTTGCCTTGGAATTGCCTAGATTTGTCTACTTGCAACCATTGCAATCTTTCTTGCTATCTCGGCAATTGGTGGGAATGGAAGGTCTGCATTTATGGCCGTTTTTGCTGTTGTAGTGGTGGTTATCATAAAGTGTTCAAACAGTAGTGTAAAGCTCAAGTACCTCATCATCTCTGTGATGGTTGTGTGGACCGCTTGTGTGGCACTTGGTGCAACTCTTTTTGTCCCCGGAGTTGTGGATCTTAGCCAATGTTTAGCAGACGTAATATTCCTGACAAGAGTAAAGTTGTGGGTTTTCGCTGTTCCATACTTTCTTTTCTTTGTTATTATTCCCTGCACTTTAGCCACTGTACTGCCAATGTATGCCTTTTGCTACATAAGATCAAATTTGGTCTCTGAAAATGCCTCAAGTCTGAAGCCAATGTTAAAGTTCACCTTCTTCCTTCTCCTTGGTAATGCTCTATGCTTCTTTGGGAACACCTTGGGTACTGCAGGAGGTCTTGCTAGCAAAATTGCTAATGTTGGTGAAGACATGCTGCTGGATCTCCAGCGACTGTATCATGTTTCACTAGCATTGTCACTCATTCCCACTCCCATTCTCATTCTTGTTTACTTCAAGCCAGTTCGCATGAAGTTGAAAAAGTTTGTGCTGAGAGTTTGTGGCAAGTGGTGTAGAAGTCATCTTCTGCCATCAAAGCAAGATCCTATGACTGAGATGATGTTAGCTTCACCAGCTGTTGATAATGACTTATGAGGAAAGCATAACAACCTTTGGGTTTATTCAGTGTGATTAGTTTCATACGTAGGTTTGTAGGTTTGTATATAGCAGTTATTTCCATGCAAGGATTACACTAGTATCTTGTATCATCCTGTTTCTGCATTCACTGGCAGCTCTATACTTTTGCATGCTCCGTAGACAATAATGTTAGTGTCCACATGTACTGTTACAGTAGCTCTGATATGGGTATAAGATTACATCAATATCTTTGTCATATGCAAGTTTTGCGCTTGCATTACTTTGTATGATTTCAATGGAAGATTAGTCTTGTTTTATTGTGTGATATTCGGTTTTGCTAGAGACAGCATTCATCAAATTGCATGTGTACATACTTTGGCATTCATAGCAGTTTTTGACCAGTAATATATACTATGTACTATGTATGGCAGGGAGGTCCATAGCTTATATACATATACAACTGAGTAAGTGTTCATATACTTATAGGATAGGGTCTGACCTACTGTACTACATATACAATCATATACAGTATATACAGTATAATAATTATTATTGTGTGATTGGTGCACAACAGACTTATATACCTTTCTGCGTTTGAAGGATATACACTTCCACCTTGATGGAAGTTTATATCCTTCAATTTCTGTTTTTTTTACTTATGTAGCTGTGGGCATCAGATACTTCTGCGTCTGTCCTGCTACCGTTCCACATTTGAAGACATTTTGGTAGCTATGCAGAATGATAAGTGGCTGAGCCTGATGTACGTCAGCAGTGTGTCCACTCCTGCTTTGAATTTGTCTTCCAAAAGTTCGATGGCTACTACCTCTTTGCCGTTGTTCTTATAATGATTTAATCATGCTATTATAGTGGAAACTCCTTTATACCATACTTGATACTGGCCACTAAATGAGCAAATGGTATTATCATTCTCCTCACCATTTCTCAGTTTGGTGTTGTTGAAGCAAGGACATGCCTTTTGCAATATCAGGGCAGAACATCTTAGCAGACACAATGTTAGTTTCTCAAACTGAATAGAGAGAGGAGTGAAGACAATAGCATTGATTTCTGTGCATACATATGTATGTGAATACATAGTACGTACACATATGGGTAGTGCCTCATATTTCATTAGTCACAGTGCAAAACCGGACCAATAAAGATCAAATTGTAAACAAACACTGCACTGAAAGTGATTTTATGAAACCTCACAATGGTACAGTGTGGGTGTGACTTTCTTCTTGAATTTACCATTGGGCCTTGAATATATATTAGGCCCATTCATATCTATTGATTGTGTAAGCAAGGTTGAGTGTTATTCTCAGTGGCGCTTAGTTTTCTGTGCAGCAATGGATAGAACCAATTACCATACCAATGGGACAATATATATGACAGGCGTTGAAAATTGTTTAAAAATTGTTACTGTCTTCTTGAATTCATCACATTGCATTGAACTGTCAGGCCTATTCATGCATATGTACATACGTATGAATTGCTGGTTCAAGCCTTTCAATATGCGTGCATGTATATGTTCAAGCAAGTTGGAGCGTTTTTCGAATTGACACTTCTGTTTCTCCGTGGCAATGGACACAAATAGTTCTCTTTGCAGTACCAATGGGACGATGACAAGCGCTGGACACTGGCCCTTTCACCTGGTGATGATTATCATCTTTTCAGCAATCACAGCCTTCACTGTTGTTGTCCTGTCATTATTAGTTGCTGCTAAAGCTGTCCGTGGCACCATCCGCTTTATCCTGGCTAATATACTTGCATGTCGTCTCAATTGCAACTTGTTTTGGGATTTCTTTGATTTCTCTACGTTTAATATTCATTTCAATCAATTTTCATTCTTTCTCATATACTGATGTTTTTTATAATATTTTCTTGCTATCATGGCAATTGGTGGAAATGGAAGATCTGCATTTATGGCTGTATTTGCTGTTGTTGTGGTCGTTATCATAAAGTGTTCAAACAGCGCTGTAAAGCTCAAGTACCTCATCATCTCTATGGTAGTTGTGTGGATTGCTTGTGTAGCAGTTGGTGCAATTCTTGTTGTCCCGGAGTTGTAGAACGTAGTCCATTCAGCTGTTCAAGAGGCTTGTTTTTCCAGCCAGGAAATGAAATTTAGATTTTCAGTTCTTTGTACTTTCCCTTGTTTGTAATCATTCCATTCACTTTGGCCACTGTACTGCCAGTGTATGCTTTGTATAATGTTTTGCTAGGCTAGTGTATAATGTTTTGCTAGCTTTGTCGCTTATTCCATCTCCTATTCTGATTTTGGTTTACTTCAAGCCAGTTCGCATCCAGATGAGAAAGTGTGGGACTGAAAGTGATTGTATGAAACCTCACAATGATACAGTGTGTGTGAAACTTTCTGCTTGAATTCACCATATGGCATTGAATATATGAGGCCTATTCATACATCTGTATATATGAATTGCTGGTTCAATGATCGATTTCAATTGTGTATAATATATGTTCAAGCAAGGGTGAGTATATGCACTCTTCCAATTGGCACTTCTGTTTCTCCAAGGGGCAATGGATAGAAATAGTTGCCTTTGCAGTACCAACGGGACAATGGCAGACGCTGGAGGCTGGGCCTTTTACCTGGTGATAATTGTCATCTATGCTGCTATTATAGTCTTCACTGTTGTTGTCCTGTCTTTAGTGGTTGCTGCTAAAGGTGTCCGTGGGACCATCCGTTTTGTGCTGGCAAATATCCTCATTACCTCAATTGCAGTCTGTTTTGGGATTACCTTGATTTGTCTCCGTCGACTAATCATTGTAAGCACTTGTCATCTTGTTTCAAGAACTGATGTTTCCTTTCAGATTTTTCTTACTATCTTTGCAATCGGTGGAAATGGGAGATCTTCATTTATGGCTGTTTTCGCAATTGTAGTGGTCATTATCATGAAGGGTTCAAACAGCGCTGTAAAGTTCAAGTACCTCATCATATCTGTGGTGGTTGTGTGGATTGCTTGTGTGGCAGTTGGTGCAATTCTTCTTGTTCCCGGCGTCGTTGAGCTTAGCCCATTTAGCTGCTCAACAGGCTTGTATTTCCAGCCAGGAATTGAAATTTGGATTTTCAGTGTCGCATATTTTCTCTTATTTGTAATTATTCCGTTCACTTTGGCCACTGTACTGCCAGTGTATGCTTTGTGCTACATAAGATCAAATTTGAAGTGTGAAAACACCTCAAGTCTGAAGCCAATGTTGAAGTTTAGCCTTTTCCTTCTCCTTGGTAATGGTCTGGGCTTCTTTGGGAATTCTATAGCTACTGCAGGCTCCATTATCTTCAAAAGTGCAAATACCAGTAATGAAGTGACTCAGGTACTCAGGCGGTTGTATAATGTTTTGTTAGCATTGTCCCTCATTCCCACTCCCATTCTCATTTTGGTTTTCTTCAAGCCAGTTCGTATGCAGATGAGAAAGTGTGTGTTGAGGGCTTGTGGCAAGTGGTGTAGAAGGCGTCTTCTACCATCAAAGCAAGATCCCATGACTGAGATGATGTTAGCTTCACCTGCTGTTGATGATGACTTATGACGAATTTGTAGCATACTTTAATTTGTGGTTGTAATGATATGATGACTAGTTTTGTATATTAGTTTCAATGGAAATTAGTGTCTTGTTTTATTGTATATATGATATTCAGTTTTGCTACAGTATGCATGCATCAACTTTTATGCATGTGTACTTTGGTTTGCAGGAAATACGTTTTGACCATATGAAATTGGCCATTGCCAGTGCATCATTATTACCTCACTCCCAATTACAGTATGTACCGATAGCTGTCTAATGTTAGCATCTTCTATGCAATAATACAATGTATTGTAGGGTTTCCATAGCTGATGTATACATAAGACCAAGGTCAATATGAGCACAGTGGTCATAGATAGACTATATATCTGGGCTGTTGACTGACCTACCGTACTAGTGTATGTACATATAATACATGCATTTATATGTTTTAGTCTTCCTTCATATTTTATCAGTCATGATGTAATAGACAGTAATATTTCTATGATCATGTGTTCAACTTCGGAACCAGTTTCTGAGTCTTTGTTGGGAGCTAAAATGTCCTCCCACCATCTCAAAACTGTATACTACTGTATACTGCAATATCATTCTGTTGCTGTCTGTACAACATGCCATTACTACTAGACGAATGCACAGCATTGTGGGGCGAGCCTCGTAGCTAGCTGAGCATTGCACGTGGCGGCAGTGAACAGCAAGTGAGTGCAACCAAGAACGGCAACACACACAACGTCTAGTTACCACTCTTGCACCATGGATGCCAACTCAGCATTGGACGTACTGATGCTGTGGTGGCAAGTATGCAGGAGCAACTCCAATCAAAGACGGCAGCACACACACTGCCTAGCTGGTGCACAAGTGCAGTTTGCGTCCTACTGCTGTACTTCAGCCCCCCTTTACTGACTTGTCTGACACTGCAGCGAATAAACCGGGAAACTACAGTAGTCGCTTGTCTTTCTGATTTCGCAGCGTATATCAATGACGATGGGCAAGGTGGGACTGCTCCTTTCGTTTTGCGCAATATAATGCTCTCTGGAAGTGCTCCGAAGAGAATATCGAACGGCTCGCGAGCAACAGCCATTTTTGTACCGTGCAAACTTGTAGCGGGCAATCAGGAAAAATTTGACGGTTTAACGTACGGTTACATAGATACATACATACATACATATTACCGACACCACCGCCAGCCATACGGCTCACTAGGTGGGGCTCGCTCAGGCTCACCCCAATTATTGTGTATATATAATATTATGTAACACAGTTCATTGTACTTCTTGTGCACGTGACTGTTCAAATAACTAAGTGTTGCGTTATGCATACATGTGACAAGCTTGTGACTTAGCTATGTGGTGTATTACTTTATTGCTATGAATGTACTTATCTTAGAGTAGGCCGCTAGGTGTTGCTTTGTTTCTTTCTTGTATGCACGTGTTTGACTGCTATATATTGTTTGTACTGAGCCTTGTATTGGCTCTCGGATTTGAGTTATAGTCTGTGCAGTACCGGTGACCAGTTGCATGCCCGAGTTGCATTCCTAACAACGACTTCCTGTCTGCTAGTCACGATTACATATAGTAAGTGTGTGTAATGCATCTGTACTATTATCATAATTATTATAATATGAAGTGACTTGATCAAACAAGCAGGTATGTATGCATGTATGCATGTAGTAAACACTGCACTGAAAGTGATAGTATAAAACCTCACAATGCTACGGTGTGTGTTTTACTTTCTGCTTGAATTCACCATGAGGCATTTATTGAATATATCACGCCTGTTCAGACATACATATGTTGGTATGTATATTGCAGGTTGGGGGTTACTTTTCAAAGCGTGCGTCTTTTCAAGCAAGGTTAGGAGCCAACTGTGACTTCTGTTCCTACATGGAGATGGACAAATTTATTTCTCTCTGCATCAATGGAACAATCACTGGTAATAGGCAGTGGAATTTTTGCTTGGTGATGGTTATCATTGATGCAGCTATTCTAATCTTCACCACTATTCTCTTGTGTTTGGTTGTTGCTGCTAACACTGTTCATAGCGCCATCCGCATTGTACTGGCTAACATACTCATTGCCTCAATTGCAGCTTGCCTTGGAATTGCCTTGATTTGTCTACGTGCCACCATTGCAATCAACTCTCATCCGTCCTCACGTCCCGATGTGTCCTTTAAGATCTTTCTTGCTATCACGGCAATTGGTGGGAATGGAAGGTCTGCATTTATGGCCGTTTTTGCTGTTGTAGTGGTGGTTATCATAAAGTGTTCAAACAGTGCTGTAAAGCTCAAGTACCTCATCATCTCTGTGATGGTTGTGTGGACCGCTTGTGTGGCACTTGGTGCAACTCTTGTTGTCCCCGGAGTTGTGGATCTTAGCCAATGTTTAGCAGACGTGATATTCCTGGCAGGAGTAAAGTTGTGGGTTTTCGCTGTTCCATACTTTCTTTTCTTTGTTATTATTCCCTGCATTTTAGCCACTGTCCTGCCAGTGTATGCCTTTTGCTACATAAGATCAAATTTGGTCTCTGAAAATGCCTCAAGTCCGAAGCCCATGTTGAAGTTCACCCTCTTCCTTCTCCTTGGTAATGGTCTAGGCTTCTTTGGGAACTCTTTGGCTACTGCAGGAATCTTCATCAGTGGTAATGCTAATGCTAATGAAGACGTGTTGCTATATCTCATGCGACTGTATCATGTTTCACTAGCATTGTCACTCATTCCTACTCCCATTCTCATTTTTGTTTACTTCAAGCCAGTTCGTGTCAAGTTGAACAAATGTGTGTTGAGGGTTTGTGGGAAGTGGTGTAGAAGTCATCTACCATCAAAGCAAGATCCCATGACAGAGATGATGTTAGCTACACCTGATGATGATGACTGATGAGGATACCGTATATAACACACGCAATATGATTAGTCCCTTAAGTGTGTAGCTAGGTTTGTAATTGGTACTTCCATTCATACTTTTGCATGCTCTGCAGACAATAATGTTTACAGACATTATTATCCACATGTAAGATATGGGCCTATAGGTTTACGTGAATATCTTTATAACATTGCAGTTTTTAGAACACATTGATTTGTCAATGCAATGAGTTTGATCTGATTATATTTCAGTGGGCACAGTATATAATTTGATACGTGCATACGAATGTGATCCATGGTTATATATTTGTGCCTCATGCACCATATGCTGGACTATCACATACTGTATGTATATAATTGAGATATGGTAGCCATGATGGTGACTGATAGCACATGGTGATATGAGGTGATGACAAGTGGATAATTCACTGGTATATGCAGCAACAACCCTTTGTGCATGGCTGAGGAAATGTAAAATAGCCATTGATGAGGTGAAGGGGAAGTCTTCTATAATTATATATATGAGGTTATTAGAAGCTTTGGTGGATTCGGTGTTACTGTAAGGGGCAGAGGTGGGGGGGCTGTAGACAGACTGAGCCACTTGTTCAAGTGCAGCTGCGAGCCACAAAAATCTTTTGGAGGAGGGTAGACTGCATCCAAGAACTGCACTTGAATGTGAAATGAGAATGATGCTACTAGTATACAGTAGATGTTCAAAATAGCTATATATATACGCATATACGTAAGGGGTTTAGTGTTACCATCACTATATGCTGATGATGGAATTCTGTATTTATCAAAGACAAAGTCTGAAGTGACATAGTCTGGCTCGCTAGACCCTCTCAGAGTAATGAGAAGGGAAGGGATGGTCTAGCCACACACATTTATGCTATTATCATTCAGTACAATGGGCCACAAGAAAAGTACATGTAATATTCATAGTGCGCTTACTGTGCGATATGCTCAAGCACAGCACGAGGCCCGATGGCGAGTGCTGTGTTTGAGGCCATACACTAAGCGCTATTATAGTGCGTAAACGGAAGTTACGTAATGTTAGAGACAATTTAAATGGCGCCGACGTCGCAGCAAGCCCACGCAATCGTGATAGGTCTATATATCTACATTAGAAAATTTAGCGAACGAAAGTAGCGTCCCTAACGAATGTTCCATGAAGAATACGATAAGCTTGGGTTTTCAGTTTTAGTTTTTTTTGGTGCGCTGTTCAGTGATCTTTGAAGACAAGCCTGCTGAAGTGAGCTCTCCCGCGCCAGACTGTGTCAGAAGTTGCCTTGAAAGTTGTTACACATACAAATTGTCCTATTAATCAATCAATCATCATATTAAAATTAATAACTGTGTCTACAAGACCACTACAACTGGCACCAACTCTAAACATGAGTAACTAACTGATGTACAGTTAGCATATGCTTCAATCCTCCTCCACCTCCACCTCTACCTATCCTGCAGTTTACAGCTGAGGAACTCAATGAACTTATTTGTTCAATGTACCTCAGAACCCAGTATGCTAGCTGTGTGTGTATGCTCACTTATCATGATACTCATCCGCTTGCTAACATACTGTGTAGGCTCCTCTCGTGCTCTCGTACTAGCTTCTGGGTGCTACTTCCGTAGCGTTCACGCAGGTACGAATGAAGTGAGGGCTTCTCAGCTGGCTCAGGCATGAGAAAGGGTGGTTCTCGAATACCAGCTTCAAAACACGGTTGAAAACCTTGCCGACGTTTCGACCAGATGGTCTGTACCAGTAGCTTCATTGTTCACCTGTGCGATATGAGAATTTGACCTGTGCAATATTGCTAATATCGCACAGGTCAACTTAAAAGCTGTGGACTCTTAGCTGATAGGAGATTTCTCACCCTACCGTTACCATGGTAACGGGGTATATAAGTGTTTATACATATTTTGTTATGAGGTATATCATATATAAGATATGACTAACAAGTCAGTCTTAGATTCAGTTTGACGCCTGAATTATAGGTACCTATGGTGGTGTATACACTGAATAGGGACTTGCAATGAGTACACTACAATAAATGCGTGAACCTGTATGGTGCATGTGGGCAGATAACCACCCACCCCTTCTCACGGAGCACTTCCACAGCCGACTAGTTCTGCACCATATTGGCACTCTAAACAACGATAAGCACTTTAACAAATGGCAGTATCAAAGCAGACCATAAAGAGAAACCTGAATGGCATGAACGAAGAGAACCAAACAACGTGCGGCATGTACTACGAGGCATGCAGAATGGCTTGAAATGGCATTATTGCTGTGGTACGTATCTTGGTGCTGTCCTCCCATGAGACGTCCTTTAATACAGGTGCATGTATAGTAATAATTTATAAGATATATTGCCAGCCCATGAAGATAGACAAACACAAAAAATGTGAATATCTGCAGTCGACAGTGTTATGTTTTACATAATGTTTTACTGTAACCTTTGTATCTGAACATGTGCGTGTATTCTGCAGCATATTCTATGCATGATGTAACACAGATTGTTTGCATGCCACACCATTGCATGGAGGCTATAGTGGTCTGGTCGACCCCTCTGCTTGTAAAGTGACCATGAAAGGCAAGACGGATGTGGCATGTATAGCTACTGCCTTCAGATTCCCATGACTGCACCTGGTCCAATAGGTTGTTACGTAGTTCATAAATATATCACCATGTACAGTAACAGGAAACAAGTACAAATTTGTACAATTGTACAAGAAATATCTGTGAATGCCTGCAAGTTTAGACAGGTGTAAATTAGATTATAACGCCATACATATGAAACAGATAGTTTCTATAATAATAAAGTTTGGCTAGTGTTGCATGGCAAGGTGTGGTTCACTGTTTGAAGAGTCTACTGTTGTGTACTGAGCACAGACGTTTCGAAAGGCAAATTTGCTATCTTTGTGATTCTTGATCAATTTTTTACACTACAGATGTTTCGAAAGGCAAACCTCTTTCCAATTTCTATATCACATTATACAACTATCTCCCTTGTGATGAACACTTCAAATGCCACTGGTGTTTGATGATATGAATGAGATATGTGTGCCAAATGAAGGAATCAGTTGAGACTTATTTGTACTTTGTTATATGTGGTGTAATAAGTGTTACTGTGCCAATCATCACCATTGCTACAGTGGCAGCATCCTTCTACTACACCAAGTGCTACATCATTCTGAAGAAACATTCTACCATCAAGCCCATTATCCGATTTGCCATCTTTGTGATTCTTGATCAATGTTTTACACTACTGGGCAGTACTGGTGTGATAGTGATGCTTAATAAGAGCTTTTACTTTGCCAGCTTTTATGTAGATACGTCATTTTTTGTGCAGTACTGGTGTGATAGTGACGCTTAATAGGAGCTTTTACTTTGTCAGCTTTTATGTAGATACGTCATCTGCTGTTAATGTCAAGTAATTTAATAGCTGCTGCTGTAAGAGCAAGGTGCGACAACCAAACAAACATAGCACACAAGTGAAAATTGAGGGATGAGCTGTGACCTTTCCGCATCCCCTTTGTGGACCGGGCAGGCTGTTTTTTGAACCTGGCACAGTGGGCTATCTGTACTACTAAGTGTCACATGCATGCCTCTTTTACAGCTTGCATACATATGCCTACTGAGTACAAGCTGCAGATTCTGTCTGCTCAGGTGGAAAGTATGTACGTACACACCTTGTGCACTAACACTGCATGTCATTGTGACGGGTCGTTGAGCGCATCCGTGTGTTCAAGGACAAGACCCACACGTTGTGACGGGTCATTGAGCGCATCCGTGTGTTCAAGGACAAGACCCATGCCAACAGGGCAGGACACAGGTGAGTGTGCTCTAGGTTGCTGCCTGTGGCACTTCAAGAAAACTAATGCGGTTAGAAGCAAATTTTGTTGCAATCAATGGAGCTGTATAAAATGTGTGTATGCATGTATGTTATGCTATAGTGTCAAGTTGTACAAGACACATACATGTATAGGCAGGTGTGGTCTATAGATTCCCAGCTGTGGCATGTCAGTACATCGTCTAATGCATTCATTGCCTACAGTCATTTCAGGGTATCTCGACCCTTCTGTACATTGCATGCTGTAATCACTCATGTGATTATAACAGTGGAACGGTGGAGCCTCCCACAAATTCCAGTGGCATATTATATAATGGCACGAGACTCCGCTGCGCCAATGTTACATTTTTACGTGATCGAGTGAGAGTGCAGTGTGCAGTGTTCAAATGGAATGTATTATGTGTAGTGTCACATTGTACAGCAGTCAAGACAATCCTGTACCTGTGTCACTGTAATAAGTGTAACCTTGTGGTTTCCTTTGTTGAGGCTACCCCCCATATGCTTTGACCTTAGTACAGCTATAGTGATACAAGCACTGCAGCTACAGGTGGCGCATGGTGTGCACTGTGGTCTTGAATTATGTGCCTATGTACAGTATGTACAGTATGTACGCGTATACATTGATTAGATGTTATAGTGCTATATATACATAATGCTTTCCAAAGAAAGAGTATGCACAGGGAACACATCATTATACTGTAATATTCTGAATCAAACATCCAGCTTCAGCTCCCCATTCACCACCTATACTGTAATCAAATTTATGTCAGCAATACCATCCCGTTAACTTCCATAAATCTAAAGATTTTGTTATATTATCCATCATGTCCATTATCCATTGTTGTATTCGCTTTTAATCACATCTTTCAAATCAGGACAAACCGTTAGTCAGACATAGCTGAACTTCCGCATCCCTTATTGTATAGACGTGAATGTAATTGAGTTCGAGATGATTAAGAATTAACTAGAGCCAATGCCACTGCCTCACAGGAATACATTATCTTGCTTAAAGCCTCATCAGTGGGAAGATGCCTGTGTCCTAAAGTGTGTTCTGAATCCCTTTCTGTGTGTCTGCTCACCATGTCACTATAACAACAGACTGAAGAGGAGGCGTCTCCCATATCACACATGGTTTGTCTAGTACAAAGTGACCCGACCGAGTGTTGCTACACACGTCTCATTTGTAGATAGAAAGCAAATCACCAAATGCCAGGTGTGTGGAGTGATATTTATTACATGCCATACTAGGCATCTATATACATATAGCTGATTGTCAACATCCTGTACATGTGATCATACACATAATTTATATAGCTAACCCAATTACTTTATGTATATAGGTAACCCAGTTTATGTAGGAAACCCAATTAGTATATGTAGCCTGCATACCACAGATATGGATCGATGCCTCAGATATAGGCACATCCCCAGCGAGTACTGCTGACTTGAAGAAGACATTTCTTGGGATCGATGGAGTCCGTTGGTGAGGAACAAAACTGCAGTGGCAATTATTCTGCACTTCCCGTCCCTACAAAATTCCTTGTTGCTTACTACTCAATCCTCGCAGTCATCATCATCCCAGTAATCTTCTTGAATATTCTGATTATCCTGGCCTTGCTTGTGGACCGTACCGCAGCGGGTGTCATTCGTCTTGTGCTCTGCAATATCTCAGCAGCATGCCTTGTGGTGGCAGTAGTTCTCCTCATGTTTGATATTGCAGGGATTATTGTGCCCTTCACAGACATTGGAAGTCCAGAGAGAGTAATCGAGCTCTGCAGGCTGACTTCGTTTGTTGTTACAGTAGGTGGAGCTGCACGATTCCTCTTCCTATCTACCTTCTCAGTGACAGTGTTTATTATAATGACACGTCACATGCCGAGCAGCATGGAATCGAACAAACGTGTTTTTATCGGATTTGCCGTCACAATCATATTTCTGTGGTTTTTGGTTATCCTGAGTGGCTTGCCTGTGTTGTTTGAACCCATTTTGACCAGTTCTTGTCGACACACAGTTCTCGGCGGTAGTATTAAGGTTACACTGTTTGGCCTTGTCTTCGGGACTGGTGGATTCACTACCAGCATCACCTTTCTCCTTCTCACTGTATTTTACATTCGCAAGCATATTATCAATGATCCAGATGTTGTTTTCAAGAAAGCTTTGCTAAAGCTTGGATTCTTTCTCCTTTTTGGAAATATCCTCAACTGTGTAGGACAGATTGTACCTTCAATAGCCAGTGTTACTGTGAATGAAGGGCAACCCACTTTGGCAGGAGCGATTCTTGCCTATTTATGCTTGGCCCTACTCGACCTCTCCCTTGTTCCAACGCCCATTCTGTTAATCATTTACTTCAACCCTATCAGAACACACCTAAAGAGCTGGTTCTGCTATTGCTGCAGTAGACAGCCCAAAATGGGAAAGAGGATCAAGATTGGTGAGACGAGTGCATCAAATATTTACTGCTGTTCACCATATAATTAATCGTGCAATGCACATGTTAATTATTTTTAATGTACACTACATATATATGTACTTATGTATCTAGCTTCACTCCTGTATTGCTTGATTTCAGACAGTATAAATTATATGTCTATAATATATCATACTGTGCATGTATATACATTGTCTTTCATGAGGTTTGGTACATACTGTAGACATACATAACACTTGCATGCCTCAAACCACATATATGTAGGCAGTTCCTTGGTTCTCGAGCGTAAGACACGTGGTAGATAGCTTCACTTAGCAAAACGTTTCGGACCAAAAGGGCCTTCTTCAGTTGCAAAGGGGTACAAAACAGATCCGTTTTGTACCCCACCCCCTTTGCAACTGAAGAAGGCCCTTTTGGGGCCGAAACGTTTTGCTAAGTGATGCTATCTACCACGTGTCTTACGGTCGAGAACCAAGGAACTGCCTATTTATAGACGTGGTAATGAATCTTTACTCTATCACATATATGTACATATATATGTATTCATACTACACTACAGATTATCATACCTTATACATATAATTAAAATTAAAATTATTATATATATGTACACTTTTCACATATTATATACATATGGATGGAATATTGCAGTCTACACACATCTGCATTTGCACGCAAGTCATTTGTATAACTAGGCACTAAAGTGTTAAACCCTCGGCACAAGAAGCTATGGCTATAATATATGACAGAAAGTTTCAGTATCCCAATCTAAATGTTATTTAGAAGTTATATAGGTCTATATTTAGAGGTAGTAGTAATTCAAAATTAGTGCATGGGAGAATGATAGCAATTATTTTATTACACTGTAGTAAACTGTAATATATTGCAGACATGCATTTTGAGATATATATATAACAGCACTGACTCTGCATATGAGCAATTGTTACATCATGGTACACTGTACTATATTATATAATTATATTATTATATATATTGTGTGAGTCCTATATAGCATTGTAGAATAGCTGATGCACCTGGGCACAGCATCAATAGGTCACCCTCATCATAGTGTCTGTAAACATAGCTATATATATGCATTATGCTATTAAAACTGCTTTCCATGGTATATGTAATGTATATAGTACAGTAGGGAGCCAATATAACAGCCGATATATACGACTTGAGGTAAAATAATGTAATTATAATATTATAATAAATATACTGCCGAGGTCGTATATAGAGACTATAGACTGATCTAGTATTACAATATAATATAGGCCGCTGTCAGCTGATGCGCAGACAATGAGACCACCGATCTATTGGTATATATATACCTCAATTGTCGGCATGGTGAGACCATTTTAATGAAGTTGTCTCCATTAAGTAGTGTAATATAATATTATGTAACATAGCTAGAAGTAAAAACACACAGTTATATTGCAAACCTGTGAAGTATAAGTACGTATGTAATATATATATATGGTGGAAGAGAGGGCGAAGGCTGGAGCAGTAGCCCTGTGAGCGACTGGCTCAGGAGGTGCAGGTAATCGGTGGGGGATATTTGGGAAGTTGCTGGAAATGCTTGTTGGCTCGGTGCTTCTGCATGGAAGTATGGGGCTGTGGGAGGCATCTTAAGCCAATAGAGGAGGTGCAGATGAGAGCAGTGAGGATATCTATGGGGGTGAGAAGACTGCACCCACTGGCTTCTCTGCAGTTCGAAATGAATTTGTTGGCAGTAAAGTGTGAGGCAATGAAAAGGAGTATTAAGTTTGGGTACTTGTAATGAGGCTGGGTGAAGGCAGGTTGTTGAAGGAGGTCGTGAGGGAAGCTATGAAGTTTGGTGGCACGGTGCAATTCCTCAGAGACTGACAATGTAGTTCGCATAATGTTAAGCAACATTGCGCTGGCCTCCCTCTCATTGTTTGTGTTCTCACAGTTGTGAGCCACATCATCCCACTTGCCTTGCCATTCTGGTTGATGGAGGAAGATCTGTGCACAACAGTGAGGTAAATGGCCGACGGCCGGTGTAGGTCGCTAGTTCTGTGATTATATATTATAGAGCTCAGCAGTATCTCTAGGGTTGCACGACAAACCGAACGATAATTTCTGCGCGAAATGGCGGCCGGAAGTTAAGTCTGCTGTGACGATTGTGCTATAAAACGTTTGACTGTCCTGTATGTGGTGCATATTCTAGTGCAGACGGCACAGCCAGGGAGTGCTACTTACTCACCGAAATCTCCTGCTTTGGTATAAGAATGGAATTCTCCAACGGTAGTCAGAGCTACAGTAGTAACAATGCTACAGTGATGCCGCCATCTCTCCCGTTGGAGTTCCTTGCCATTTACAACCTCATCCTCATCATCTCCGACATCCCAGTGATCTTCTTCAATGTTCTGATTATCCTGGCCTTGCTTGTGGACCGTACCACAGCGGGTGTCATTCGTCTTGTGCTCTACAATATTTCAGCAGCATGCCTTGTGGTGGCAGTAGCAGTTTCTGTGTACAATGTTACTGGGACAGCAGTGGCCTTCACAGATATTCAAAGACCAGAGAGAATCCGTCAATTGTGTCGAGCGATTCTATTCTTTGTTGGAGCCGGTGGAGCAGCGCGAATCCTCATCTTATCAGCCTTTTCAGTGACAGTGTATTACATTGTGAGGTTCCACAAGAGCAATAATGTGAAGTCAAATCGACACACCTTTATCGCATTTGTCATTGCAGTCATAGGTTTGTGGGTTGTGGCTTTCCTTTCTAATTTACCTTTACTTTTTGACACCGTCCTCAACAATTCTTGCGAATACACACTTGGCGGTAGTATTAATGTTACATTTTTTGTCCTTGTCTTTGGGATTGGAGGATTCGCTACAAGCATCACCTTTCTATTTCTCACTGTATGTTATATCCGCAAGCACTCAGTCTCCTTGGACACGTTCAAGAAAGCTTTGCTCAAGCTTGGCTTCTTCCTGCTTGTGGAAAACACTGTTGGCTTTATAGGAACGATTTTGCCTTCGATCGTTTTACAGCATTGAGTGGACAGGAAACCACTGTGACTACATTGATCATTACCTATGTAGCTGGAGCATTGATTGACCTCTCCCTTATTCCCACACCCATTCTGCTAATCGTCTACTTCAACCCGGTCAGAGTACTCCTGACAAAGTGGCTCTGTTGTGGCAAAAACACTCCCATGTTGGAAGGAAGAGATAGTGTGAAAAGTACAGCAAAGAACACTATATAAAATCTCGGCTGCTGTAATGCACACAACAACACTGCTACTTCCATCTCTGAACTTAAAATATATAATTATACACAATTATTGCATTTTATATCAAATGGAGATGTGAAGCTACATTTAGTTATATACCTAGTCAGGCGTAGCCAACATTTCCTGTTATAGGAAAGCTACATTTACCTTCTGTTAACTTCCGTCTGTGGTTTATGGTTGACTAATAACGCCCACGTCAATGAAGTAAATTGAAAGATGATATCATAGAGATATATTGTTGATATAGATGATATTGTTGAATAGTTTGCAGAGATTTTATACAGTAGCTTTACCCTATGCAAGACAGGGTACGTATATCACTTCCCATGGCACATTTTCGGTTTCAGTTTTGGCTTCCTAATGCAAATGTCCAGTAGCTATCCCATTATGATGTCAATATATCCCCACTCAGACATAATGCATAAAATGATTGAACAGCAATTAAAGGTGCGTTTCAGAGCAGCACACATATTTAACAATAATAATAATTCACAGTAAAAATTGCGTATAGGACATTTCAATGCACTGCAGGTTTTTGTCAACAGCTGCACAATGCAATGTAATTGTACTTGTTTTCGCAGTGCCTCTGCCCACCATTATCCTCACAAACCTATAGCACTTATACATATTTTATATGCATGTTGCATTTATTCCTGCATCATGCTGTGCTGGTCCTGATTGGGTCGGTGGTGGTGGTAGCTGTATGTGGCTGCATGTTGTTGCTACATCTCGTATCAACTACGTAGCTCTAAATGCTGCCTCATCTTTGCACCTTGTGTCCTGACCTCTGCACCTTGCATCCTGACCTTTGCACCTTGCACTTGTGATCGGTGTTTACTTTCAACTCGTGTAAGTATCCACTTGCACATGTGCATGTGGTGGTTGTCACCAGTTTCAACTTGCGCTGATGCTGCAATCGCATTCAGCCACTGATACATATAATTGTAGCTAGTATTATAAATTATAATTTACCTTAGCAGCACAGTATAATTATATATACTAGCTAAATAGCTAGATTTGTAGCTGTGAATGTGGTTTAAAAAGCACAATATATATATGCAGATCGAGTTGATCTAGCTATAATATTCTAATATTTATTGTGGTGCTGTATAAAATTATAAACATCATGTGCATTATATATACTGGCATGTTCAGTGCATTACAAGCAAAAGAGTTTTTTATATCTAGGAAAGCTACATTAACCTTCTGTTAACTTCCTTCTGTAATTTAAGGTTTATTAATAATGTGCACCATAAATGAAGTAAATTGAAAGATGACATCATAGCATATAGTATTGCATGCTATGATGTCATCTTTCAATTTGCTTCTTTTTCACTCAAGGTCCTGATAAAGGTCACTTTACATCATTTCCCGCATCTTCAGCTTCAGCTTCAGCTTTAGCTTCCTAATGTACACTATGTATGACCCGTTTTGAAGCCGGTCGACCCAATTCAAAATTCAAATGGCACCTGACCCGCTTTGAAACAGGTCGGAGATGGCTGGCTTTAAAACGGGCTGACTGGCTTTGTAACTAATATGTGGCCCTCCTTAACTTGAAGTGCAACTGATGTGATTGATTTGGTGAATTTATCATGACAAGTACACACGCTGAGCAGTGTGAGTTGAACCAAATATATAGCTAAAGAAGCTTTAATTATACAAAGTCAGCCTAATTTTATGCAATAAAACCAATAAAAGAGGTCAACCTGGCTCAAAACTAGGTTGACCCATGGCCATGCAGTTTTTAACCAGGTCTGTGCAGTTTTATACCAGGTCAGCCTCGTTTTAAACCAAGTTAACCTCATTTTACCACATGCAGGTCAGCCCAAATTTATATCATGCGTACATTGGCAGTCCAGTTTTAAACTATATAGGTCGACTCGGTTAAACATGTGTTCACAGATGCACATATATACCTACCTACTTTCATATACGCACAACACACGTGGCACACACATAAACACTCAGCAAATGCACACACACACACACACACACACACACACACACACACACACACACACACACACACACACACACACACACACACACACACACACACACACACACACACACACACACACACACACACACACACACACACACACACACACACACACACACACACACACACACACACACACACACACACACACACACACACACACACACATACACACACACACACACACACACACACACACACACACACACACACACACACACACACACACACACACAAGCACACATACACACACACATACACGCACACACATACACACACACACACACACACACACACACACACACACACATACACACACACACACACATACACACACACACACACAAGCACACATACACACACACACATACACACGCACACACATACACACACACACACACACACACACACAGACACACACACATGCACACACACACACCTTTATTGCACCAAATGACAACTATATACTTACTTATATATGTCCCACTCAGCCACTGGTGTGTACGTGACTAACAGGGCCGGAGGAAGCATTTATGATTGGTCAGGCCACAAAATTTTTTTTTTGCTCGCTCCGCTCGCTAATTTTTTTTTAGCACCTCTACATTAACCAGACCACCTCTACATTAACCAGACCACTTTCGTGAGTGCTGACTGCAGGCGAGCAGGTAAGTAAAGTACTGTAAAGATATATACAGAACAATAATATAAATCAAATAAAAAGCCACATCACCATCACCTCGTAAAGCAAGGCCTTGTCTAGATAGAAAGTGAATGTTTGACAGTATCCGAAGTAGGCATTGACGATTCTCGCTTTTCTCTTGGGCATGTTCTCTAGAAAGCATCTCACCCACATCTGAGCATGTAGCTGGTATCACCATGACCACTTGCAAGGCTTCTTTATGGCTTGCAAATGCTTCATGGTTTTTGAAGCTGATGGTGGCATCCTTCCAATTTTTAAAGCCATTACTTGTAAAAGCAAGATCGCCTCTGCTTCGTTCCATCCTTTTGGACTTCAGTGCAGACACACACACATGGCAAAATACAACGTCATTTGGGTTGTGTGTCTGGTAATGCAACCAGGGCCACGCGGAAAACCAGGACGCCTGGCACGACCTCTTCACTATCTGCTTTTTTCCAAACTCACGTTTGGGGAAGGCGAACTTTGAAGGAGGATGCGATGGTTGAGGAGGGAGATCCGGCAAGCTCGAGCTCGTAGCCAACGACTTTGAAAGCGCCATTGTCTCAATCCAAAAGATTAACAGGAAGAGTAGTAATGGTTCTAGTTACAAGACTACCCTTCCTGTTGAACAGGAAGGGTAGTCTTGTAATCAGAACCATGCGCTTCCACGTGGCGCTCGTACAGTGTGCAAGACTAAACTCCTGCTCGGATCTTTCACCACCATTTTACACGTTACATAATAATCAGAGTAATACCTTAGCGATTTTATAAGCATTAAGTAACCGTCAAAATGGCGTTTTACCACCCCTGTATTGTTGGAGCTTAAAATATTGGTCCGGCCAAAACCGGAGCAGCCGGACCGGTTCCTCCGGCCCTGACTAAGTATGTGCAACAGAATGTAGCCAATATGTACACCAGCGTATACTACATGCACGCATATCCATGATACGTATATATATATATACAAGCTGTGTGAATGGGGTTTATCCTGTGTAATTATAGGCCGTTGGTTTCGACCAAATTATTAGGACTTCCATTGGCTGACTTGTGCTTGTGCATGACTTGGACATAACTAGCATCCTGTAACTAGCTATAGCTAGAGACAGTCAGTGGTTGACCTGATTGAAAACCATGGACGCCAAATATAAAATCTGCCTAAAGCATATATATATTACATTTGAAGGAGCGGTATCAACAAGTTTGACAGTTATGACTATTGTCCTATACACACTGCATGAAAATGGAAAATTTCAATTTGTAGTATCTAGGGCCTCTGCATGTAGCTACACTGTACATGTTATTGATTAACTACTCTTGACAAAGGATGGTACAGCCATATCTTCTTCACGACGAATACACTTAAGCTTGAACATCCACACCAGACATTTTCTTAGCTGTTTTCGAACATGCTTGAAGTATACTACAACCAGAATAGGAGTGGGGACAAAGGACACAGTCAGGAATATTCCGTTCAAATAGTTAATGGCCACACTTAACCCATCATTGCTGATGGCACTGCCTTCCTTTGATAGAACTGCAAAGAAAATTGGCGTGCTCTGCCCCAACACTCCAATAGTGTTGCCCAAAAGAAGAAACAGAGTGAACTTCACCATTGCCTTTGTTAACATCCCATCCCTCCTCTTCTGAGTGTTCTTTCGGATGAAGCAAATTGTGGCACAAGGAAGTGAGATGGTAAGGTTTACTGGGATGAGAACAAAGACAATCATATACGGCACTGCATACACCAACCCGACTGACATTGCAAGGCGAGGAACGCACCCAGAACCATCTAGGAAGTGGGAGACAACAATTTGAGAGGAGAATAACTGTGCATTGAAGGCAATCGAGAATATCCAAATTGCAATAACTGAAAGAACTAGAAAGATGGGGCGAATGGCTGTTGTAGAACATTTGATAATGACAAACACCACCACAGCGAATGTTGCCATGAAACTTAGTCGAGCAGACCCACCAGTGTTAATCAACCAGTAGTAGACTCTGCAGGCAGTGTCAGACGGACACAAGTGATCGGTGCTAGTCAATATTGCTCTATTCCAGAAAGCCATGACTGTCCCAGTTATTGTGGTGAGTGATGCTGCCAAGATGTTTGCCAGAACAAAACGGATTGATCTTGGGACACTCTTGGCACTGATGACAGCCACCAACACAGCCACTGTGAGGGTGACTATAGGAATGTAGGCAAGGAATATCATACACCAACAGTACACACATGGTCCCTCGGACTCTGTTGCACTAGAGGCATTGGCAGTCGCTGAACAGTTCATCGTCAATCCACTTTACGCGATCGAGCTTTCTTAGGTTGCTGACTCTTCGGTCTCCTGTGAATAGGACTTTTCGCTGTGTGCCCTTTGAGATTAGAGTGAAAGTGAATATATTATGTGGCACAGTATTATTACAAGTTGAAAACTATATAGGCAATTTGATGAAGATTCATTTTCTACAGAAATCATACTCTGATGTTGTGTACATATGTACACAAATTTCCCTTTCACGTGTTGTCACATGCATGTCACATGTGTATATACAAACTAAACAGTAATATTATATACAATATACTTTTTATATGGTACACATCAATGTATATAATATGTGTATTATATTTCATTCATACAGCTGTGTTCTTTGTTGTTTATCAAACAAACACTATAATTATGCACTTGTACATAGCTGTATACTGTATAGTGCAATTTTAAGGCCCTTATATATATATACATAATGCTTTTAATAATATTGCTGGCCCATTGTATAAATATTATTTATTTATGAAATGTTATGCAGTTTGTATATTATACAACATCGTGTGTTCATATAAGGCGTGCTGTGAGGTTGGGGCTTCTATGTTGGCTGCTGTATATACTGCATATATGCATGAGCACTTAAAGATTCTCGAAACATTATAAAGTTGTCATATCATATGTGAGTTGACTGCTGGTACATGATGCTGCAAGGTGCCCTGAGGAAAATAGGCAAGTACTAAAGTACAACACAGCACATTAAATATGTACGTATACTAGCTACCTATGTTTGTGCTGTAGTATGTGATTTGAATAGACATTATTGTTGATCCATGGAGATGTCCTAGTGCTATATAATATAAATACATGGGCCTTCCTTTGGTGTATACTAACGCTATATGATGATGTGGCCCACTTCAATTTTAATGACTGATTGATTGGTTGATTGATCTCAATACACAACAGTGCAAGTGCCATTGTCAATAGACAATGGGAATTGAAGCCGACAGTGAACTACGCACTGCAGGATAATACACTGTATATGTAAACAGTTACGACAAGTCTTGATTAGTTCTTGCACACACTTGTCTATACGTACATGCGTATACAGCGCAGTCTGGCATAAACAAGTGAAGTATAGGCCCAGTGGATTGCCAATGAACAATTCAAGTTCTGTTAACTTGCTGTCAAATGGTACAGACCCTCAGGTCGGTCCATGTGTCTACTGTTGGTGTATGCTCTTCATTGCCTATGTCCCAATAATCACTCTCACAGTGGCTGTGTTGGTGGCTGTCATTGCTACCACAGCTGTCCCTACCACCGTTCGCTTTGTACTCACAAACATCTTGGCAGCATCTCTTACCACAATTACAGGGGGTGTGATGCTATTCCTGAATAGGGCAATTTTGAGTAGTGCGACTCATCTGATGCCATCAGACACAGCTTGCAGAGTCTACTACTGGCTGATTACTGCAGGGGGCACAGCAAGGCTGAGTTTCATGGCAACACATGCCGTGGTTGTGTTTATCATCATCAAATGTTCTAACACAGCTGTTCGACCCATCTTTCTATTTCTCACAGCTGTCGTAATATGGATGTTTGTATTTATCTTCAATGCACAGCTGTTCCTTCATCAGATTGTTGTTAGCAACTTTCTGCAAAACACTGGATGCGTCCCACACATTGAACAGTTTGCAATTGGCTCCTATGTAGTGCCCTTTGCAATCATCTTTGTACTAATCCCTATATCACTTGCCATCTCACTCCCTTGCGCCGCAATATTCTTCATCCGGTCCAGACGTAGCACTGGGGCAATGGAAGGAAAGCCACTCTTGTCAAAGGCAATGGTCAAGTTTACTCTGTTTCTACTAGTGGGAAACACTCTGGGAATTTTGGGACAGGGCATGCCAGTTCTCCTAGCTACCATCACACAGAATACCAGCAAGGACTTTGATGACCAAATAGATGTGGTCATTAACTACTCCAACGGGATACTACTAACTCTGTCTTTCGTCCCCACACCCATCCTAATTCTGCTGTTCTTCAAACCAGTTCGTGAACAGTTTGAGAAGCTTCGTGTCTGGCTGACACACCAGTGCTGTTTTCACCGCAAATAGGAACCAACTATTCACATCGCCTTACATCATTACATCAGCATCTAGCTATTGTGTAGCAGTTGCTTAATTAATTGGACATAACGTTGATTGCATTAATGTATAGTTGGCTATAGTGACATACGTATAGAAGTGTGGTTGAGTTTCTTTCTCTGTGTATGGTTGATGAATTTAGCATGTATAACAGGTGCTCATTGTGTTATATATACTGTATATACTAGCATAGAAGCTCGTCGGGCTTCTATGCTACGGCGCGCTGTCAATGGCGTTTCGGCAAAAGCGCTCTGACGCCAGTGTTTTATCTAAAGCAATTCTAATGTCAGCTATGTTGATGACAGAGAGTTATGCTATCAGTGCCCTAACCAAATATAGGCAAGTACGTAAATATAGCACAGCAAATTAAATTAAATATGTACATATACTAGCTATATACCTATGTTTGTGCTATAGTATATGATTTGAATGGATGTTATTGTCAATCCATGGAGATGTCCTAGTGCTATATAATATAAATACATCGGCCTTCCTTTGGTGTATACTAACGCTATATGATGATGTGGCCCACTTCAATTAATGACTGATTGATTGGTTGATTGATCTCAATACACAACAGTGCAAGTGCCATTGTCTATAAACAATGGAATTGAAGCCGAAAGTGAACTACGCACTGCAGGATAATACACTGTATATGTAAACCATTACGATAAGCCTTGATAAGTTCTTGCACACACTTGTCTATACATACATGAGTATACAGCGCAGTCTGGCATAAACAAGTGAAGTATAGGCCCAGTGGATTGCCAATGAACAATTCAAGTTCTGTTAACTTGCTGTCAAATGGTACAGACCCTCAGGTCGGTCCATGTGTCTACTGTTGGTGTATGCTCTTCATTGCCTATGTCCCAATAATCACTCTCACAGTGGCTGTGTTGGTGGCTGTCATTGCTACCACAGCTGTCCCTACCACCGTTCGCTTTGTACTCACAAACATCTTGGCAGCATCTCTTACCACAATTACAGGGGGTGTGATGCTATTCCTGAATAGGGCAATTTTGAGTAGTGCGACTCATCTGATGCCATCAGACGAAGCTTGCAGAGTCTACTACTGGCTGATTACTGCAGGGGGCACAGCAAGGCTGAGTTTCATGGCAACACATGCCGTGGTTGTGTTTATCATCATCAAATGTTCTAACACAGCTGTTCGACCCATCTTTCTACTTCTGGCAGCTGTCGTAATTTGGATGTTTGTATTTATCTTCAATGCACAGCTGTTCCTTCGTCAGATTGTTGTTACTAACTTTCTGCAAAACTCTGGATGTGTCCCACACCTTGCGCAGCTTGCAATTGGCTCGTTGTATATAGTGCCTTTTGCAATCATCTTTGTACTAATCCCTATATCACTTGCCATCTCACTTCCTTGCGCCGCAATATTCTTCATCCGGTCCAGAAATAGCACTGGGGCAATGGAAGGAAAGCCACTCTTGTCAAAGGCAATGGTCAAGTTTACTCTGTTTCTACTAGTGGGAAACACTCTGGGAATTTTGGGACAGGGCATGCCAGTTCTCCTAGCTACCATCACACAGAATACCAGCAAGGACTTTGATGACCAAATAGATGTGGTCATTAACTACTCCAACGGGATACTACTAACTCTGTCTTTCGTCCCCACACCCATCCTAATTCTGCTGTTCTTCAAACCAGTTCGTGAACAGTTTGAGAAGCTTCGTGTCTGGCTGACATGCCAGTGCTGTTTTCGCCACAAACAGGAACCAACTAATCACATCACCTTACATCATTACCTTAGAATGTAGCTATTGTGCAACAGTTGCTTGGACATACTGTTGTTTGCATTAGTGTATACCTGGCTATAACTATATATAGTGACATACAGAAGTGTGGCTGAGTGTACTTGTTTCTCTGCATATGGTTGATGAAGTTAGCTTGTATATATAGCAGGTGTTCATTGTTTTATACATAAGTTATAAGAAATACATACTGCAGTCAGACGTACATATATACAGTACATGCATGAGTGCGAAGGAGCTTCTTTTTAGCTGCATGCATGCATGGAGCATTAATACGAACGTAAAAGTAATGTACTTATTCATCCTACTCATGCGTAGTCATCATCTTGTGCGGAGCAATTGCCATGGAAATGCACACACTGAGATGCACGTTTCATGTACGTATGTATCACGCTCAAAGCAGTATAATATTATAGTTAATGCATTTGTGAGGGGTGCAGGCAAAGGCTGATAAAATGTATATAGTTATTATAATAATGATACGTTTAAGTGGAATTCCGGTTATATATTGCTCATGATGTATCCAGAATCTACGCAAGGCTTCAAAATAAAAGCCAAATGTGTGCACTCTTTACAAAGAAGAGGCTCAGTTATTAATCAGTAATATTCATAAAATTATACATTCACTTTGGTTGCTCACACAGCAGCCCTTTCATAAAGATTGGTTGTGTCTTACCCTTACCATGATAATCAGTGCCTAACATATATGTATAAATGTACCCATACTAATACAATGGCTACTCTCCCAACTGTCACTGTAACAATAGACCAGTACTACTTGGACACTTTGAATAGATAGTGAAGACAAGTACCAAAATATTCTGAATGAAGGTGGGCGTCACAATACACCGTCACACAGTTTCATTATAAAACCCAATTTTGGGAAGTTATTCTAAGAGCAGCTGCAACGTGTCAGCTACAACAACTGTTACGAATACGTACAGTATGTCCTTATTTCCATGGTTAAGGAAGCCACAAGAAAGAGCACGCACACCACATGTGCGAGAGAGCACTTCTAGATAATAACGATACAGTGTATAAATCCATTTCTCATCATGGACCATCTATACAGGTTGCTGCACGTATTGTACATCAGTCATTATCTATAATACAATACTAATTTGTGTAGTACATGTAAAATGCAAGGTATTAAGTATGACTCTAGCAATCGCATCTGAAATGTGGAGTCAGCATATATATGTGTTGGGTGTTTGTTAGCCAGTGAAATGTACATGCACACACAAACACACACACACACACACACACACACACACACACACACACACACACACACACACACACACACACACACACACACACAAAACATGTGCACACACACAACACACATAAAACACACATGCACACACGCACATACACACGTACACATGCACGTATGTACAATCATGATGTACAAATGCAGGGACTTCCACATTTTACGTAAATGAATAAATAATTACATATTACAGACATTGTCATTGCGCATGGCTTACAGCATTCATACACGCAACATCAAGCTATCGCAATATATACACATTCAAAAATTAATGAAATAGGGATATAGTGAACTTACCGTATACGCTTTAACTTTCGCGGTTTTCGCGGATCAGCAGCCATCCACAAAAGTTTCATCCCGCGAAAATTTAGACCAACGAGTCTCCATTTGTAAGACGATTGTGTCACAAAAATGCAAAATGGCGGCGATTCGCTAGGGTAACTTCATATGCAGCAAGAACCTCCACCGAAGTAATTGATTACATCAATATACGACAAGGATTCAGAGAAACCGACAAATCGACGAATCAAAGACTAAGACCCTGCATCCTCGAAAATAAAAACGCGAAAATTGCCAAAATCCGCGATCCGCGAAAGTTTAACCCCGCGAAAGTTAAAGCGTATACGGTATATCGACAATTACTAATGCACACTTTCAGTTGTGAAAATTCAAATCCTATACATACGTGGACAGCACTATCCAGCTGTCTGATATTTGCAAACAACACACACAATAATTATAGTATTATACGTGTATACAAATTCATGACTGATCCACTCTTAACTACTCTGAACAGATTAATTAGGCAGTTTCTTACTTAATTGCAATGCAATATTATATACATTGAAAGAAAATGGGCAGGATGTTATATTTCTTACCAAGAGGTTTCATCAACTGCAGAACATGTCTGCAGAGTGTACAAGGGTTAGGTTGGTCACATTGTATACTGTTATAGTGAATGAGGATTCAAATTGAAACTCATACAAAAATACATTATCATATAAGCTTGCTAGGCAAGATTAATTAATTTGCTTGAAAGCTCATGTGCTGATGAAACTCAATTAACTTGTAATACCATGTGGAATGGTATAATAATTATGTAAATAATATTATAGCAACATAAATTATACTTACGTAGGTACTTATACCAATAATATACGTAAAGTATTGGAACAAGTGTCTCGTATACTGTACATTATAATATATAATATTACAGAAAATTACAGTATTACAATATTAGAGGTGATATTGTGCATTCATCTATCTATATATATAATTGAATGTGTTTGTTTGTTCGTGGTAAACGCCAAAACTACGGAACGAATTGACGCCAAACGCTCAGGAATTACGAAGAATGATCCGGAGAGTGTTCTCTATGGTTTGAAATTGCCCGTCTTCGTGCTCTTGGGAAGATATAATATTTCCGGTTTTCCCTTCGCGCCGACCGCCATTTTCACTTCCACTTCCGGCTGTCGCGTAGACGCCTCGCAAAAAACGGCGTCGACCGCGCGTCACGTCGCTAAGCTAAGGGAACCTTCACGTCTCGAACGAAAATGCTACTGCTAATTTTTCACTATGTACTGTGTACCAAGAATGTTGTTTATCCTGAGGCACTACATGAAAGACTTACGTCAGTTGCCCAACTCTCTGTCATCAACATAGCTGACATTAGAAGTGATTTCGATAAAACACTGGCATCAGAGCGCTTTCCCCGAAACGCCGTCGACGGCATGCTAGTAAACTAATAAATTGAAACAGAAGATGCACAAACAGTCAACAACTTCACCTGGTAAAGCATATACACAGCTAGTGTCTGTTTGGTGCCACAGTGAACAAAATAGGAAGTACAACAGTAGTCAGTGTCCAATAGAAAGAAGAAGTGAACAGTTGCCAGTGCAATACACTGCTTCAGACTGTGCCCTCCCTTGACCTACTGAGGATGAATAATAGTTCACTTGCCAATGTTTCAGAGCCATTGGCACCTGATAATCTTAGCAACACCTCATCATACGTGTCTCCCCTGAGTGGCCCTGGTTTTGTGGTCTTCAACGTGGTTCTTCTGGTGGTGGTAGTGCTTCCTGTGGTTGTTCTGAATGGGATCATTCTGCTGGCTCTGCTGCTGGAGACCTCAACAGCGAGGGTGGTCCGGCTGGCACTGGGGAGTATCCTAGTCTCCTGTCTAATAGTGGCACTGGGTCTAGCCATGTACCACATCTCAGGGGTCATCCTCAACCTGGCACCCGTAGATGACCCGTCTAGGATCCCCTGTACTATCACTGTATTCCTACTTGGCTTTGGTGGGGCAGTTAGACTGGTATTCATGGCCACATTCGCTGTTACTGTTCATACAGTCGTCAAGTACCGCAGAGCTACTACATTACAGGCATTGGCTGTCGTTCTTGCTGTATCAGTCATTCTTTGGATAGCTTCATTCCTCGGAGCATCTCCTCTGCTTTCAGAAGACATTGTCGAAAGTCAATATGTTGACTCTTTATCTTGTGGTCCCAGGCCTATAAATTTATCATCTTACATCTTTGTTGGACTGTATGTAATATTCTTTGGTATTGGGTCTTTTTCCATTACAATCCTATTTCTAGTCATGACAGTTTGCTTCATAAAGAGCAACACCATCTCCGACAAAGATGTGAAGAAAGCTATGCTTAAATTCGGCTTCTTCCTGCTATTGGGCAATGGCATAAACCTCCTTGGATCAACTGTTCCTCCCTTCATTGCTGCATTTATAGTCCCTCCTGAGCGCGTGAGCGTGAACGAAGAAGACATGGCATTTGCAGAGGTGATTTACATTGCATACATAATGCTGAGCATTTCACTTGTCCCCACTCCCATTTTGGTCCCTGTCTACTTCAAGCCCATTCGTAAGAAACTTGTTTACTGGCTGTGCTGTATTCTGAAAAGAAAGAAGATGCCAATTCGCAGAAGCTCCACTGCAACCAGCAGCAGTCGTGCAACAGAAGTGGTCAGTACAGGCGTGCAGTTGATTTGAACTGAAAGTGTGCCAGGCAGCATTCGATTCCCACTCACATTATAATGTAAAGTGAATCTAACACTGCATTCACTGTTTGCATACTAATGTAGCTCATCCCATATTTACATTCACCTTTTGCATAACGATACCTATCTGTTACCATGGCAATGCCTCGAGGAGAAAGAATAACAGATAGCAGTTTCCATATGCACATAATACCAGCTGTCTACACTGCTATTGCAACATGACTGCTGATTCAGAAGCACTGTATTATAAACTACTGTATTACCCCTTTTTGTATAATTATTATATACATGAAGGCTGATTGATCACATATATTATATTCAGTGTCTTATTGCATGCTTTTATCTACAGTAGATATAACTATTATTGTGACGTTTTTCATTGGTAGACATCCTGCATGTTTTTCACACTAGTTGCCATCATAATATTATATGATTAGTACAGAACTGTATTATACGTAGCAATCTGTCATATATAGCATGTGTGACAACATGACACATTAAGTGACTACAGTGTATGTGCACTCTCTTCTATATTTAGCATCTATGTTCTGACCATACTAACCTTACATATTATAATCATACATAGATCCTCCAGAATTTATGATATAATAGATGCTTTCTAGCTATCAGTCAGAATGAAAAAATGATAGCAGATCACATATATTTACAAAATGACCAGTAGTCTACACATATACGTAATAAACCACTGTATAATACTGCCACTAGGCCCCCTTTTCATATAATTCCACTGACATGCAAAATATTTATTGCAGAAAAAGGTTGTGTAGTATTGATAGAGAGAAGCTTCGTGGCACTTTTAGTAGTAAGCATGGCTGCAAGGGGAAACATTTGACGATTTATCTGGCTAAAAATCATTATGTTATCTGGCCTGGACTTTCGCCAGTTCGTTGTGACGTCACAAGGGGAACGGAAGTAGATGACTGACGGATTTCCACTGTTGAAGATCGTCTCTCTTGCTACGATTCTTTGTACAGCAAGTGTAATTTGGAGGGCATCAATGGCATTCACAGTGAGAGCGAAGACGAGTAATATAGTGGTGGCGGTACAGACAGCCATCAAGTCTGTTTCAATTGTTCCTCTCAAAGGATCTAACTATCCTACGTGGAAGCTGCAATGTCGCATGGTGTTGCTGAAAGAAGGCCTCTGGTCAATCGTCAATGGCACTGAACAAGCCCCTAGAGGTGACGATGAAGAGAAGCTTGCGAAATTCGCTGCTCGAAAGGACCGAGCGATAGCACTCATTGTTCTGTCAGTGGAGCCTTCATTGCTGTACTTGGTTGGGGACCCAGATGATCCGGTTGCTGTCTGGAAGAAACTGTCTGACCAGTTCCAGAAGAAAACCTGGGCCAACAAGCTACAGCTGCGGAAGAGGCTATATTCTCTGAGACTGAGAGAAGGTGAGTCAGTACAGGAGCACATTCGACAGCTGACAGAAATTTTCGATGAGCTTGCTGTGATTGGATCCCCGGTTGAGGAGGAGGACAAGGTTGTCCATTTGTTAGCAAGCTTACCTGATTCGTACAGCATGCTCGTTACTGCCCTGGAAGCCAACTCCGAAGTTCCAAAGATGGAAGTGGTCACGGAGCGTCTTCTGCACGAGGAGAGAAAGCAGAAGGATAAGGAAAGCCTGGTAAGTAGTTCATCCAAGGCTTTGATATCGTAGAGGCTCATGCTACGGAATACATAGAACCAGAGAGATATTGAGCTAACACGTAGCAATAGTTCAAACAAGTAAGACGTTTCGACCGCGAAGGTCTTCGTCAGTTACAAAATTGTAACTGACGAAGACCTTCGCGGTCGAAACGTCTTACTTGTTTGAACTATTGCTACGTGTTAGCTCAATATCTCTCTGGTTCTATCCAAGGCTTTATCAGTCTCTCGCTCAAAGAAGGTGGTACCCAAGTGTTTTCATTGCGGAAAACCGGGACACCTTAAGAAGCAGTGTCGTTTGCTACCTAGTAACCGGGAAACAGCCAAAAGGAGCAAAGGTAGCAAGCCTGAAGCAAACAATGCATCACTGCACCGACACTCTGGCAGTGAAGATGAAGTACTTGTTGTCAACCAAGTGCTTCACGCTGGCATCGATGGAAAGTGGATTGTTGACTCAGGTGCAACCTGTCACATGTGCTGCAATGAGAAGCTTTTCTCAGAACTGCACCCCTTGGACAAACCCACAGATGTCAGTCTTGGAGATGGACACACACTACAAGCATCAGGTGAAGGAATCGTGCCCCTGAGGATGAATCTTCCCGATGGAAGTTCATGCAAGTGTCGTCTCCTCAATGTACTGTTTGTGCCTTCACTGACGTACAATCTGCTCAGCGTTTCAAAGGCTGCCGAAAGAGGGAAAGTGGCCAAATTTGATCGAGATGGTTGCAGGATCGTTGACAAAAGGGGACACGTCATAGCCAAGGCCCAACGCTGTGGAAGCCTGTACCATCTGGACTGCAGAGCTGATGAGCAAGTCGCCATTGCACGGCAGTCATCGGAGCAAACCACCTTGTGGCATCGACGTTTTGGTCATATGGCTGGTCAGGGATTACACAAGTTGTCTCGCGATGGCCTAGTTCATGGTCTCAACTGTACCCTGTCCGACAAGATCGATTTCTGTGAGGCGTGCGTAAAGGGCAAACAGACGAGATCCTCATTCCAGTCAAGGAGCAGTCACTCAACAATGCCACTCGAGCTTGTTCACAGTGACGTTTGTGGCAAGATGAACTCACCATCGCTAGGTGGAGGTGAGTACTTTCTCACGTTCATCGATGACTGCACGCACTACACATGGGTGTATGTTCTGAAACACAAAAGTGAAGTCTTCAAATGGTTTCAGAAGTGGAAAGCTCTAGCGGAGAACATCAGCGGCCGAAAGCTGAAAGCCCTACGCACTGACAGAGGTGGGGAATACACGTCCACTGAGTTTGAAGAGTTCCTGCAGTCAGCCGGGGTACGTCACGAAATGACAGTACCGAAGACGCCTGAGCAAAATGGCGTGGCTGAAAGGATGAACAGGACTCTAGTCGAAAGTGTGCGATCAATGCTTGCTGATGCCAAGCTGCCCCATCCATTCTGGGCTGAGGCTCTGTCAACTGCTGTCTATCTCAGAAACCGTGGCCCTACTAAGGTAGTCAGTGGAATGACTCCTTTTGAAGCGTGGACGAAGAAGAAGCCCTCAGTGGCACATCTCCGAGTTTTTGGATGCGAGGCCTTTGCTCATGTCCCCAAAGACGAAAGAGGGAAGCTTGACAGCAAGGCAAGAAGGTGCATTCTCGTTGGCTACGGAGAGGAGACCAAGGGATATCGCCTCTATGATCCCCAGAAGAAAAAGATATGCTTCAGTCGTGACGTATCTTTCAATGAAAACGAGTGTGGCTTTGAACGTGAAGTCACTCAGGCAGGAGGAGACCAGTATGTTCAGCTGGACCTCCAGGGTGAGGATGATTCATCTCCTGAACCCATGATCACTCGTCAATTCCCAGTGCTATCGCCTCAGGAACAGCCGAATGTTCCTCAACAGCAGCCAAGTGTTCCTCAAGAACAGCCAAATGTTCGCCGGTCAGGGAGAGAGAGGCACTTCCCAAACTACTATGGAGACAGAATCTACCTCAGCGAAACGAAGCCCTCTACAGTGGAAGAGGTGTTGAGTAGTCCTGAGAAGGACTGCTGGCTGGAAGCAATGGAGAAAGAAATGTCATCTGTGCAAGAGAACGATGTCTGGGAACTGGTTGATCTACCTGAAGGTCGTAAGCCAGTGGGCAGCAAGTGGGTTTTCAAAGCGAAAACAAATGCCGATGGTCACATTGAACGGTACAAAGCACGACTGGTTGCCCAAGGCTTCTCGCAGAAGTTTGGGACAGACTACGATGAAACCTTCTCCCCTGTGGTGAGACTGGAGTCTATACGCACTCTCATCGCAATGTCTGTTCAACAGGGTCTGCAACTGCATCAGGTAGATGTCACCACAGCTTTCCTCAATGGCAAGCTTGAGGAGGAGGTGTACATGAAACAGCCAGAAGGATTTGTCGTTCCTGGCAAAGAGCACTTAGTGTGCAAGTTGAAGAAAAGCATCTATGGTCTAAAGCAGTCTCCACGGTGCTGGAATAGCACTCTTCACAATCACCTGAAAAGGATGGGATTCATTCAGACGACCACGGATCCGTGCGTCTACAGGTCTTCTAGAGAAGAGCTAGCCTACCTAGGTGTCTATGTGGATGACATCATTGTTGCTGCACGAACCGACAAATGTCTTGCTCAAGTGAAGAAAGACCTTGCCTCACAATTTGACATCAAGGATCTGGGAAAACTCCATCACTTCCTTGGCATGAAGATTGTGCAGGATGAAGCAAGTGGGAGCGTTTGGATCGGTCAGCCTGCATACATTGAGGCTCTTCTAAAGCGATTTGGAATGGAACACTCGAAAGCCAACCCTACGCCTGTTGATCCTGGAAACAAGCTAGTGAAAGCCTCACAGGAAGACGAGTTGTTTGATCAACACACGTATCAGTCTGCAGTTGGAAGCTTGCTGTATGTGTCTGTCGCTACTAGACCTGACATCACATTTGCGGTGAGCAATGTGGCCAAGTTTTCTGCCAATCCCACTACTCGACACTGGACTGCAGTGAAGAGGATCATGAGATACCTGAGAGGTACAACTGATCTTGGTCTCATCTTTACTCCACAAGGTAGTAACGACTGTGTGGGGTTTTCTGATGCTGACTGGGCAGGTGATCTAGACGACAGAAAGTCTACTTCTGGATACGTGTTCCAGATTGGTGGCACCGCTGTGAGCTGGAGAAGCAAAAAGCAAACAACTGTTGCACTTTCAACGGCAGAGGCTGAGTATGTTGCTTTGGCTGGTGCAACCCAAGAGGCTGTTTGGATGAGACAACTGACTGCAGATCTCAATGGTGAACCAGCGACTGAACCCACTGTTGTCTTTGAAGACAATCAAGCAGCCATTGCCATGGCAAAGAATCCGCAATTCCATGGTCGCTCGAAGCACATTTCGATCAAGTATCATTTTGTCCGGGACAAGGTCAATGATGGAACGATCAACATAAGTTACTGTCCCACAACAGAAATGATTGCTGACATGTTGACAAAGGGATTGCCAACAGGTACCTTCAACAAGCTTCGTAAGATGATTGGACTTGAAGTATGTTCCGGCAGCGAATGAGGAGGAGTGTTGACAATTGCACTCTTACCGAACATAACTCTTAGACTAACAGTATGTAGAACTAGAACTGCTGTGTTACATGCTTTAATGATATTCATGCATGGTAACCATATTCATGTTTATGACCTTATTTGGTGTACTGGAATGTGGTACCACGTGTTCTTTCAGCTGTGTTGAAAGAACACGTGGTACCACATTCCAGTACACCAAATAAGGTCATAAACATGAATATGGTTACCATGCATGAATATCATTAAAGCATGTAACACAGCAGTTCTAGTTCTACATACTGTTAGTCTAAGAGTTATGTTCGGTAAGAGTGCAATTGTCAACAGAAGCGACGGGAAAGAGGCTGAACAACTGGTGTAACTGGTATTTTTGCGTATCTTAAAGACACAAGAGATGTGTAGGTGGCGAAAATCTCGCTTGAATGTGCTTTGCACTGGTGGCAGGGAATGCTTGGCAGGACACAGAGATTCCAGCATGCCGGTGTGATTGCTTATCGTCTTGGTATTTGCTTCCATCTCAGGATTATGACATTCTCTTCAACTTATAATTGACTGTTTTGATGAGGCTCTAGCTAGCTTATCGCCCTCCATTCAAGGCAAGATGGATGCCATAGGCAGATGGCTCTGGGTACAATACTACTTTGCATCTATGTTTTGACCCATTCGCAAGCTAGCGCACGCAACCATCAGTACTCTGTATTTCATACATAGCATAACAGTGAGTCTCAAACCTTTTATGGTAAAACACACAGTTACATAGCTATTATGCGGCTATATACGTATGGCCATGTAGGATCTTTTCTTTCTACAGGAGGATTAGACAAATATCTGATTATGCTTGTTTGTATGTGTATTGGAAAGTCAGCACAGCAAAAAGTCAATAATCATGCACGTGCGTGTGTGATTATGCATTTCAGTATAGCACATCATGCAGGCTCTGAAGAAGAATGGCTACCCCAGGAAGATGATAGAGCAGCAGACCCACCACAGCCCTACCCAAAGCCCATGCAACATCACAGCAATTCACTAACCAAATTGTGCAACAATGTATAGGAGCGTTTGGTGGGAAAATACATTTCAGTAGAGCGCATCATGCTGTAGGAGATGAGTGATCACTCACACCTCACACCAGCAGTCACGTTCCTGTGGCTAGACTGACCAGGAACACTGCGATTTAACGAATCCTCAGCCAATGTGTCTGTGGGCTACAGGCACAAGAAGTTGTCTATATAACACAAAACTCAGCTGGGCAGACGAACCTTACACATTAACTAGCTCATACATACAGAAGCTAATGCAACATCGCAGCCATTCACTAACCAAATTGTGCAACAATGCAATTTACAGGGGCTTTTGGTGGGAAAACACCCAGTGCCAACTATTAGTGTACTTAGAATCCAACCCTCTTAGCCAATGATCATACAAGTTTTACTTGCATTAACTCTACCCAAACAATGTGGACCACACAGCAGCTGTAGTTGTCGGTTGCAAAGGACCCACACATATCTTGCTGCGCTTCTACTGAGTGAAGTGGGTTGTTAACTGCAGTTTGAGAATCAATAATGGAAGTCTTCCAATGTGGAATATTAATCTAACATGTACATATGTAATACCATTGCCACACACACACACACACACACACACACACACACAGGAAAGGACATTTCCTTATTAATGACAACGTTACAAAAACAAGGAAATGGAGTCAGTGGGTAAACAGTGATTGCCAGCATGCTGAGGGACACATGGTACAATAGACAACTGTTTCAGACTCATGCAGAGGGTTTGAACATGCACAGGCATATGAATAGTTAGTTATCATGCAGTGGGGTCGGTGAGTTTAGTATGCATGCATGGTTAGCTACTGGTTTCGTAGGGCCCATATGATATGGGACTCCCGGATGACTGTGCTGATGATCTCGCTAGTTAGCGTCTTCTGGGCTTTAGGGCTGGTTTGGGTGAGGGCAAAGAAGTGTTAGAGACTCTTGCTGTCAACGAAGCCTCTGCAGCCAATCTGGATGGTGGAGAGTGAGGCTTGCACTCCTCTCCCACGTGTTTGCACACACACACAAACACACACACACACACACACACACACACACACACACACACACACACACACACACACACACACACACACACACACACACACACACATACACACACACACATTGCAAAAATGGTACAGTACTTACGGAGATAAACACTTGATTCTGTGAAACAGTGTTTGTGCGTACACAAGAATGCAATTGAAAGTGCACCAAAAGGCACGAAACATATGCATGCATATTTAGTCTAAAACCAGCCTTTCTCTGCACTGGGCACTTACGTACACCACATACGAACATAGAAGAGACCAGGGTGGAGAATAGCTAGTTTAGTGTGCTAGACCCTCTAAGTGCCCAGCAGCAGAGGGTCTAAGACAAATGCATTACAAGTGTGCACCCACAATCAACAAAATGCTAATGAGATACCCTCAGCACCATGGTAATGCTCATGGAACACAAGATTGAGATCTAACTGACATTTAGTAACTGAGCCACAGCTGCTACCTCAGAGATGACTCAACAGTGACACATATGCTGTACATACGTACGTACATACGTACATACGTACGTACATACGTACCTACGTACGTAGTGAAGAGAATGAGGAAACCAGCTGTGACCTTCTATCTCAGCTGCTAAAGTTTGGCTAGAGATTTGGAAGTTACTAGTCCGGCCTGCTAGACCCAACTTCTTATCACCATTTTGCAAGTTGGGTCTAGCGGGCCAGACTAGAAGGCTACTGGCCCTGGTCTGTTGGTGGCCAGTTATCCTTTCCTCCCCATTACTACACGTGTAATGTGTAGCATCGTTCTCAACCCCACTACCACAACAGAGGTATTAAAGCATACATAAGAATACAGAACCTCAGTCACCACTTGGAGGACATTTCAATCCAGACGTCATTGTCAACTGCTTACAAGATGACTGCTTGCATGATCTTGTAAGCAGTCATCAATCCGCATGATCTAGTAGTTCACACACATTATCAAACTCACATCTAGTGCGTGTCGATAATACGGTATATAGTCCACCCTAACTATTAGTCTGGCTTGCTAGACCGTCCCGCGTAAGCGCCCGAAGGCGTGTCGACGCCAAGGACGCGCACTTGCGCGAGATACGTTTCTTCTGCTCACGTGTTTTTGAAGCTGGAAACGAGTGAGTGGTCTCTCGAGACTACGCGAGATTATATATGAACGAACCTCAGACACATTAAGTGACTGCAATATATGTGCAGTCTCTTCTGTATTTAACATCTATGTTCTGGCCATACTAACCTTACATAAAAAGAATAGAATCTGATGCTTTCTAGCTACGTAACACTCATAATGGCGGCCATTTTATATACCGTATATGTCCGAATAGAGGCCCGGGCCTCTATTTCTTTCCAGGCAATTTGACCCGGCCTCTATTTGAGCCCGGCTTCTATACGGACATATACGGTAGATACCCATGAAATGCCCAGTACTTCCCCAGCCATGGTCGACTGCTTGTGGTACACGGTTGCACCACATAATATATATGTGTGTGTGTGTGTGTGTGTGTGTGTGTGTGCCCCCTGTACCGTTCGGTTAACATAAAGAAAACGATGCCAATCTTACTGCTGTTGCTTGTTGCTGTCGCCCCTACGATAGCGTGTAGGTTCCCTAAGTAGCTGCGCATATTTGTGCTAGGGATATATTTCCACCCTAGGGTGGAATACGTAGCAACGTAGTATCAGAGTATTATGTGTATCGATCTATGGCATATAACTACGCTGAAAACGTTTGTGGTGACTGGTGATACTTATTGGTTTCTACTTACGTACGTACTTCACTTGCAGTGGGAGAGAACTATAACCTGACATTTTCTCACTATGAGGACTACAACAGGATAGTCTTGGAGTTCTCCCCCAATCTAACAACGTTGTGGTGCATGTTCGACGGCCTGATGAACGACTTCTTAGCTTTCAATCGTGAGGAGTCACACCAGTTTGAGTGTGGAAGGGTTACTGCTCGAGTTGTGAATGAGCCATCAGGACCGAAGTGGATCATTAAAGTGGTCCTCCAAGACTGCAACCAGGTGCAATTGAGATGCGGGAACAAATTTGTTGGTGGGAGTTCTGACCTCTCCGGTCCTTTGACTGCGTCAGCTCTGGAAAGTGAGGAGTTGCATAATGTAGGTAGCTACATAACGTATAGATGATATGATGCATGGTGTGCCCTGCGAACAGTGTGTGTCACAGTTTGACCCGGATTTCTTCACATTATCACATTCAAAGTATTCTAATTTGAGTGCACAGGAATGTAACTACTCTGCTACTCACTCCAAATTATCCGACCTACAACACACAAAAACAAATTCAACATAAATTATGCACAAACTCAAATCACCTAATTGTTGCACCTTTTATAATTATGCAGAAATATATTGCAAGCCATTATCATTTCATTTCTTCTGTATGCAGGGAAAGTGAAGATAGCAGTGAAACGTTCAGAGAAACAAAATGAAGCAGTTGTATTTTGTGAAACACTAGGGATACTACACCCACGCATGTCATGGCTCATCAATCAGCAGTTGGTGTATAACGAAAGTGTTACACAGTGTGAATGGTCATTTGCACCAAGTAACAGCAGCACTGAAGTTGCTTTGAACTCGCTGGACAAGTGGTACTCTGTGGCTACAGGGAAACTGACGTTTAATGATAAATCCTCAGCAAATGTGTCCCTAGAGTGTGCGCACGAGATGGATAACGACACAGTGATGCATTCGGAACCTTACACATGTAAGCTATACTACATGTGTTACCAGGTTAAGTAGGGGGGATTTTAATATCAATACTGTGACTATGTATAACGCATAACCACTACCAAACAGGGTATTTTGTGGTACGATATATATAGTTACCTTGAAATATCATGCGGGATATGTACAGTGCCTGTACAGTACAGGATATGTACCATACTTCAGATCATGGTTTTTAGCACAAAATGGTATTTGAAAGGGTCCCTGGTAACAGAATCTTTTATCTCTGGGCACTAACAGTGTGAGTGGTAGCAAGGGAAAGGGGGAGAGCAACTGCAAGGGCAAGGGCTGGCTGCCATAATAATTATAGCTTTGGGAGTTGCCCCAGGTCAGGCAGTTGAGTATAGATATGCACATTGGTATGTAGTATGTGGGCTGTCCTTGTCAAGGCTTCAAACCACTAAGTATTGGCCTTCCCAAGGGATGTATATAGAAAGCCTTTTCTTCATTGCAGTATATGGCATGGCTTCTGTACACTGTCAAAGACAATTGTTACTTTCATGGCATAAATAATAATTATTATTATTAATTATAAGTAATAATACTGCAATAATAATTAATCTTGTTCTCTATCCTAAAATAGGTTCGTTATTTTACTGATTTGCAGTTTTCTTGTTCTGGCACCTCTGAGCTATCATATATAATTATATACTATATATGTACATGTGTCTTCCACAATGCTTCATGCATATAATGTACTATGAATGATTGTTTGATGGAATGCTGTTGTCACTTCATGCACAAAGACAGTGCAAGTATATATAGACATATATATGTTTACATGTGCACATACATATAATTATATGAATTTTGCATGTCATCTGGACAATATGCAGTTTGTGCGTATACTTGTGACAAGACAAAGCCATCAAATAGCAGCAGCCCAGGTTGGTTCATTGATGCTCCACATATATACAACCCTATAGGGACAGGTTTACTATAATTATAGTGTCTTGCACTTCATCTCATGCTGCTCTTCTAAATTGTCATTTGCAGATGACAGTGCTGCAAGTGCAGTTCATTCAATCGTGCCATTTTCAGTGTTCCTATTAAGTGAGTTCAATTCGTAGATTATATACATGCACGGGTATATAGAACTATATAGGACTAGCTAATAATTGTGCATGCATGGTTTAGGGATAGGATAAGAGAAAAGGTTATATACCAACAGTCAATGCACAGAATATAAAATACATTTATATAATGGCTTAAATTGCATAATTATATTGTACGTACCTACATGATTACAATAGTATGAATATAGACAGATTGTATTATAGCTGCTGTGTGGTAATAAATGTGTGCTTGTGTATATTATTTAATAATTATTATTCCATCTGTGAACTAGCCACCATGTTTCGTTCATATAGATGCTTACTCAGGTATTGTGGCGACCATGGCATATTGGTAGTCACACAGTGACATTGGCAGCCACATACTTGGCAGCCCTATATAGAGTGTGTGTTACTAGATTTAATTAGGACTAGACTCTTTCGTTGTGTTCTAATGGTAACTACATATCTCTCTAACAAAGCTTATTGCAATGCTATGACAATGTCCATTGTCTTGTAATAATAACAGCCTTGGTCACAGTCAGCGAACGTGAACCGACTACCAATGTCGTACATGATGGGCATTAATTAGAAAGAACAGAACACATCAAGCTAACAATTAATTGTACAACTTAATTGTGTTCAATTATTGGGTGAGCGTTTTGCGCTAATGGATGCATACTTATTCAGAGCAGAGATACTCCTGTTTGTAGGTCTTACTGCAAGTTGACTTTGGCGCTTTCACCAATCTCAGCGTATATCGCAAATGCCTTGTTGTCCTTGGCTATAGTAGCTGCCATCTCTTTGGGCCCTGGAGAAC
>OX465034.1:3477224-3512224 GCA_949841015.1 Aplysina aerophoba | reverse complement strand
GTATTAGTGACAAATGGAATCACTGGATATATTACGCCACCTGACTGCAGGTCAGTAAAACTGAACTGAAGCCATGGCCAGGGGGGGGGCACGCGAAGCCCTATTTGCGGCAACCAGTGATCGCCTCAGTAAGCCACACTGATGAGCCCCAAGCAGGGCGAAACAGCTGTCTGTGGTTCATCCATCCTTATTTGGATGACTGGGGAGGCGATCAGGTTGCCGCAAATAGGGCTTTGTGCCCCCTGGCCATGGTTTCAGTTTTACTGACCTGGTCAGGTGGTGTAATATCCAGTGATTACATTTGTCACACAAATGTTAAATGCACAGCAGCGTTCACTATAGGATAGAGAGAGCTTACTCATGGTAAAGGATATAACGGAGTAGGGGGCATGTGTAGTCTACCAGCATAGTTTCGGTATACACAACTAACTGTAATCAAATTCAGTGCAATGGTTCTGCAAATTCAATGCAAAAATTAAGCCTCACCTTCCAATTCACAAGTATGCTAATGTGTCCTTCATCATTCGTGACACTCTCCGTTGTCACCACAAATCCATCCGTATCAGACCCTTCATCAGCATTTCCATCAGATCCTATAACAATTATACGTATAATATGATTTACAGCATTGCTAACAAAACAAATACATACCTAAATAAACATACATGTACATGTTGCATGTGTGGAAGCACATAAGCACATCACCAACAAAGAAACATTGCAGACAGCTGTGATTATGAAGGTATGTGAGTAGAATCACACCATGCGGAGCAAGATGGACCTACCTACATAGCAGTTCACAGAAGCATTGTTGTGTCATGGCCTGCTGCACATGGATATTATACAAAGTGTTGACCGTATGCAGCGCTAGAGGAATACGCTGTAGCTAGACACTTGGGCTAGATTGAAAGTGCACTATTTCTGTGCATTTTCAGGATATTACCAGGTACACAACAAACAACACTGCAACACATTCTATAATAGCAGTAGTTATTACACACACATACGTACACACACACACACACACACACACACACATACACACACACACACACACACACACACACACACACACACACACACACAAACACACAAACACACAAACACACACACACACACACACACACACACACACACACACACACACACACACACACACACACACACTGAGAGACACATATTGTAGCCATGTTATGTCATAGCATGTTCCAGATGGACACTTATTGCAAGACAAAACAAGGTGACACATTATCTGTCAAGGCCAAAGCACACAAACCACACACACATACACACACACACACACACCACACACCACACACCAACATACGTACATACATACAGACACACACACACACACCACACACCAACATACGTACACACAGACACACACACACACACACACACACACACACACACACACACACACACACACACACACACACACACACACACACACACACACACACACACACACACACACACACACACACACACACACACACACACACACACACACACACACACACACACACACACACACACACACACACACACACACACACATTGTAGCCATGTTATGTCATAGCATGTTCCAGATGCTGAGTGTATTTTCAGGTCAATAACATAAGCAGCACTGCAAATGAACATTATACACACTAGCTGGTGCAAGCCCACACAGTATAAAACCATACTGTTACCTAGTGATGTTGTTCTGTGTGCAGGGGTACAACTCACATTACATACATTAAAAGAGGACTCTTCGTATGCAGAAGGCACATCACAGAAACATGCATGTCGGTAATTGCATTAATTTTAGGTAAGGACTGACCTTTGAACAAACTCACAACAATACTTGTTGAAGTGTACACGCTCGTTCCCAGTACGTTTTCAGCAGCTATCGATAATGCATACACTCTCCCATATGTTATGCCGGGAACCGAATATTTGTCAATAGCAGCACATGTTCCACGTTCGGCCGTCAGGTCCACCTCTGTCACATCCCCCGTGCTTGCTTCATTGGTAGAGGCTGTAAGCTTGAGGTGGTAGCGAGTAGTGGGAGCCAAAATGTAGGCTGGGGGAGGGGTCCAGCAGATGACTATAGGGTCTTCCCTTTTCAATGGGTACACAGCAGCAATCTCTGGACCAAGAGAGTCTGCATAGTAATAGACAGCAACAGAGGTATAGGACAAGTGCAATGCCATTACACTGGGGTAGGTACTGGTATAAATGTAGCTTGCTTCGATTCCCTTTTGTGTGTACTGTACTTATTAAGAAATCTACAGTCAATGAGCGTAGAAGTAACACATAACTACAGTTAATTAACTGCAGTACAAGGCTATTGTGAGCAAAAACACGCATGTAATGGCAAAATCACTCACAACCAATGCAATGCTAGTGCATACGCACATATGCACCTCACACTTGGCTTGCTTAATGCAGAGAAACAGTAATGTTCAAATTGGCAGAAACAAGCATGCTTTATACATGCATACAGTATTTGGCATTCAGATGCATTGGCGTTCTGCCCCTCACACTGTGTCTACACTTACCCAACACATAAAGATGAGAACTTGCATTTACTCTGCCAAGAGGACACGTGAACACTGTGTTGTTGAGGTCGCTGCCAGCTTTCTGAATCAACAGGGAGTTGAAATAAAGTCCCGGTCGGTCCCTGACATGTCCTCCAGTGGTCATGATACCCAACGTCCTCACAAGGATGCTGCCGTTAGCCACCCAAGCAATGTATGTGTCTGTGTTGTAAGTACACGTTATTATGACATCATCGCCTCTGGAGACAATGACTAAGGGGCGGTCCACAGAGATCTTGATGCCATATCCCAGTACACCTGCAAGCATGCATTAACCAAATGAACATGTTTACCTACCTACCTAACTACTAGATAGATATGGACATGCATATGAAATGTTATAAGTATTAGTACATGCTGGATTACTGGATTTGAGTTGGAGCTGTGTAGCATAATTCCCTTCATTTTCATAATCAACCTTGTGTTTAGCTCACAAATCAACATACACACACTTTTCAGTTCCATTTTCTGCTGGGGCAAATACAAACGTATGTATGTACTTGCACGTTATGTATGTACACACTACAACCAATTGCTATATGCTATATACTACATACTTTGTACTATGCTACAACCAACTGCTATATAATATGTACCATATACTATATATATATATATATATATTGTATACTAAAGCTGCGCAACCAATTGCTGTGAGGTTGTCATTTGAGACACAGCTACGTACATCCATAGAGTGGTACTACGTGGTATGTACCTATGTACTCTCAAACCTGACCGTACATTCTGTATAATATATCATATATACTGAATGAATGGTCAGGTTTGAGCGAACATAGCTTCACACACACGTTATGCCACTCTATGGATGTACGTATGTACTGTACGTATGTACATACATCCATATGTACGTAGCTGCCTTAACATGTTCAATACATCCATTAATTAACGGGTGGTTGGTTGGTTGCTTGGTGAGGGAAGATGACGTGAGCTAGTACTCATGTACGGATCCACAGCACACACCACAAAAGTATAAACCTCATACTGTATACATTGCCTCCATGGAGCATTGAATGTGAATAGTGTCTGTCTGAGCTTACATTAATAGATGTACATAGTACGTACATACATATAGTACTATTACTGTACGTTACACCTCTAGGTGTTCTTTAATAACACAAGTAAACTACATACAAAATTGTGACAGAACTAGTTTTGAGGAATTTGAATTCGGGTAAACTACAAATTCCTAGAATTAACTTAATGAAACTCCTATTCAAGGGTGCCTAACAGGTGTGGGGGATCTGTTGCACACCCTATTTCCTGGTCAATCCCCCAGTGCTCTTCCGTATAAAGCAAGTTCAAGCTAGATACAGTGCAAAGAAACCAGTAAAGACGTTCAACTTGCCTCCAAGACAGCTCAGCAAGGTGATGATAGCAAAGGAAGTGCCCTGCATCATCTCTTTGGCTGTACCCTTATACTCTCCTTCCAACCAAAGCAGCCGGCTTGCCAAGGAGTGCCAACTGGTTAATCTGCGAGCAAGAGAAGTTTATACTGACACTAACATAAGCTGGAACTTTGAATATCTCTCGTTGCGGGTACGCACGTAGCTACTGGGCGAATCAGTCCGGAGGCCAGTGACGCAGCTAGCTACAGAACGTGCACACTCAGCCGTGAAGGTGTGACAACTTAAATATATAATGGTTGCCATCAATAGGACTTCGGTTACACTTCAACATCGAAATACCTAGCACTGCCAGAATGCTACTGGCTTAGTAAACTAGTGCATATAGCTTCCATAGGCGTATATATGCAGCGATAACATCCAAAGTAAATTCATATACTTAGCATTACAGTTGTTTAAGGCTGCAACTGCATCAAACATCTATGCATTCAACAGCCCGTAATGACGTCGTCACAATTTTGCTTAAGATTCGAGGTGACAGCACACAATAAAAATGATAACTACCCAGCCAAACCTGACTTGAATGACATTAGGCAGGAGGGAAATGGCAACAATGGCAGGGTGGTCACCCTCTCCCTGTGGCTAGAGGCACACTTGAGGTAGGCAGCGCTGTGCTAGGCGTCTCTGCAAAATAGGAATAGTGCATACATGCAGTTCACTGTCGCACTCACAACAATGGCAGGTGTCACAGACACACACCCCATGGACAGGTAGGATTGTGTCGGCAACATAAGGCTGCCAGTGGACAAGGTGACAGCAATAACAGCACTGAAGCACACCCAACAATGCCAGCTCCCACACACCACAGCACTCATACATAGTCTTACCTGTCACTGCACCAAACACAGCAGTTTACATCTGTTTAACAGTGTTTGTTAACCAACAATACCATGTTAGTATCCATGGTTTAACAGACTGAATGTGAACATACAGTTAAACCTTGTTAAACCACCCATGAATACAATAATGATATTCATTAACCACAAAGTATGCTAAAATGAAAATCCACATTTCCTGCAATTAGGTTAATTGCAGGAAATGCGATCTTTCCTGAAGTTAATTTCAGTTTAGGATACTCTATGTATACTTCACCTAACCTGCATCATGAAATGTGACATTTCCTGAAGCAATCCTAAAGTTCAGAGAAGTCCATGTGCATTTCACATCACAGGGGAAAACGCGTGTACATATGGGGGAACACGTACCCCGTGGCATATGCAGAAAACGGGATTATCACATGGGCTTCCATATGCAACAAGAGTATACAAATATTGTTGAACCCGTACAAATTGCTGCACAGTAGAAACGGGTTCCGTGCACAACGGTTGTAATGTGTGTAGTCGTCTGGCCATTTTTGGAAAGAACGATTTTCTCTTGTTCGTGGCATATTCTGCTTCAGTTGAGAGGTGGTTAGTTAGGGATCTGGTGTCGGCGCTTAGGTCTCTGCCTTGCGTAGATGTAGTTAATTATATTAACCCTAACCTTACCTTTCGTGACTTCCTTTGGAGCTGCGATGTTCACTTCTCGATTGATCTACTCTACAAAGATTTGTCGCAATGCTCTATTGAGGTATGCTTGTACTTTGTAACTGTGTGGGTGCACGTGTGGTGTGCAAAGTGTGATGTTTGTTTGTTCCTGGCCTTCTCTGCGGTTCTCTTCGGTCATAAATTGAAGGAGCAATGTTATCAACACGTATGTATACCCACCCCCCAAAAAATTGTTCATGTGGCCTGCACCACTCCAAATGAGTGAAAGCAGGTGTGTGTGTGCGCGCGTGTGTGTGTGTGCTGTGCACAAAGAACATATAATGCACACTCGAGGCAGATACAGCCCACTCACAGATGGGTCCACTCATGCCGAGAGTGACAACAAGAAAATAATATAATGCATACTCGAGGCAGATACAGCCCACTCACAGATGGGTCCACTCATGCCGAGAGTGACAACAAGAACATATAATGCACACTCGAGGCAGATACAGCCCACTCACAGATGGGTCCACTCATGCCTCATGCCGAGAGTGACAAGAACATATAACGCACACTTCAGGCAGATACAGCCCACTCACAGATGGGTCCACTCATGCCGAGAGTGACAACAAGAACATATAATGCATACTCGAGGCAGATACAGCCCACTCTCAGATGGGTCCACTCATGCCGAGAGTGACAACAAGAACATATAATGCACACTCGAGGGAGATACAGCCCACTCACAGATGGGTCTGCTCAATGCATTGAGCATGCATAATATGACAAGTACACAATGATACACTTTCCAGGCAGATACAGCCCACTCACAGATGGCTGGATTCCACCCAAGTTCAGCTATAATGGCTTAATCATGAGCACCAGCACGACAAAGACACATGCTTCGTGCACACTACACAAGGAGGTTGACCTCGCCAGCAATTTGTATATACAAGAGGGCTAATACAACACTGCCCCAGCAGGAAGCAGTCCTTGGGATTTTAGGGCTCAGCCTATACTCAGCACAGTAACCAGTAATAGGCCAACTACTGAGCATATGCAGCGATACATGAATGCAGCACCAAATTCCTGCAGCCAGACATGAACATGCATGCACACAATAGTCTAAAGCAATTACACCCTTCTGAAACCACTCGGCTTGGTAGCTAGAGACGAATTGGCCAAAGCAACCAAAATCCAGGGCAATGACGCAAACATTTCAACAAATTAGCTCCTGCAGTCGTAAATAGCCGTGGTCAAAGGCTTCCTGCTTATCATGGTCCACACCCCTGTTACTCTTTTGGATAGTGTCCCCCACAACGCGCCAGACTTAGGAACTTACCGTAGTCTTTCGCGCACAGGTCTGTCACGTGCAGCTGCGCATGCGCAATATGTTACGCGTCACGCGGTATAGTTTGAATTCATCTTACGCTTCAGGCATTCCCTTCGTGTTCGTGCATCTGTCAGGCAGGCATCCGTTTGTTCCTGCACTTTTATAATGGCAAAGTGATCCCCGGAGACAGATCGATCCCACACCACCTTGAGTAAGCCTGCCTTAGCGAAAGCTGGAAACTGAGTAGCTCAAGCTTGTTTTTCCTCTGCATAGCTAAGTGAGTATTCATCTGTGCTACTTAGCTGCTATACTAGTGTCTTGAGACAGATGTTGACTCCCCTGGCCAGTAAAGCAGAGGAAGATATCCTCAAGGTGCTCCAGAGTGATACCTACGGTGTCCAACACTTCTTTTGAGGAACAAACTTTTTCCTTTTGTATTGTGTCAAAATGTTTCTGCTGTACTTTGAAAGTAATAAAAATTGTATAGTGGTACAGTCTAGACAACAATATAAAGATATATAAGTAAGTACAGTTACATAGGCTACATAATAAAATATAAGTAGCCATCATACATCACTGATTATATTCATGGCTACTGTGATCATATTCATACTGTACACTGATATTCATGGCCAATTAAAACCTATAAACCACAGTGGGTTACCGTAGTTTAACAGACTTTGTGTCCCTAGGTACACACAGTCTGTTAAACAGCTTGTTAAACAACTGTAAGTTTCTATAGTTTAACAGAGTTTATGACTGTGCAACAACAGACCTTGTTAAACCAATGGGTTTGTACAACAACTGGCTGTTTAACAAGGCTGTAAACTGCCACCTTTGGTGCAGTGTGTAATGTTGCATTTTTCTCCATGAGTCCTCTGCACAGTCTGGAAAATGGTTGGCCTTACAGCGGAAGCAAATATCAACACACTTAGACTGGTCTGCACACACACAGTGGGCTGCTGGATCACATTCAACTGGAGATAGATATACAAGCAGCAGGAACGTAAAAGTGGCCTGTTTTGACAGACAGAGTCGTGCACGAGGACACATCACATGCCACTACTCGACTGTCCCATTTCCAGTACTGTCACACACACATCCACCAAGCTGCTCAAGCGATCCAGTCATCTCCGTCAGCTCACTGCTCCACCTCGCCCTCGTACGTCCACTACGAACAGGACCTGGTATCGCTCATACTATATAACCGCGGGCGCCATTTGTTGCTCATGTCCCATGCAAGATAAAAGTACAGTGTTCGAAGGTCCGTTCTGCGGCGCATAGATAGTCCATCCATGCATGCGCCGGGGAACGGACCTTTGGGCATAGAGTATCGTGTGGACCTTAATTTTCGCGGTACTAAACTTTCGCGGATTGAGAATTTTCGCGTTTTTCGCGTTTTTATTTTCGCGGATGGCGTCCCACTATATTATATTGAACTAGCATAGAAGCCCGCCTTCGGCGGGCTCCTCTGCTACGTGCTGAAGTAAGGTCATGCCCATGGCCACAATGTGACACAGTGCTTCAGGATAATTATGTGCAAAGCATGCATGCATAGTTATAATGATTGAACTTGCAAGGTATGGGCATGCCTGTGTGTACATGACCTTGTCTATGCATGTCAGCTTGTAGGACGCAGGCTGATGCATAATTATACATTTACATTTACAGTGCTGATACAATTGGAGAAAGGTTAATGATTGCATGCTTATAGTAAGGCTTTAATGTAGTGCCTCAGGATAAACAACATTCTTGGTTGTCCCATTCTCTGTGTAGACTGACAGTTTACTTGGGGACCCGACACGTGATAGTGCCACGTAAAGCATGCCATGAGAAAAGCATGGTGTACTGAGATCCACACCAACTTCTTGAAATGTCTGCCCCTGAGCCTTGTTAATTGTCATGGCGAAACATGGTTGAATAGGAAATTGCACTCTCTTGAAACTGAATGGTAATGATGTGTCAGATGGAATAAGAGGTATCCTAGGGAGAAAAACTGTTTTACCCTTTGATGGGCCGTGCAAGATGTCAGCCTGCACAACATTTGGGAAGAGTCTGGTAACAATGCAGCGTGTTCCGTTGGTAACATGTGGTGGATCCAGTGAGCGCAAGATGATAATGGGTATGCCAACCTTCAGGCTAAGTTTGTGTGGTGGTAAACCTGACACTTCAAGGGAGTTCAGGAATTCGACCGGAAAGTGAATTGCTTCATCTTCTGACATATATAGCGGAGTCGACAGAACTGTAATTCAGCAGTTCACCAGGGAAGTCATGTACCATCCTATTGTTGATGGTGTTGACCATGCTGTTCAATGGAGCAAGAATGGCTCGCTCGCCCAACCACTTGCTGTCCCTCGCATTGATTTCAATTTGTGGATACACACTCTGGATCAGGTCTTCAAGTGATTGTGGTTGTATTGCAATGGTTCTTGGGACTGTGATGAAGTCAGGATGATCGGTAAGTGGAAAAGCTCCATCACCAATGGAAAGAAGGAGACTGGCAAAGTCACCAGCTGATGTATCACTCTGAAGGTGAACTCTCATGTTCGTGTGGAGGCGCATGACTGTGATGAACTGCCACAGGTAGGACTTCCGCAATGATGCGTCCACAATGTTGGCCCGTGTGCCACGTGGGATGACAGGTAGGATTTGTCTGAAGTCTCCACAGAAAAGAGTTGGTATGCCTCCCATTGGGCAATCTTTACCGGTAATGTCCCTCAGGGTGCGGTCCATAGCCTCAAATGCAAGTCGATGTGTCATTGGAGCCTCATCCATTATGATGGCACTGCAGTCATTGATCACTTTGGCTAATGCTGTCCCCCTCTTAATTGCACACATGGGCGTGTCCACTCCAGTGACATTGAGTGGAATTTTGGAAGTGGAATGCAATGTGCGTCCACCTGTGAGCAATGTTGCAGCAATGCCACTGGATGCTGTAGCAAGGGTGATGTGTCCATGTGATCGAACAGTGGATAAAATGAGATTCATAAGGTAAGTCTTGCCGGTTCCACCTGGTGCATCAACAAAGACCATTCCTCCTTGGGCAGCTTCAACCAAGGACATGAATGTGGTGTAAATGGAAGATTGGTCTTCTGTGAGCTGTTGCTGTCTTGCAGCAGAAAAGGCCTCCTGTTCCTCTCGGTCATAGTTAACCTGTCTGAAATATTCCCGAGGCATTTGGTGACGTGCACTTGTGTCTGGCAGTGGCAGTCCATACATATCAAGTTTTTCGCCACCCATGATGAAGACCTTGTCTTGGATTTGGCAGAGGCATTGGTTGTACATGTGATCTGTGACCTGTATGCCATTGTCAGACAGCTCCTGCTGATGTGAATTGAGGATGTCCTCAGTCATACTGTCACGATGCAGCAGCCACAGGGATAGTGGATGTGCTGGCTCGCATGCTGTAAGGATCATTGCAAAAAGTGATCGTAAAGCACATGGCGAACGACAGCTGGCAGCCTCCTCTAATGCCATCTTGAGGTGATTGTCATCATCCATCAGACCTCTTCTCTGGCAAGCCTCGCGAAAGGTTTGACAAAGGCTACCAGAAACTTTCTTGACATCATCAAAATTTTGCGGTCCCTTGACTTCATGAAGGAGGAGGCGCAGGTAGTAAGACTCACCTTGCCTGGGGCTGACAGTGTACACTCTGCCAATGGCTTGAGCTTCAAATATCCCTGGATGATTGACAATCGCATTCCCCTGTTTGCGACGGCTCCAGACCTTTCTACTCTGGTCCCAGGTGTAGAACCTTGGCACTTCAGGATAAGTCAAAGTCTGTGCAAAAGCATCCCTTTGACACAGTGCAAAGAACTCGGTCAGAGTGGTAGGAGGTGGTCGTGCAGTTGCTCGCTCCATAGCAGTTTGTTCTGTGAAGTAAACCCTCTGCCCATTCTCTAGGTGAACCGCTAATGGAATGGCAGGAGGGAATCGCTCATGTAAAGGGAAGTCCAAGATGCGCCATGCAGCTTCACAGCTGCCCACAAAGCGTGCCTGCTGGAACTTCTTGATCTCATCTGCATTTTGTTGCTGCTCAATTGGTTGGATGGTGTAAACTGCCTGGTCACAGCCCTTGTTCACATACTTGAGGACGTACTTGATGCTTTTGATGGACATGCAAAGCTCGACGTTGACATGGCAATTCATCTGCCGTAGGAGCCAGGGATTGTAGGGACCAATCCACTGGTTGTCGACTGCTTGCTCAACTTGCTGCATCTTGATCTTGGCAATGTGTCCGCCATCAGCAGGTGATCTCCTTTGGTACCTAGGATAGCCGTCTTGACCCTGCTCTGTAAACTTAACGAATTCCTTTGGAAACTTCTTTGAGCACTTCCCATCTTTCATGCATGGACTACTCTTGTTGAGGGCACCACATGGTCCATGCACCATATGTGCCTTGACAATGGCATGAAGTTCAGGATCCAAAGAGGAAGATGGGATTTCAGCTGAAATGACTTTGTCTATCATGTTGGGATGTACTCTATCTCTCAGCACTAACCAAACCAAGATGTGGACATGTGGGAGTCCACGTTTCTGAAACTCAATGGAGTACAACCATGTTAGCACCTCACCAAAGACACCTCTCTTGAGGAAGTCCATCAATTTCTTCAGCTTGAGTCTGAAGACTCAGGCAAGCAGGTCTGGTCGATCCTGTGGCACCTGGCCTTGGAACAGATTGTCTGTGATCTCGGGCCACCTAGGGTTTGTTGTCATGGTGATGAAAAGGTCGGGTTTGCCATATGTACGTACATATATGTCATTGCATCCATCTGTCGCTCGTGCATGTATCGAGGACCTCCAGTAAATGTGGATGGTAAGATGACATGCTGTCCAGCATTTCGTGGATCAGCATCACTTGGCAAAAGTGAGTCTCGCAACCCGAGATAGCTGTCAGCACGCAATTTCTTCTGCTCTCGTCGGATGAACATTAGCCTCTCTGTTTCAATTTTGCAATACGCGTCAACCAAGAACTGCTGAAATAGGCGACGTGCTCTGAGGAGATGGTTTGTATCCCTGACCATAATGTGGAAGGCGTAATATGCCATTTGAGTGACCTTCTTGCCATTACGACGCCGAAGGTTGATGTGGTACCCATCAGTTCCATGAGGAAACAGCAAAGGATACTGGAGGGTGTCATAGGATCTATGGAGCTCGGAGACATGCTGGAGCTGCCCATCCCTGTACTGGAGTACAATGTCCCGGTTGTGAGTCAGCTCGTTAGGCATGAGTATGCCAATCTCATCGCTGATGGGGACATTGAACCGTCTGGCATGATCTCCTGGGGGACGTCGCTCTTCATTGATGACAACTTGGCATGCATGCAAGTCATCACGTTCAAGGAGCTCCTTTGCAGTTTTTAGTAGCTGCACAGATTGATTGCACTGATGTAACATTTTGCAAAGGTTGCAATTGGTGACAATGTGTTCCTTCAGTCCAGTGGTGATGTTCATGCGTGTATTTGTTTCCTCACAATGATTGTCAATGAAGTAAACCTGCAGAAATTGAGGGGGCTGATCTGGTTGAGGCAAAAGGCTTCCGATCCTGTGGAATACTTGGCCTTGCACGCGGAAGGAGGGGTTCCAACCTGGTAGGTGAACTTCATTGCACCCAAAGCTGGTCATCTGGAAGGCACAGTTGTACTTCCTTAAGCTAGCAAGAAAGTGCCGCGAGTCTGGTGTGTCTGAGTAATAAAGGTCTGCCAGGTAATTTGACAGAGGAGGAAAGAAGTCCAAGCAAACTTGCTGTGCTGAACAGCACATAGACGGTGTCTCTCCAACGAACTTGTGTGCACCACAAAGGCAGACCTTGTCCATCTCACCAATGCCTGTTCTGCACACAAAATGCTGGGGATCATACTTGAGTGCCTCCTGATGTGCATGAGGTGCTTGTCTACCTGCTGATTGGCGGATGCGTTGGATGGAACGTCTCTGAGCTGTCTCTACAGCAGTTTCCATGGACCTTCTTGTTGCCTGTATTTTCATGTCAAAGCATGAATAGAGGGATTATGGCAATGGTATTATGTATTGTCTTAAGTTGCAGCTGCATGCAAAGTAGTTATGTAGTGACCCCTTAGCTAAGTTCTGCCATTTGGCAACACACCTGTCTTACTCGCTGATGTAATCGTCTCTGAGCTGACTGCACAGGCGTCTCTTGAGACCGAACGGCTTCCTGCATGCAAAGTAGGTACGCAGTGAACCCTTATAGCTAATTCCTGCCTTTTGGCAACACACCTGTCTTTCTCGCTGATGTAATCGTCTCTGAGCTGACTGCACAGGCGTCTCTTGAGACTGAATGGCATCCTGAGTTATGCGCTGCTTCTCCAATCGTATGTCCCTAGCATCTGGGCATTCCTGCTTTCTTCTAATGCAAGCACGCTTTGCTGCAGGAGTCTTCCTTGACTGTATACTGCGCTTTCTGGCCATTGTGCCATTACTGCAAGTTGTTTGAGCGTGAAAGCACAGTGTCCTTAGTCAGGAATTAGCTGTAGCATTTTCGTTCGAGATGTGAAGGTTCCCTTAGCGACAAATTATTAGCGATGTGGCGCGCGTTCGACGACATTTTATGCGAAGCGTCTATATAGGCAAAGCCGGAAGTGGACAGGAGATACCGTAAATGTCCGAATAGAGGCCCGGGCCTCTATTTCTTTCCAGGCAATTTTGACCCGGCCTCTAGTCTCGTTCCTAGCCTCGTACCCAGGCCGTCCGACGTAATTAGTGCGGGGGCGGAAAGGACGGCCTGGGCACCACTGTATGCGCATGCGCAGGATTAACCGATAAAAGCATTACGTAAGCGAGTATACGAAGCACAGATAATTTTATGCAGGTCGACGAGCTAACGGTGAAAGATGGCTGTAGCGGGCTAGCCGATTCCCTTGCCATATTTGCTTGGCGGAGGTGGACTCGAAGCATTCTTTCGCGCTTTTTTCGTCGTCGAGTTTAAAGGAGGACTGGCCAAGACGCGCTAGCGAGCTGCTGCAACTTTCCGTAACTGACGAAGAGGGCCTTCCAAGGCATTTGTGCAAGAACTGCAAAGCAAAGGTTCTGTCAGTGGAGGAGAAGCTGCAAAAGATACGCACGCAAGCACAGCATACGTTGCGGCTTTTGGAGGAGAAGCGAAGCGTCAGGAAGCGGGCAAAGGATACCAGCAGCGGAATTGTATCTCCCCACACCGTCGCTGTGCGTCCTGCATGTCACTATCAAAGCAGTACGAGTCCTACCATACAAATGCTTTTGCCGGCACTTCGTTTACCAGCAAACTCGTCGCAGTCCATTCGACGATCTCGGCGAATAGCTTTCTTCCCGTGCGCGGTGTCAGCAAATTGCAGGCAGACCACGTCACCTTATGGTAGCTAGCCAACTACTAGCAGCATATTGCAGCCAGAACAGGATTGGTTCTGCTTAATTCTAGAGATTCCGCGCTGACCATCCGATCAGCGTCTGCCTGTCTTGTATATACCCTACATACATATCACAAAGGTATACGGTGTTATACGGCGCCCCCCCAGTTTTGGGGGGGCGCGGGAACAGTGGTGCCCAGCTAGGCTGTCCTTTCCGCCCCCGCGCTAATTACGTCGGACAGCCTGGGTACGAGGCTAGTCTCGTTCCCAGCCCACCACTTCCGCTAACAAAATGGCCGCGGAAAGGATGGTCTGGTATCTTTGGGCCGAATCCTTGGTTCTCGCCATCCCAAATAATTCTGGCCAATCAGATCGCCGTTTAATCACGTGTACACCAAAAACACGCGCAAAACTCGTAGGGACGAGTCTCACGTACGTGTAGCTAAACTTCGCGTTCTTGTTTAGATTATGGATATTCCACGTTTGAGATCGAGCTCTGTACCTGCGGAGATATTCGACGAATGCCTCACAGCATCTCTGCAGAAGCTTCATTTCGATTTTTCGATCACCGACAACCAGCGGGAGATAATTTTCAACTTCATACGAGGAAAAGATGTTTTTGTATCCCTTCCAACCGGGGCAGGGAAGTCTCTGTGCTTTGCAGTGCTTCCTTACCTGTTCGACATGTTGAAGTCTCGGGTGCCGGTTGGAAGGAATACAAAAAACGTCTCCCCTCGTATATATAAACATGAGTATCGCCTCCGAGTAGCCGGTCGACAGAAACATTGAACTGAATGGAGCTTGAGACTCGTCGCCTACGAGTTTCGCGCGTGATTTTTGTAGACACGTGACCATGCATCGATGTGATTGGCCAGAATTATTTGGGATGGCGAGAACCAAGGATTCGGCCCAAAGATACCAGACCATCCTTTCCGCGGCCATTTTGTTAGCGGAAGTGGTGGGCTGGGAACGAGACTACCCGGCTTCTATTCGAGCCCGGCTTCTATTAATTAAAGTACATGAAATTTTTCTGATACTAGCGTTGTTTCCAATACAAAATCAGTAGTTTTCCGTTGTCTACGTGCGCGTGCGAGCAGATGGCTGCTAGTCGAGATTCGCACGCGCCTAGTTCTATCGTAAAAGAGAGGCAGCTAGCACAAGACTAACCTGTACTGGCATGAAAGTTCTTTGCACTAAATAACGATCTGGCCTGCTGCCGAATCATCTTGCAAGACACGCGATTACTCGGACTACGCAGTTCCACTATCCAGCTGAACAGCGCATCCTCAAGACAAGTTACCAACCAGCTTAGCACGCAAACGTGTCGATCGAGAGGCGTATCGATCACGGTTCGCGATCGATTCACGGCGAACTCCTGTTCGGGACCCGGCCACTATTCGGGACCCGGCCTCTATTAAAGACTTGTCCTCCTGACCCCCGGCCTCTATTCGAGCCCAGGCTTCTATTTGAGCCCGGCTTCTATACGGACATATACGGTAAGTGAATATGGCGGTCGGCCGCGAGAGAAAAACCGGAAATGTCACTATATCTCCCCGACAACACTAAGACGGGCGAATTCAACCCGCAGAGGACACTCTCCGGGTAGTTCTTTGTAATACCTGAGCGTTTGGAGTCAATCCGTTCCGTAATTTTTGCGTTTACTGCGAACCACGAAGCCTGTCCAGGCTGCGCGAGGAGTCGGAGAAGCTATAGCAAAGCAATGACGCTGTTCACCGCTACCCTACTCTGCGTACTTGTCCCTCGTCGTATAATCCTTCGTATTCGGCCCATTCCAACTTCCTCTGTAAGGTCTGGCGTAGAAACCCACCGCGGGTAACTGTCAATTGTCGTTCACAGTTACGGAGACGTGCGAAAGTTGTCGTTTCTAAGATCGTTCAAAGGATGTTTGAAGTCGCGAGTCGGAATTAGTCACCACAGAGGTGATTCGACGCTACGCCACACCGGTGTTCACTACGCCCAACACTGTAGCCATTGTAGAATTGTGACGTAACTGTTCATCAAAATGGACGTTATTCGCTGCCCAGTAAGCGCTGGTCTAAATTTTCGCGGGCCTAAACTTTCGCGGATGGTTGTCGAACCGCGAAAACCGCGAAAGTTTAGTACCGCGAAAATTAAGGTCCATACGGTATGCACCGACTACTAAAACATGCTGTGGCTGAGATATCAGTCATTACATGCCAGTCAGAGGTATGTAAACTAACCCTTCCATGTGTCCAGAAAAGACTCCAGGTGCTTGTAAATAAAGTGTAGCAATCAACATCTGGGAGATACTAGTATTAGTAGTACTGTTGCGCACAAACTACCGTATCTGATGAAGAATAATTATAAGTACCCCATACACTAGTGTAGCCATACATTGTGTGGAGAGGTGCAGAAAGCCAAAATACACCTCATTAATTAACGCTCCTTGCACACGTAAATTCATCTCGCGTCTTTCGAACAAGCCCACAAATGAAGGGTTAAATATGACAATGATTGTGATAATCATATGACTTAATTATATTATCCATGTCACAACATCCAGTTACGTTAGTAACGATTCCTTCTTCCTTCCGCTGGGGGATGGAACTACCTGTTATCTATTAACCGCAGGGCACGGCTGGATCTTGGCCTGTTGACGCGGCACTAGAACGCTCACTGTGATTGACCATGAGAACGATGCGGCCTTTCTGTTCTACTCTGTAATCTCATACATTTGTTCAACTGCATGCTCTGCTACCCCTGACTTGTCTGCATCACTCTGGCGGGGAAGAAGTTCACCAACAAACTTACAAGCACCGATGACATCTCAGCTGAAGCTATCCTAGGGATGGATTTCGAATTTTAGCGAGCTTCAACTGGAACTGTGAAGCCAGACTGAACCCAAGCTTGGTATGTCCCAAATGCCAGTAACATGTGTGACCACCACTGATGTGCCTACCCAGTGAACTAGAAATGATTGTAGAGACCTCACAATGTGCTGAAAGTACCTGGTTATTAGAAGTCCATGGATGATAGACTATATATAAAGAAAACAACACAATTTTTCTAGCAAATTTTCTAGTGAAACACTAAGAATGTAGGGATGGCACAAAAGAAACAGGAAGGGATGTCATGTGGTGAAGTATTGCTTTGTGTAGTTTCCACACACAAGGCTATTGAACCATATCTCTACATCTGGCAGCAGCATGTATGTAGCTAATCAGTAAGTAGTGTCAATGGAGAGTACATTATTAATCTCCTGAACAGAGCAAACTGAACTTTATATGAACAAATGCAATCGGCACTCAGAAATGGACTGATCTTACGTAGTAGCAGTGATTCACTGCAGTGTACAGAACTATTTGAACGCGATCCTTTCTCCAGACAGCTTCACCAGTATGACTTCAGAACAGGTTGTTCTGCTGGGCTATGTCGAATGCTCAAATTGTTTGTTCACTGCTACGCATAATTTTATGATGAATCGCATGACAAAATCCACAAAAGGTATAGCTTTGCATACCTAGCTAAATGATCATTAACTAGCCTATACATGCCCATACATGCCCATACATGCCCATACATTCCCATACATTCCCATACATTCCCATACATGCATGCCCATACATGCCCATACATTCCCATACATGCCCATGCAACATCAAAGATTCCTTAACCAAATTGTAGTACAATAGGGGCTTTTGGTGTGTAAACACCCAGTGGTCAACTTTAATGTTAGTACATAGACCCACACACAGACACACGCACGCACACACATGCACACGCACACACACACGTGCGGACAAACACACACACACACACACACACACACACACAGAACTTACACAACACACACACACACACACAACACATACACACACCACACACACCACACGCACACACACACACACACACACACACAGAATCATAGGCCTTACGCAGGTCAACAAAGCAAATGTACACAGGATGGTGATACTCTTTAGCTTTCTCCATCAACACCCTGTAAGGGAAAAAGTTGGTCTGTGCACCCCCTACCCTTGCAGAAACCACACTGGTTCTCGCACAGGAGAACCTCAGCTCTGGGCTTGATCCGGTTCAGAAGAATGCAGGCAAACACCTTGCTGGGGATGCTCAAGAGGGCAATACCCCTGTAGTTGTCGCACTCAGATCGACTGTTCTAGATGGAGTTGAACAGTGAGATGAGCCAACGGATGGTTTCGGCTCCTCCCAACTTCAACAGCTCGGCTGACATACCATCAGCTCCAGGGGCCCTGCCATCTCTTAGCTGTCCAACAGCTTCTTGGATTTCCTCCTCAGTGATAGGCTGGGATAGATCTTCATCATCTGGAAACTGAACTCTGTAAGATGGTGTGGCTGTAGTGATGTCTGGCAGTGCCTCAGGGTCAAACTGACTGACCGAAGTACAGCAGTTAGACACATTTGCAAAGGGTTCTGCCCAGCATTTAAGCTTGTCGGTGTCACTGGAGAGAATGGACTTGTCCTTGGCAAGGAGGTTGGAAGAGGATGGCTTAAAGGCTTGGTTCTTCAAGAGCCTAAGATCCTTGATCAAGCTTCCCCCGCGGCCTAACTGCTGAGACAACTAGGTTTTGCTGTCTGCTTCTACTGCTTTGGCACTCCACCAAGCATTCCTCGCCTTCTCAGCAGCGACCTTGGTAAGCCTCCTAAATCTATGGTACTCAGCCAAGGTGATTGAACGTCCATTGTCATCATCAGAAGAGGATGTGTCGTGCAAACGTAACCATGCTTCCTTCTTCTTCCTGGAGAGGTTCTTCACTTCATCAGTGATCCAGTCGGCCTCCTTCTGCCTTGGAAAAAACGGAAGTTGGGCACTGGCATTCTGAAGGGCTACCTTGAAGGAAGACCGCACATCATTGGCATCAAGTGAACTGGGACTCGGACTGACAGGCGTGGTGTGGTGGTTGTTGTAGGCATCCGCTAGAGAGAGATGGAAGGTGGAGACAATGTCCCGTGGTAGATACTTGGTCTGACGGGTAGGAGTGTGGTGACACTGGCGACGCTTTGCTTTGATCTTAAATCAAAGAGTGGACACAACGAGCTCATGGTCTGATTGATGGTGAACTCCCCGGTAAACACGTGTGTCAAGGATGGAGGATCGGTACTTGGCACTGATCAAGACGTAGTCAATCATGTGACCAGGGTTGGAACGGTCACCATTTCGGTACCAAGTACACTGGTGCTTGGATTTGTGTCGATACCACGTGTTGGTGATGAGGAGTTTGTTGGTGGCACAGAAATCCAGCAAACGTTGCCCGTTTCCATTAACTTGACCCACCCCATGAGGGCCAAGAACTGTATGCCAGGTGTTGGTGTCGGCTCCTACACGAGCGCTGAAATCTCCCAAGACAACGATCATGTCTGTAGGTGGGATTGCAGCCAGTAAAGAGTGTAACTCATGGTAGAAATCCTCCGATGATTGGTTGGCTTCAGATGTTGAGGAGACGGGGTTAGTGGGAGCATAAACGGCAAATATTGTGGTGTAGCTAAGGTGTGTGATTTCAGGTGAATGTACATTATCCTATCATTAATGGGTTTGAACACGCTTCCAGCTGCTTCCCAAGAGGAGCGAGCATGAGGAGAGAGGGCAATGGCTACTCCACGGGTGTGTGAAGAGTCAGAGCCGGAATGAAGAATGGTGCAGGACTGGATTTGAGTAAATTCCATGACCCTGCATGCCAACATGACTCAGAGAGAGCCAGCAAATCAATGTTCTTGACTGTCATTGTTTCGATGATATGCTGGAGCTTTAAGCTTAGCGCACTGATAGCAGACTGGACATTCCAACAAGCTAGTCTAGTCTTACTCTTTGCATGAAGAAAGGCACAAGACTTAGACTTTGCAGTGAACTTGGTTTTAAAGGCTGCAGTTTTCTGATCATCATTAGATGAGCATGGAATAGATTGGGACGCCAGCCCAACTGACCCTTGTCGTGGCATTAGCAAGGCCTTAACCCAGTACCCAGGGACCACCAACGAGGAGGTTGCACGACACGATCCCCCCACACACATATACACACAAACATTCACACACACACTGAGAGAGCACTCACACCACACACACTGAGAGAACACACACCACACACACACACACACATACCTCCTCCTCCTCCTCCGTACACCTTGTCCATGTTTGGACGTTGGGCGAGATCATGAAATCTATGAACAGATTGGGGTCACTGAGCTGGCTGGCCTATAAGTAGCTGGTGGATGGTGGATCGCCACAGGTTCCTGTCATTCACTAGCTCTTCCCAGTTAGCAATTTTGGATAGGTCCCTATTGACAACATCTATCCAGCGTAGAGCGGTTCCTCCAGGCTTCCTCCTTTTCGGCATTTCAGCACCTGTCGCTGTGGCCGATGGTCTGGCATCCTTTGGAGGTGACCAAACCACTGCAGTTGTCTAACCTTCAGCAGGTCTTTCACTGGCATTTCTCCTGTCTCTGCTAGAATATCTACATTTCTCCTCTTGTACCACAAGGTCACTCCAACGATGTCCCGCAAGCACTTCATCTAGTGTGTGTTTGTGTGTGTTTTCTCAGTGTGTGTGGTGTGCATGCTGCACACATGTGTGCTTCTGTCATGCACACATACACACACATACACACACACACACACACACACACACACACACACACACACACACACACACCACACACACTGAGAGAACACACACACCACACACATACACACAAACTCAAGCATACACACACACACACACACACACACACACACACACACACACACACACACACACACACACACACACACACACACACACACACACACACACACACACACACACACACACACACACCACACACTGAGAGAACACACACACCACACACATACACACAAACTCAAGCATACACACACACACACACACACACACAACCTCACACACTGAGAGAGCACACACACCACACACAAACTCAAACATACACACACACACACACACACACACACACACACACACACAACCACACACACGCTGAGAGAGCACACACACCACACACACACTGAGCGAACACACACACACACACCACACGCACCACATACACACACAAACATACACATCACACACATCACACACACACACACACACACACACACACACACACACACACACACACACACACACACACACACACACACACACACACGTGCACACACACACACACAAACACACACACACACACACATAAACACACACACAAACACACACACACACACAAACACACACACAAACACACACACAAACACACACACACACACACACACACACACACGTGTCTGTTTGTACCAGTAAATACGTAGGTGTTCCTTGCTAGCGCTGCTAATGGCCCATGTGCACCCATCATCTTGGAGACAGCCAGAACGAATATCCGTGCTGGACTGTTAGTGTATTACTATTATACTGGATGGTTGGCTGCATTATAGGTTTGCTCCATGCATGCATTCACACAATCTACTCAAATAATGGTCATCTCCTTGCAGGATGTTCAGGATCTAGGATACCTTATATACATATATATGCATAAATCAAGTGATTCACTGTAGTGTACAGAACTATTCGAACGAGATCCTTTCCCCAGACAGCTTCACCGGTATAACTTCAGAACAGGTTGTTCTGCTGGGCTATGTCGAATGCTCAAATTGTTTGTTCACTGCTACGCATATGATGAATCGCATGACAAAATCCACAAAAGGTATAGCTTTGCACACCTAGCTAAATGATCATATTTTAACTAGCCCATACATGCCCATACATGCCCATGCAACATCAAAGGCCCCATTAACCAAATTGTGGTACAATATATAGGGGCTTTTAGTGGGAAAACACCCAATATGGTCAACTTTTATGTAAGTAGGTAGACTCACACACACACTACATACATACTTTACACACGCAGAACTTTGTGTGCTTCATGTATTCCCAAATTAAATCTATAGATCACCTGTCATCGTTAGCATGCTCTGTTCACATGTATCACCAGTATATAATGGTTAACTTGTAAGAGACTTTTGGTGGGTAAACACCCAGTGGTCAACTTTAATGTTAGTACGTAGACTCACACACATGCACACACACACACACACACACACACACACACGTGCGCATAAACACACACACACACACACACACACACACACACACACACACACACACACAACACATACACACACCACACACCACACACATACACCACACACACACACACACCACGTACACACACCACACGCACCACACACACACACACACACACACACACACACACACACACACACACACACACACACACACACACACACACACACACACACACACACACACACACAGACACACACCACACACCACATACACACACCACACGCACCACATACACACAAACACCACACACACCACACACACACACACACCACGTACACACACCACACGCACCACACACACACACCATGTACACGCACCACACACACACACACCACACACACACACACATATGTACCAGTGTACAAGTGTCTGTGTACCAGTAAAGAGGAGATCTTTGCTGCTAATGTTCCATGAGGACCCATCATCTTGGAGGCAAGCTCTTACTCGCACCACACACTCCTCTTCAGGAGTGAAAGACCATCGAGTGTAATATTCATGAATGCCGTGTCCATGGTATGTAAACACTTCAGAAATACCTGATGCATCACCCTCAGCACTTCCTTGGCTTGGGTCCCTATAGGATATAAATAATGGGTCTTATACTTCTCACCACAGGGATATATAAGTATAGTAATGCAAGTGCTATTACTAGCAAGTCAATCTTGCCTTCTAGGAAATTCTTATAGAAAACACAAAACCTCATTACCCACAAATGAAGGATCTTGGAGGTTGATCGTGATAATCATGTAACTCAATCAACATCATCTGAGCTCATCTTCCTTCCGCAAGAGGAAACGACCGAGGAACTACCTTGCATTTATATAGCTTTCTAGCCAGCTTGATCTTACTTTATCGCTCTCCCTCTGTCGAAGACGTGTCATTCTGGATATCCTCCAAGGCCAAGCTTGATCTTGCCTGTTGATACGGCAGCCGCACTAGAAGACACGCTGTGATTAGCCATGGCAACGACGCACCTTCCAAACCCCGGCTCTGGAAGAGGTACGTGGATGACACCTGCTGCATCGTGAAGAAGGGCACAGTGGAAGGACTCCTGAGCCACCTCAACAGTGTGCGACCCTCGATCAGGTTCACCGTGGAAGTAGAGAGAGAAGGAAGCCTCCCCTTTCTTGACACCCTGCTCCAGAGGAGAGATGATGGTAGCTTGGATGTCACCGTCTACAGGAAGCCCACACACACAGACCGGTACCTGGACTTCCAGTCCCACCATCCATCTCATGTCAAGAGAGGACTGGTCAGGTGTCTGTACGACAGAGCAAGGAGCATCACCACCAGACAGGACAACTTGAAGAAGGAGGAGTGCCACCTCGCCGAGGTGCTAAAGCAGAATGGTTACCCCAGCTCCTTCATCCGCTCCTCATCTGTTCCTTCCAGGCGGAATGTGGAGGTCACCGAGGCGCCGCTGCTGGAGGGAGGACGCAGACCCCCACTGGTGATGCTTCCCTACACGGAAGGAGTCAGTGAGGACATCAGACGGGTCTGCAGGAAGTTCGGCCTGAAGGTTGTCTTCAGGTCTGGACTGTCCCTCCGCTCCATGCTAACCAGGGTGAAGGACACCCTGGGGATGGAGAAGAGGTCCAAGGTGGTGTACCAAATCCCCTGCAGCTGTGGCAAGAAGTACATTGGGGAGACAGTGAGGAGGCTCGAGACGAGGATGAAGGAGCACCGGGATGCGTGCCAGAAGGGAGCACTGGAGAAGTCGGCCCTCGCAGAACATGCATGGGAGAACCACCACCCAATCAAGTGGGAGGAGGCCACGGTAATCGACACATCCGGCTGCAACACCCCCATCTCAACAGGGATGGTGGGCTGGAGCTGCCTGGATGTTGGGTGGCCGCCTTGAAAGGCACAGCAGCCAGGGTCGACCGGAGGCAACCCGCAACTTCCGGTGACATCGCCTGATTCGACTTCCGGTGACAGCGCATGATGAGATGCTAGGCTATAAATATGATAGGTGCTCACGCTAGCTTATCTTCGCCCTGAAGAAGGCCAGAGCATCTGGCCGAAACGTCGGCAAGGTTTTCAACCCTGTTTTGAAGCTGGTATTCGAGAACTACCCTTTCTCATGCCTGAGCCAGCTGAGAAGCCCTCACTTCAAGTCTTTCTGTTCTACCTGGCTACTGTTATTTGTGCGACCGCATCAGGTGCGTACATCATTTCAGCACCTCACTATGAAGACTTCAACAAAATGATCGTGAACTGCTCCTCCAACGGAGCTGAACAGATGCCCGACCCTTTGTGGTGCAGTTTTGATGGCCACGACCCCATCGCTCTCCCTCTGTCGAAGACGCGCCGTTCTGGATGCGTAGCAGCAACTGCGCTGCCGAATTCGAGAATCTCAGTAGTCCTCCAAGGCTGCAATCGGGTCGAACTGCGCTGCGGCAATGTGAAGTGGAAGAACAACTCTGCATTATCCACCAGCGTAGTTCTTTGGAGTCTGGAAAGTAAGGAATTAGCTATATGTATAAAATTGTCTTTGGCTCCTGCTTGCTTGAATAATAATGTGAACTGTAATCTTATATATCATTGCTTACTTAGGAGGCTTAAAGGTTGTGGCTCAGCCATCAGAAAGGCAAAATGAGGTGATTGTGTTCTGCCAAACTTTTGGAATAAAGCTACCACATATCATGTGGGACATTAATGGACAGTTCACACAGGCTCATGTTGTAGGAGATGAGTGGTCGTTCACACCTCACACCAGCAGTGATGTTGCTGTGACTAGGCTGAAAATGTGGCATACTGCAGAGACAGGAACACTGCAATTTAACGAATCCTCAGCCAATGTATCTGTGGGCTGCGGGCACAAGCCGACTAACAAGAAAATGATCTGGACAGAAGAACACACTGTCATATGTAAGTTATACTACTATGCCTGGTTAAGTATATCCAGGTTTATAAAATAGTTATTCCACAGCTTCAACCACAGCTAACTAGGCATTTGTATTATGTTTGTATACTGATTGTATTTGACTGATTGTATTATGTTTGTATTACTGATTGTATACTGACTAACCACTCTGCACCTGTGATATGGTTAACTGATTGTATTATGTTTGTATTACTGATTGTATACTGACTAACCACTCTGCACCTGTTATATGGTTAAACGCCAAACAGCAGCCTCCCAGGTTGGTTTGTTGGCATATACTCCACGTACAACCCTAGGAACGGTGCAAGTTTACTATAGCTAGTGCCATTCACTGGCATCATGTGCAGCCCTTTTCTTCTGGCCATGCATGTACTGCAGCTGAAGTGGATGAAGCATCTGCAGCTGAAGTGGATGAAGCATCTGCAACTGCCAGTTCATTCCATACTACCATAATGCCATGGCTCACAATTGCTCTAATTATAACTGAGTTCATTGATACAGGCATGTGTAACATTGTGTAATGCTGTAACTTCCATAAAACACCATCTGCTGTAACATGTTTAAATCTTACATAAGTAGTTATGCAAACAGTGGCTGATTTGCAGCTGTTTCATGTTCTAAAGTACACAATAACAGGAAACAAGTACAAATTTGCACAAATCGTACAAGAAACAGCTACAAATGTCCACAAGTTTGGACAGTTGTTATATAAGATTATAACACAATATAGCAGACAGTGTTATAACTTCAATGTGTGTGTGGTATCTTTAATTGCCATGCTGTCATCTATTCATCCCTATTGAGTCATCTATTGAGTTGTATACACGACACCTGTATTTCTTAGTTAAGCTTAGCTATGCTTCTTTGGATTTGGTTAGCATATGTCTCTGACTGTATTTACCTTCCATTGTTTGCTTTGCGGTTGCACGTTGGGGAAGAGAGAGTGAGACAAATTCAAGAGTTCATTCGCATTTTAATTTTAGTGATGAACATATATGGATCAGGGTTTATACACTTTACTGCACATAACAAATACATGTACATTGCTGTACTTTCACACAATGCAATACTAGGTGTCCAATACATTATTGGTACATACCAAGAGTTGCACCATTAGATGCATACGTATGCAGGAAGCTGTGATTCAGAGTGCATTCTCTTCAAGAGTAAATTATGAAGAATAACACTGCTTCAATACTTCAAGTCGACTAGCTATCACTGGTCTACCCCTTGTGACCATGTAGCAAAATCCAAAAGATTGACCAGAGGAGATCTTATAGTTTCCCACGGTTCGTACGTACTGTACATAGTTCCAAGGTTTGCCACAAATGTCATTACGTAACTTGCCCACTGGGTCATGCAGTATGGTTTCTTTTTTTGTCATAGACCTTGCAGTAGATGAATGAAGAAGCAGTGAAGCGCCAGCATTGGATCCAGTATCCCCAGCCGATTGGCTCCAAGAAGCGGACGGCTTTGAAGCCATTTTTTAGACGTAGAGCAACAAACTTGCCTATGAAGGCAGTAGCTTTTGGAGTTTATTAATACACCAATCATGTCAAATTATTGTGTTCTACAATCTGACCATTGGGATTGTGTTTGCAACTCACGAGCGCCGAGAAATACTTGCTTGGGTGTACTTTGAAGCAAATTTCCGGACATATTGGCATTCATAACTTCGCCGTAGTGTCTTAGATAAACTATCCCCATGGTCAAATGATATAAAATAACTACCTTAAGTCATGAGTATTACTATCAATAGTCTAGATTAACTCCTTCATAGGCAGGTACATCAACTTCCGGTTCGACAGCGCTCATGCCACGCCATTTGTAAAAAACATGTCATGTGACCGAATTCTCTCCACCTGGCGGAATATCCCAGAATCGGCGGGAAAATCGAAAGTCGGATCTGCTCTCGAGTCTACGACCTTATATATACAGCCTGCAGCACTGTGGGACATTAATGAACATTTCACACAGGCTCATGTTGTAGGAGATGAGTGGTCGTTCACACCTCACACCAGCAGTGATGTTGCTGTGACTAGGCTGAAAATGTGGCATACTGCAGAGACAGGAACACTGCAATTTAACGAATCCTCAGCCAATGTATCTGTGGGCTGCGGGCACAAGCCGACTAACAAGAAAATGATCTGGACAGAAGAACACACTGTCACATGTAAGTTATACTACTATGCCTGCAGCTGGTTAAGTATATCGAAGGTTTATAAAATAGTTATTCCACAGCTTCAACCACAGCTAACTAGGCATTTGTATTATGTTTGTATACTGACTTCAGGTTCATGTTCTGGGCCACTCTGCACCTGTGATATGGTTAAACCGTCAAACAGCAGCCTCCCAGGTTGGTTTGTTGGCATATACTCCACGTACAACCCTAGGAACGGTGCAAGTTTACTATAGCTAGTGCCATTCACTGGCATCATGTGCAGCCCTTTTCTTCTGGACATGCATGTACTGCAGCTGAAGTAGATGAACCATCTGCAGCTGAAGTAGATGAAGCATCTGCAGCAGAAGTAGATGAAGCATCTGCAGCTGCTAGCTCACTCTGTACATCCATACTCACATGGCTTACAACAGCTCTACTGAGTGAGTTCACTGAGACATGCATGCATGGGTAGGACTACCGAAATTACTAGTCTCGCATAGCCAGATTGCTTCCTTCCCTCTATTTATGGAAGTGACTAATATAATTTGTTCCACGTGAGCCACCGATGTGGCCACGATTCTTTGTCTGCAATCATGTATATGGCGATTGGAGAGAGAGAATCGGTGGCTCGTGTGGCTGAAACTCCGCGTTAGAGCATAGGGTAGGAGTTCGGGCGTTGGGCCATGTTTATATTTCTCCAACAATGTATAATAATGCAGTAGAGTCAACCTGCTGTGTGGCAATTACTGTGTGCTTGTGTATTATTATTAAATAAATATTAGTCCATCTGTGAACTAGCCACCATGTTTCTTTCATATACCTACTCAGGTCTGATTGCAAGTATGTATGATGGGTATTAACTAGAAGACAACTCATCACACTAAGGATTAATTATAATTATAGAACTTAAATGTGTTCATTATCTAGTTAGCGTTTTGTTTAATGGTGTTCAATTATTGGGTGAACATTTTGTGCTAATGGTGCATACTTATTCAGAGCAGAGATACTCCTGTTTGTAGGTCTCATTGCAAATTGACTTTGGCGCTTTCACCAATCTCAGCGTATATCGCAAATGCCTTGTTGTCTTTGTCTATAGTAGCTGCCATCTCTTTGGGCCCTGGAGAACAAACAGACCTCCTTCTGCCGGCCATCACCATGTAAGCATCATCATCATCGGCGGCAGCAGTTTTGTTGTGGTGCCACTGCACCATTGCACTGCCAGTCAAAGATGCACTCAGTCTGAGATGTTCACCAGAGTCAGTGGGGTCCAGCTGGTAGGAATTCAACGGTTCATTCCTAATAGCAGCAGCCAGATTTGCATCTGTGAAGCAATGTAGTTCAGGAAAACGAAGAGGGAAGTATATAGATACGAAATCACTAAATGCTATTGTCAGGTTCCCTCTGTATGTACGTATATGTACTGTACGTATGTATGTAATATTATACAAGAAGTACACTAGTATTCAAAACACAATTTAGCAAGACACTCAGTACTTATGGCCACATGGCCCAACTAGTCATTGCTGCCCCCATGTATATATGGGGCAAGGAGAAAATGGATCTGGCACTGTAGACTATATAACATAAATTATAGGCACACATGCAGTAGATGTACGTACATGTATACTTGATAGGGGGCACCATCCCTACATATATATAACGTAGAGGCACACATGCAGTAGATGTATATACATACGTACACATTGGAGTTATTGCTCACCCGCACGTATCTTTGCACGCTTGGCCTTGCAGTTGTAGTGCACAACAATGCCAGTGGTTACTGCAGCAAACAAAAGGATTGATGCTCCGAGACTAACAGCCAATGAGGTGATAGCTAGCATTCCATTGTTTGCTTGTGATTGCACTGTGGGGAGGAAGAGTGAGAGAAATTCAAGAGTTCATTCACATTTTATGCGTGTGTGATGTACATATGTATATGGATCAGGGTTTATACACTTTACTCCATATACATATATCAATCAATCAATCAATCAATATTTGAGTGCATCCATGCCACACGGCACTAGGGCACAAGCTGGCCCAAAGCAGCACTATAACACAAACAACCCATATATTCACACAAAAAAAACTGTTGATTTAGATAATGTGTCCTTCACATATATAGTATACAATTCAGTTTACAATTCAGTCAAGGGCTTGCAGCATAGGGAGTTCAGTCTGGCACTACGTGCCAAAACGCGCCTTCCACATAGTGTGGATAACCGATGCTGTCTTGTGGTTGTGGCAAGCCAGGCACAGGATTCTTGCCGTGGTATCTTCATCAGAAATGGAGGAATGATCATGACATTGTTTCAATAGTGCCTCACGATGTCCAATCCAGACTGGGCACCTGATCATCCAATGGACCACATCCTCCACCTCTCCACTGTCACACTCTTTACATACCCTTTCCTCTCTTTTCAATCCATGCCATCTGCCTGTCTCCATTTGAAACGGTGCAGTTCCTCCCCTCAACTTTATCAAGATCCTCCTCTCGCTTTTCATCTTCACATTTGCACAACTAGATTCCTCTTCATACTCCGCAATCTTCTTCAGCATCGACAGCTTTGGTTTGTTCTCTAATTCCTGACTCCATTCTTTTCTTACTCTCCTCCACGCCACACTCTCCAACATCCTCTTCAACTCATTCTCTGACATATCTTTAACCTGCTCCACTCCCACATTCTGCCAACCAAAGTCGTTACAGCAGGCATTCATCTTCTTTATCCATGTACCTTTGTTGAGCCTTATAGCCTCGACAGACACTCTTTTCAGCAACCTTCCATCATAAGCTGCACTAGTCAGAATCGTGAGCCAAAAAACCATACATTTCATCCTCGCCAGCCATACCACTGGGAGGTCCCCTAGCTCCAGCAGCAGTGATGTTCGGGGGTGGAGAGTCCCGACTCCAAAGAACAACCGGGCTGCTCTCAGTTGCACTTGTTGTACTGATTGTAAGTTCCGACAACAACCCCAAACCTCAGCTCCATACAACATGGTGGAGTCCACTAGTGAAGTCATCAATTTCCTAAATGTCCCAATACCAATGTCTCCCAACTCTGCTGTACATCTCTGGAACCATGCCCCTAATGCCTTCTTCCCTGCCATTGCTTTATCCTCAATCATCTCCTTCATTTCCAAGAACTCATCCACTATACATCCCAGGTATTTATAACTGCTCACCACAGGAACTTCTTCACCATCAATAACAAACTTCAAATTTGACCTCTTCATAGTCTTCTTCCTCACATGCATGATTCCACATTTGGCCACATTGATCTTCACTCCCCACTCAGCACACCACTGTACCATGCAATTCAGACTCCTTGTATATATATATGATGATGTCGTAGAGGCTCATGCTACAGAATACATAGAACCAGAGAGATATTGAGCTAACACGTAGCAATACTCTTTGGAAGTATTGCTACGTGTAAGCTTAATAGCTCTCTGGTTCTACGTATATATAATATGTAATTATAACAAATACATGTACATTGCTATACTTTTACACAACAATATTACTATATAGGTGTGTCCAATATTATAGATTTGCACCATTAGATACATACGTATGCAGCAAGCTGTGATTCAGAGTGCATTCTCTTCAAGGAATCAAATTATGCGGAACAACACTGCTTCCATACCTCAAGTCAAGTAGCTATCACTGGTCTTCCCCTTGTGACCAGGATTGATCAAAGGAGATCTTATAGTTTCAGACATGCAGTCTCAATATTTGCCACAAATGTCATTATTAACTTGCCCACACAGGATGAAAACCCATTGAAAGTCAACCCCACTTGTACACTTGTGGGCCATCCAGATGAGTAGAATAATTATGTACCTACGTACAAAGCAACATAATTAACACCACCCAAATGATGTGGGCCATAGTACGTTTATACAAGTCACTCGCCTGTTGTTGACAGTCCACACATGTCCTTTATGAGACAAATGGATTGTCATAATTGCAGAGTAAATAGAAATGGAAGTGATTGTGGATTGAGAACTTCACTAGCCGAGTAGATAGAGGGACAGATGTCGATTGTCACAAAATTACCAAACGTTTCGGCCTAATCTAGAGCCTTCATCAGTGGCCGAAACGCTTGGTACTTTTGTGACAATCGACATCTGTCCCTCTATCTACTCGGCTAGTGAAGTTCTCAATCCCCAATCATGTCTACACCTAGCCACAAAGAGATTTACAAAATAGAAATAGAAGTCTTTTAATGCACACTATTGATTGATTGAACATCCTATACCATGGCGGGCGGGAGGGCACACACACACACACACACACACACACACACACACACACACACACACACACACACATACACACACACACACACACACACACACACACACACACACACACACACACACACACACACACACACACACACATCATCATCACACACATCATTAACTAGCCTATACATGCCCATGCAACATCAAAGACTCATTAGCCAAATTGTGGTACAATAGGGGCTTTTGGTGGGAAAACATCCAGTGGTCCACCTTTAATGTAAGTACATAGACTCACACACACAGACACACACACACACACACACACACACACACACACACACACACACACACAGCCACACACACACACACACACACACACACACAGCCACACACACACACACACACACACACACACAGCCACACACACAGCCACACACACACACACACACACACACACACACACACACACACACACACACACACACACACACACACACACACACACACACACACACACACATCATCACACACATCATTAACTAGCCCATACATGCCCATGCAACATCAAAGACTCATTAGCCAAATTGTGGTACAATAGGGGCTTTTGGTGGGAAAACATCCAGTGGTCCACCTTTAATGTAAGTACACAGACACACGCACACACACACTGAGAGAGCACACACACCACACACACTGAGAGAACACACACACCACACACACACACATATACACACACACACACATACATACACACAAACTCAAACACACACACACACACACACAAAGTCAAACATACACACGCACACACACACACACCACACGCACCACATACACACACAAACAGACACAGAAACACACATCACACACACGCACAAACACACACACACAAACATACACACACGCATGCAAAAATACACACACACACACACACACACACACACACACACACACACACACACACACACACACACACACACACACACACACACACACACACACACAAACACACAAACACACACACAAACACACAAACACACACACACAAACTCAAACAAACACACACATACACACACATACACACACACACACACAAACACAAACACACACACAAACACACACACAAACTCAAACAAACACACACACACACACACACACACAAACACACACACACACACATCATCACACACATCATTAACTAGCCTATACATGCCCATACATGCCCATGCAACATCAAAGGCCCCATTAACCAAATTGTGGTACAATAGGGGCTTTTGGTGGGAAAACATCCAGTGGTCCACCTTTAATTAATGTAAGTACATAGACTCACACACACAGACACACGCACACACACACGCACACACACACACACACACACACCTTGAACCTTGAACCTTGAAAGATAGCCATCGTTTCCGATGATGCTATTCTGCCACGAAAGTGGCAGACAGAGCCAATATCAGTGTACATGTAGTGGGACTTTGTTGGCTGCTTAGGTACCTAGTCTACACTTGTGTCTACTCAGGTCTTGGGGGCGCCTGAACTTCCTCTGGCATTGTAGGCAACTGTAATGAAAGGCATCTCTCTCCAATGCAGTTGGCCGGGCTTGCTTGACACAGCGGTGGTTCTTGTAGCCAGCACTAGACAGGAAGCTGCGGCCACATGTCTGACATAGGTGGCTGTTAGTTGTTGTAAGTAGGTGATGCCTAAGGGCATGTCTCTCCTGATGTCGTTTTTCCTGTTTGGTGGTGAAGGCTTGTATGCCATCCTGGCATTGTGCTCGCCAATGATCTCGCTCCTGAGCCAGCTGGTACCATGCTCCCTCAGCAATCTGACAATTTCTTAGGTCTTGTCTGACCTTGTCTCTCCACCTCAGCCGTGGACCGTGTGTGGGACGCGTCTTGGGCAGCCAACCAAAGAGAAGCTGCTTAGGGATTCTCTCCTCGCTCATTCTAGCCACATGCCCCAGCCATCTCAATCTGCGCTTCAATATGATCCCCTCCAGTGAGCAATGAAGTCCAAACCTCCTCCTCAGCTGCACAGTTGTAATGCGCTCTTGGATCTGTTGTTCACTAGTTATGCCCAGGATGCACCGCATACACCTGTTGTGGAAGGCCTCTAGCTTATGCATGGTCCTGCTCTTGATGGCCCATGTCTCAGACCCATACAGAAGTACTCCCAACACAACAGACATATAAACTAGCCTCTTGGATGACACTGAAAGGTCACTATCCTGGAACACAGCCTTCCTCAGCATGCCAAACACCCTAGAAGAATGGCCAATTCTCTCTCTAACTTCCCCCTCTATACCTCCACTGCTGGACACCAAGGCACCAAGGTACTTGAAGTCAGACACAACATCTATGACCCCGCTGTCTGTTGAGATTGGAGTAACATCATCTTCCTGCAACCCTTCACCGACCACCATCAACTTGGTTTTAGGTACACTAACAGTGAGCCCCCACTGGGATGTGACTCTCAGGAGCACCTCCACTGCTTGTTCCATACCGGCTCTTGAGGTGGTTACTGCACAGGCATCGTCTGCAAACATTAGCTCTGACACAATAGTGTGGGCTGGTGATCTTGTCCTAGCCCCTACCAACCGGCCACTGCACTTGTACAGCACTTCCACTCCCAATGCCTGGCACTGCTCACGCCACTGCTCAATGACCAAGTTGAAGAATAGGTTGAACAAAGTTGGAGCTAATGTGCAACCCTGTCTGAGACCATTGTTGACTGATATCTGTGGGGTTCTTTCACCACCCACCATCACTTGCCCCACCATGCCCTCGTGTAGGGACCTGAGTAGATTGATCATTACTTGTGGAACACCATACTTAGCAAGCACCTTCCACATTGCCTGTCTGGGAATTGAGTCGTACGCCTTACGCAAATCAACAAAGAGCAGGAACATCTTAGAGTTGTGTTCATAGGCCTTCTCTACCAATTGTCGAGCACAGAACAGCATGTCCACACACCCCCTACCTTTTCTAAAGCCGCACTGAGAATCTGGGACCTGTTCTTCAACTACCTGCTGTAAACGTTCTTGTAGAATGCGTGCAAATACTTTTCCTATGACGTCCAGCAGACTGATTCCCCTCCAGTTGTCGCACACTGACAGATCTCCTTTCTTAGGAACTGGCACAATCACAGCATCTCGCCATTCCACTGGTACCTTCTGCTCCATCCACACTGCTTGAAACAAGTCCAACATGTGTTCAAAACAGTCCGCTCCTCCACATTTCACTAACTCTGGCATTATCCCATTATCTCCTGCAGCTCTCCCTTCCTTCAATCTACTTAAAGCCTTGGACAGCTCCTCATCACTAGGTGGCACTAACATCTCTGCTCTCAAAGGTCTCTGCTCCACTGCCTCGATAACCTGAT
>OX465034.1:3312224-3472224 GCA_949841015.1 Aplysina aerophoba | reverse complement strand
CCATTCAAAATTTGCCAATCTTTTATAGCTAACACATCTTCGTCAACCATGAATGGCTAAAACTAGAGGCAGCTCTCTCTTGTCAAAGAGAGGAATGCATTCAGGAGCTACTTCCAAAGAATGAAGTGAGGGCTTCTCAGCTGGCTCAGGCATGAGAGGGGGTACGTAGTTCTCTAATATCAGCTTCAAAACAGGGTTGAAAACCTTGGCAAGGTTTTCAACCCTGTTTTGAAGCTGGTATTAGAGAACTACCCCCTCTCCTACTTCCAAAGATCAGTACAACTTTCCTCGAAACGATGACACCTATATAGAACTGGCTTAAGGGTTTCAGCCAATTCAAGCAAAGCACCAGGTTATCACACTAAAATAAAGGCCCGGAGCTCCTGGTCAGTTTATTAAGAAGCAGCTAGCCAGACAGTATGTTATACAATATACATATCTTACAGTTCAACACTTTCAATCGGTGTTGCCACGGCAACATACAGTAACACCAGTGGTTTGTGAACTGTGGCTGCCAAAAATAAACAATTGACTCACACAGGGTGTTTATACATGGAAACCAGTAATATGGCCGCTATTTTGCACATTTTTAAAACTTTATATTTTCGTTCTGTGTACATGTGTATGAAGTTTGAATAATTGAATAGTGAAGTATGTTCATTTATGTACAAGAAAAGGTGATCAGAAGACCGACATAGCGTTCGAGGAAGAAATGGGACACCTATGAAGATGGCATACTTGCGAACTTTCAACGAAAAAGTGGCATTATACCGAGCAGCCCTAGAGACACTTGAGGTCGAGGGTAAGGTGTAGAACAAGGTAAAGTTTCATAATATTGTGAGCGGTTTGAAGAGTGCAAGCCGTTACGAAGAAAATAAGGAAAAACGCAATTTTGCACCAATTACTAGCACAATTTCACACTTCAAGCTTTAAATTCTCCGTGACGGATGGCATTCTTCAAACCGCTCACGGAACTATGAAAGTACAACGTCAACTGCACCTAATCATGTAAAACTTACTTGTTATTAATGCGTTCTTCTAATGCCACTTTTTATACAAATCTTCTCAGGGCATAGAACGGCCATTTTAAAAACGTCAGAGGAAACGTCATTATACGTCATCGTGCGGAGAGCGAGAAGGTACGAATATACGTACGTAGCTTTTGCTAGGATAAACGAAGTTGCAAGATTTGTATCAGCGAAGGACACGGACGTTCTATCGCAGGCGGATCAAGATCGCACTGAAGACGTACGTATACTACCGTAAGTTGTAAATACGTACGTAGATACGAGCCTGAGGCCATAGCTATAGGCGGCGAGGAAAATGGTGGCCAGTGACACTTACGGTCGGCCGACAGACAGGTCGGGAAACGATTGTAGGCAGCTCAAAGGACTTTGGGATTAGTTTTAGGGTTAGGATGGGGCTATTACATATTTTCTTTCCAGTGATGGGCGTTGTAGTACAGTCTCCAGTACAAAAAGCTGCCGTGTCCGAATATTATATACTTGTGGTGCGTGCGTGCGTGCGTGCGTGCGTCCTGGCCCCTGATTGTAGTCATGGTCTGTTATTTAATACGTATATATATATGTATACACAGTGCACAGCCTCTCCACACAATCACCCTCAATGATCATACATCCGTGCACACTAAATAGACTGGGAGCTGCAGACAGTACTGTACTAAAAGTACAAGCACTGTTTTGGCCTAGTTTGACCTCATCAGTGCAGCACACCCAATGTAATACATGCTTGACTGTAATGTGCTGTGATGTCACAAGACATCACTGGTGATGTCACTTGTGACATCACAGATTTTTCTTCCAGATTGTGTTAATGAAAGGAATTTAGTGCCTATCCACACCTTTCACCCAAAGTAGAGGTTTCCAGGTATAACTACCCTGTGCAATTTTCACCTGCACACGTAATTAAACATTACCCACAATCTAATACATACTGTTCACTGTGCTCATGCACATATGTACGTACATAAATAACACACACACATGCACACACGCAAACACACACATACACACACACCACACACACGCATACACATACACACACCACAAACACACACCACACACATACACACACACCACACACACGCATACACATACACACACCACAAACACACACCACACACCACACACACCACACACACACACCACACACACCACACACGCATACACATACACACACCACAAACACACACACCACACACCATGCACACACCACACACACACACACACATGTCTGTGTGTACCAGAAAATTGGAGATCCTTGCTGCTAATGGCCCATGTGCACCCATCATCTCGGAGACAGGCTCTGACTCGCACTAAGCACTCCTCTCCAAGGGTGAAGGGACCATGGAGTGTAATATTCATGAGTACTGTCTCCATGGTTACATTGGGGGTATGGGAACACGAGCAGTGAAATTGATATTTGAAAGGTGTCCAGTGGTACTTTAGCTACATACGTATCGTAGATAGAAGGAGGAAGTAAAACAGCACAGCTGTATGCAGTCTAAACTGACCACATGCATCCTAAAATCATTTATGCAGAGGAATTAAGTACATAGTTTATACAGTACATACTGCATGGGCTGTAGTGACCACAATTAATACACCCTATATTCACGCATGTGTGTATCCATGTACATGTGTGTAATAAATGCACCTTGTTTGTGTGAGCAGGTGTTATACGTATATACATATACCAGTTGATGACAAAGCAAGGGGAATATTTCAATGTTGCAACAACACCTCAGAGAACGTGTACACATACCTGTACACACTGTTCTACACAACACATGAAATGAGTGCCTTGGTGATTCAGTATACTTTCTTTTCATTTTGACTGATATACATAGATTGTGTAAGTATGTATTCTGCAAAGTGAACATAACATCTTCTTGTGGTGGATGATGGTGCACCGATCCTATCTCTCTATGTGTTGTCAGTAAGTGTTATGCAAGCTGGTGTAACTTGTACTAGATTTTTGTTAACTACACAGCTTGAAAGCGGCAACTGGAGAAAGAAAACCATGACTCGGCACCTGAACTCGTGGCCTATGCTCTAACACAAAGTTTCAGCCACGCGAACCACCAATGTGGTGACGATTCTTTGTCTCCAATCGGGGCGCCAGGTCATGGTTCTTTTACTCCAGCCACCACTTTCAAGCTGTGTAGTTAACAAGAAGCTTGTACAAGTTACACCAGCTTGCATAACACTTACTGACAGCCCATTAGATGGTCCCCATTCAGTGGGAATACTCACATAAGAGAGGACCTATCACAAGTAACATGGGATTTATACACATTGCCCAGTGTGAGGTATTAGTGACAAATGGAATCACTGGATATATTACGCCACCTGACTGCAGGTCAGTAAAACTGAACTGAAGCCATGGCCAGGGGGGGGGGGGGGGGCACGCGAAGCCCTATTTGCGGCAACCACTGATCACCTCAGTATGCCACACTGAAGAGCCCCAATCAGGGCGAAACAGCTGTCTGTGGCTCTTCCACTGGTTGCCGCAAATAGGGCTTTGTGCCCCCTGGCCATGGTTTCAGTTTTACTGACCTGGTCAGGTGGAGTAATATCCAGTGATTACATTTGTCACACAAATGTTAAATGCACAGCAGCGTTCACTATAGGATAGAGAGAGCTTACTCATGGTAAAGGATATAACGGAGTAGGGGGCATGTGTAGTCTAGCAGCAGGAGATTGTTAAATTAAATTAGAAATAGTTTCGGTATACACAACTAACCGTAATCAAATTCAGCGCAATGGTTCTGCAAATTCAATGCAAAAATTAAGCCTCACCTTCCAATTCACAAGTATGCTAACGTGTCCTTCATCATTCGTGACACTCTCCGTTGTCACCACAAATCCATCCGTATCAGACCCTTCATCAGCATTTCCATCAGATCCTATAACAATTATACGTATAATATGATTTACAGCATTGCTAACAAAACAATACATACCTAATGAAACATACATGTACATGTTGCATGTGTGGAGGAAGCACATAAGCACATCACCAACAAAGAAACATTGCAGACAGCTGTGATTATGAAGGTATGTGAGTAGAATCACACCATGCGGAGCAAGATGGACCTACCTACATAGCAGTTCACAGAAGCATTGTGTGTCATGGCCTGCTGCGCATGGATATTATACAAAGTGTTGACCGTATGCAGCGCTAGAGGAATACGCTGTAGCTAGACACTTGGGCTAGATTGAAAGTGCACTATTTCTGTGCATTTTCAGGATATTACCAGGCACACAAGAAACAACACTGCAACACATTCTATAATAGCAGTAGTTATTAGTTAATACTTGATGTGAGCATATACTGTATATAGATAAAACAAGGTGACACATTATCTGTGAAGGCCAAAGCACACACATACACACACACACACACACACACACACACACACACCACACACCAACATACATACATACATACAGACACACATGCACGCACGCACGCACGCACGCTCGCACGCACGCACGCACGCACGCACACACACACACACATTGTAGCCATGTTATGTCATAGCATGTTCCAGATGCTGAGTGTATTTTCAGGTCAATAACATAAGCAACACTGCAAATGAACATTATACACACTAGCTGGTGCGAGCCCACACAGCATAAAACCATACTGTTACCTAGTGATGTTGTTCTGTGTGCAGGGGTACAACTAACATTACATACATTAAAAGAGGACTGTTCGTATGCAGATGGCACATCACAGATACATGCATGTCGGTAATTGCATTAATTTTAGGTAAGGACTGACCTTTGAACAAACTCACAACAATACTTGTTGAAGTGTACACGCTCATTCCCAGTGTGTTTTCAGCAGCTATCGACAATGCATACACTCTCCCATATGTTATGCCAGGAACCAAATATTTGTCAATAACAGCACATGTCCCACGTTCGGCCGTCAGGTCCACGTCTGTCACATCCCCCGTGCTTGCCTCATTGGTAGAGGCTGTAAGCTTGAGGTGGTAGTGAGTAGTGGGAGCCAAAATGTAGGCTGGGGGAGGGGTCCAGCAGATGACTATAGGGTCTTCCCTTTTCAATGGGTACACAGCAGCAATCTCTGGACCAAGAGAGTCTGCATAGTAATAGACAGCAATAGAGGTATAGGACAAGAGCAATGCCATTACACTGGGGTAGGTACTGGTATAAATGTAGCTTGCTTCGAATTCCCTTTTGTGTGTACTGTACTTATTAAGAAATCTACAGTCAATGAGCGTAGAAGTAACACATAACTACAGTTAATTAAATGCAGTACAAGGCTATTGTGAGCAACACACACATGTAACGGCAAAATCACTCACAACCAATGCAATGTGATGCTGCTAGTGCATACGCACATGTGTACCTCACACTTGGCTTGCTTAATGCAGAGAAACAGTAATGTTCAAATTGGCAGAAACAAGCATGCTTTATACATGCATACAGTATTTGGCATTCAGATGCATTGGCGTTTTGCCCCTCACACTGTGTCTACACTTACCCAACACATAAAGATGAGAACTTGCATTTACTCTGCCAAGAGGACACGTGAACACTGTGTTGTTGAGGTCACTGCCAGCTTTCTGAATCAACAGGGAGTTGAAGTAAAGTCCTGGTCGGTCTCTGACATTTCCTCCAGTGGTCATGATACCCAACGTCCTCACAAGGATGCTGCCGTTAGCCACCCAAGCAATGTATGTGTCTGTGTTGTAAGTACACGTTATTATGACATCATCGCCTCTGGAGACAATGACTAAGGGGCGGTCCACAGAGATCTTGATGCCATATCCCAGTACACCTGCAAGCATGCATTAACCAAATGAACATGTTTACCTACCTACCTAACTACTAGATGGATATGGACATGCATATGAAATGTTATAAGTATTAGTACATGCTGGATTACTGGATTTGAGTTGGAGCTGTGTAGCATAATTCCCTTCATTTTCATAATCAACCTTGTGTTTAGCTCACAAATCAACATACACACACTTTTCAGTTCCATTTTCTGCTGGGGCAAATACAAACGTATGTACTTGCATGTTATGCATGTACACACTACAACCAATTGCTATATTCTATATACTACATACTTTGTACTATGCTACAACCAACTGCTATATAATATGTACCATATACTATATATATATATATATATATTGTATACTAAAGCTGCGCAACCAATTGCTGTGAGGTTGTCATTTGAGACACAGCTACGTACATCCATAGAGTGGTACTACGTATGTACCTTTGTACTCTCAAATCTGACCGTACATTCTGTATAATATATCATATATACTGAATGAATGGTCAGGTTTGAGCGAACATAGCTTCACACACACGTTATGCCACTCTATGGATGATGTACGTGTGTACTGTACGTATGTACATACATCCATATGTACGTAGCTGCTTTAACATGTTCAATACATCCATTAATTAACGGGTGGTTGGTTGGTTGCTTGGTGAGGGAAGATGACGTGAGCTAGTACTCATGTACAGATCCACAGCACACACTACAACAGTATAAACCTCATACTGTATACATTGCCTCCATGGAGCATTGAATGTGAATAGTGTCTGTCTGAGCTTACATTAATAGATGTACATAAGTACGTACATACATATAGTACTATTACTGTACGTTACACCTCTAGGTGTTCTTTAATAACACAAGAAAACTACACACAAAATTGTGACAGAACTAGTTTTGAGGAATTTGAATTCGGGTAAACTACAAATTCCTAGAATTAACTTAATGAAACTCCTATTCAAGGGTGCCTAACAGGTGTGGGGAGGACTGTTGCACACCCTATTTCCTGGTCAATCCCCCACTGCTCTTCCGTATAAAGTATTAAGCAACTTCAAGCTAGATACAGTGCAAAGAAACCAGTAAAGACGTTCAACTTGCCTCCAAGACAGCTCAGCAAGGTGATGACAGCAAAGGAAGTGCCCTGCATCATCTCTTTGGCTCTATCCCATATACTCTCCTTCCAACCAAAGCAGCTGGCTTGCCAAGGAATGCCAACCGGTTAATCTGCTAGCAAAGAAGTTTATACTGACACTAACATAAGCTGGAACTTTGAATATCTCTCGTTGCAGATACGTGTGCACGTAGCTACTGGGCGAATCAGTCCGGAGGCCAGTGACGCAGCTAGCTACAGAACGTGCACACTCAGCCGTGAAGGTGCAACAACTTAAATATATAATGGTTGCCATCAATAGGACTTCGGTTACACTTCAACATCGATATACCTAGCACTGCCAGAATGCTACTGGCTTAGTAAACTAGTTCATATAACTTCCATAGGCGTATATATGCAGCTATAACATCCAAAGTAAATTCATATACTTAGCATTACAGTTGTTTAAGGCTGAAACTGTATCAACCATCTATGCATTCACTAGCCCAGTAATGACGTCGCACGTCACAATTTCACTTAGGACTCCAGATGACTGCACACAATAACAAGTATTTCGAGTTAAAAAACTCGTGGGGCTGCCACCCCAACTCGAACTACTTGCTGACTCAGTCACAAGTCAGGTACATGACAATTTGTTCAAACTTGTCCATACAGAAAGCATTGGCATGCACAGAGCTTCACTCATGCAAGGGCACACAGACACAAACAGACTGTGCAAATTTTTCTTTCTTTTCAGAGCTGCACCAAACAATACTGCTATTCATACCTAGCCACATAGTGTGTTTCTTGCTTGAAGACAGAAACACAATCAGAAGGTATTGACACACACACATGTACACACACACACACACACACACACACACACACACACACACAGGTATGCACTAAGATGCATCATAGACATATAACAGACAGATGAATGCGAGAATGAATCAAGCCTACACCTGTCCCTCTCACTCTTGTTGTTACTCGTGCAGGACCACCCTAAGCACCTACAGCATTTAATTCTAGAGAACGCTACAAGTCTGTCCGTGTGGGATGGACAGAACCATGGAGTACTGATCTAGCACCAGTTACATCATATGTAGCTCAGCCGTTTGAGAGTGATGGAACTGAACGAGAGACTGACACGGTCAATGTTGGATCAACTATTGACAGGGAGAAGACCTTTGATAACCTTCAATCCGAAACGATGTATAATGCAAGGGTGGCAGCTGTGAATAAGGTTGGACAAGGTCCTTGGAGCAATATAGTTACCTTCACCACACACACACACACACACACACACACACACACACACACACACACACACACACACACACACACACACACACACACACACACACACACACACACACACACACACACACACACACACACACACACACACACACACACCACACCACACACACACAGCCCAGAGGGACACGGTAGCAGGTGTTTGGCCGAGGCAGAAAAGGATTCGTTCGAATACAAACAGCGCGCGACTGGAGACAATTGTAGCTAGAGGCTTTCACTGCGTGCTGGGATTTTCTACACGAAACACAGTTAGCAAGCCTGAATTCACGCCCTCACCAAGCTTGGCGTTACTCCTGTCTATTGTTCACGGCAGCGTTGTGAAGATAGAAAGTCAGGAAGCCACAAATTGAACACGCAGCAAACGATACGGTGCGTTTTCTGAGCTTAGCGCCACTCCTATCCTTTGTCCGAGGCAATGGCGCGAACAACGCTGATGTTGGCATCCAATGAACAGAGCGGGACAAAACGACGACTAACGGCGACCTGTGCCGCTTTCTGAGGTCTTTCTGTAGCTTTCTATCCTAGCGAGCCACAAAAAATGGCCGACAATATAAATGTTTCAGAACGCAGTACTTTGCCTGTACTTAACAATATAAATGTCAGTACAGTTATACTACCACCGCATCAACATTATATATCTACTATATTTCCGTAACACGAAGCCATACAACGAGTAGTTGTGCACCAGGACCACGTCATGTCAGTTTATTAGTGCATGAACTCAAACATGTATACAAGCACACAGCACCAGCATTCACACATGCAAGTTTGCACAGGATTAGCACACTGTGCACAATTAAAACATGTTTGTTTGAACGTTAACAAAGTTTAATAGCTTCACCAACAGAAAGTGCAAACACACACGAGAAAAACACACGGGTCACAGAAGCATAAATGCGCCGTATCATGTTTTTGTCCTGGCAGAAGGCATTCGCTTGAGTGCAATACAGCGCGCCAGTGCTGAAGACGATTCCAGTGTGTGCCACGTATTCCTGCGCTAGAGACAGCTGGATAACCTTAGCGTAGACGATTCACGGTCTTCGCAAAACTTGTCGTTGCTCCTGTCAATCATCCTCGGCAGCGTCGTGAAGACTACTAGTCTACAAGTCACAGCGAAGACGATGTAAACAATATTGTGCGCTCACCGAGTTCAGCGTCGCTCTAGCTTGTCCTTCGCCTAATAGGCAGTAATTTGCGTAACCTCGAGTTTGTACGCCGTAGAACACAATGCCGTAGAGAAGAACACAACCAACGCATACATGCATTCAACGTGCCATGCATTCAACTGGTTTGACCACTTGACATTGGTAACATTGAATCTAACAATACGTACACAGTCACTGCATGAGGATGCATGCTGTCAGACACTTGTGCATTACTAACTGCCTATAATTATTATATAAAGCAATGAGGAAAGTTAAAACTCCCCCACAATTGCATTGTACAGCACTATACATCAGGTAGGTGGCCGTCTGATTGGGCTAGACCCAGCCCAGCAATCCCATACAGCAGCACACCACCTGAAACAATGAGGCTGGCAATTAGGATCTCACTCGGCATTTAATGCACAATAACAGATGTACTTCTGTCAACAAATATACATAGTGCCACCAGAATGAGTGTTTGGCACTATATACGAACAATGATGAACAGGTAATATATAGTCAATGTAATGTGCAGATGCAGATACATGCACAGGTAGTATATAGCAGATTCTCTGTATGAAGAACTGTTTTCCGCAGTGCATTTCACCTTGCACAGCAGGACGTTGAAGTCATGCAGTGTCACACATGGTAGGTATATGGCACGAGCCTCTGACACATGCTGCTGTCACATTAATAACAAGTATTATTATTATATTCACATGGTCAACAAGAAGCCTATACTGTACCTCAGCTTAAGTGTGATGGTGAGATGAGATTCAAACTTATACATAGAGGTAATTATGGGTTCACCATAGACATACATGGACTCATGAATCGAAAAGCATTCTCTGATAATGCATTTGCCAGGTACATAGACCATCATGACAAGTGAAAGTATGCATGCATGCACTCAGGACTGAGCATCAAGCACATTGTGAAAGGATGTGACAGCTTCGACCTCGTCACAGCTGAGGCCCACATCCACGAATCACAATGACACTTATAATACAACATCCAATCATCAGAAAATGACATGTATCTATCCCATATATCACCACTGTGCTATTACCTGTATATACTGATTTCTATTATACTATCTCAGTATAACTGTACTGTACTGTAACCTATCATTTATTTATTACTCAGGACTGCCCTGTGCACCAGAATTTGACTCATTGCTTGGTTTGGTGAGTATGCCAGGAAGCACATTTATGAGCATGAAGCCACTACATGTAGGCTTGAAGAATAAATTGTTCTGTCAGACCAGACTGCTTTGATCCTGTCATCTACGTATATACACAAACTAAACTGCATGCATATGACCACAATGACTGCAATTGATCACTATTCCAATCAATAGATAGACCTTATTGCACATGTACATATATGCACAATCTTAAACTAAACCACCATCTCCTGCTTGTATACATGGGACAGGGATAGTCTGCTCTCATAGAAACTGTTAGAAAATATGTTTCTTGCGAATAGAAAAGTACGTACATGCGTAAAGCTGATGCATGCAAACTCCAGCAAATCAAAAACTATTTACGTACAAATGAAGTGAGGGCTTCTCAGCTGGCTCAGGCATGAGAAAGGGTAGTTCTCAAATACCAGCTTCAAAACAGTTTTCAACCCTGTTTTGAAGCTGGTATTCGAGAACTATTTACGTACAATGAAACAAGACACAAATCTTCCATTAAAGTATGTTATTATACAAAACTGTGTTACAAAGTCTTCATTTGTCATTATCAACAGCTGGCAAAGCTAACATCATCTCAGTCATGGGATCTTGCTTTGATGGCACAAGACGCCTTCTACACCACTTGCCACAAACCCTTAACACACACTTTCTCAACTTGATGCGAACTGGCTTGAAGTAAACCAAAATCAGAATAGGAGAGGGAATGAGTGACAAAGCTAGTAAAACATTATACACTTGCCCTAAGACCCAAGCTGCTTCACCACCGGTATTTGCACTTTTAAAAATAAGGGAGCCTGCAGTGGCCAAAAAATTCCCAAAGAAGCCCAGAACATTACCAAGGAGAAGGAAGAGGGCAAACTTCAGCATTGGTTTCAAGCTTGAGCTGTTTTCACACGTCAAATTCGACCTTATGTAGCACAAGGCATACACTGGCATTACAGTAGCCAACGTGCAGGGGATAATTACAAAAAGGAGAAAGTACAAACCACTGAAAATCCAAATTTCACTTCCTGGCTGTAAAGGCAAGTTTGCTGAACAGCTGAATGGACTATGATCTACAACACCGGGAACAAGAAGAATTGCCCCAACTGCCATACAAGCAGTCCACACAACTACCACAGATATGATGAGGTACTTGAACTTTACAGCGCTGTTTGAATCCTTCATGATAATGACCACTACAACTGTAAAAACAGCCATAAATGCAGATCTTCCATTTCCGCCGATTGCCGTGATAGCAAGAAAAATATTATAAGAAACATCAGTATTTGAGAAAAAATTAAAATTGATTGAAATGAATATTAAACGTAGAGAAATCAAAGAAATCCCAAAACAAGTTGAAATTGAGGCGACAAGTATATTAGCCAGGATAAAGCGGATGGTGCCACGGACAGCTTTAGCAGCAACTACTAGAGACAGGATAACAACAGTGAAGGCTATGATTGCTGAATAGATGATAATCATCACCAGGTGAAAGGGCCAGTGTCTAGCGCTTGTCATCATCCTGTTGGTACTGCAAAGAGAACTATTTGTGTCCATTGCCACGGAGAAACAGAAGTGTCAATTCGAAATACGCTCCAACTTGCTTGAACATATACATGCACGCATATTGAAAGGCTTAAACCAGCAATTCATACGTATATACATATGCATGAATAGGCCTGACAGTTCAATGCAATGTGATGAATTCAAGAAGAAAGTAACAATTTTCAATTGCCTGTCATATAATTATTGTCCCATTGGTATAGTAATTGGTTCTGTCCATTGCTGCACAGAAAACCAAGTGCCATTGAGAAATAAACTCAACCTTGCTTGACCCTTATACATGATTATGTGTACACATTGAAAGCCTTGAACCAGCAATTCATATATACAATCATAGATATGAATAGGCCTGATGTATATTCAATGCCTTATGGATTCAAGAAGAAAGTCACACCCACACTGTAGCATTGTGAGGTTTCATACAATCACTTTCAGTGCAGTGTTTGTCTACATGCACATTATATAGGTTAATTCGATCTTTTTGGTCAGGTATTGCACTGTGACTAATGAAATATGAGTCGAGTTGGGTAGCCCCATGAGTTTTTGGGGCGCTGAAGGCGCCCCTATATTGTTTTCAGATTTAGGTTTTTGTATGGCTTCATGTTCGTATATATATTATATACTAGCAGTGAAGCCCGCCTTCGGCAGGTTTCACTGCTACGGTGCTCCTTCGACAGCGGCCCTTCAATGGCACTCCGGCGACTGTGATTCAACGACAGAGCCTTGATGGTGCCATTGTTGCAATCAGTGTTAGCTAAATTCTCAGTTCTTCTTGCATTTGGTAGCTAGCTGCATAGCTCTTGGCCGTATACAAATGACACCATCCCAGGAATATGTAGCTGAAGCAAACTGTCTGGTAGTTTGGCTTTAGCAAACCACATAACATGCCATTTTTCTGTAGCTTATTTGTGCACAATGGTCCCCGTACGTGCCTTTGTGTGCCAGAGAGCGCGAGCATCTCCTCTTGGGCATTGAACCACCTTTCACAGCCTGTGCTAACCATGACAACATGTGACGATATGTGCCGACATCATGACAACCTATTAGCATTTTCACAGCTTGTGCTAATCACGATTCATATAGCTACAGATTCATGTTTGTTGAGCCTATTCAGCTGCAGACTGCATGGTTGCAATTATGCTATTGGGTACATCAAACATCATCAATGTAACTTTTGTTATCACATGCATAAATATTTCATGTTAGTTCCCACGATGGCATTTCTAGATGGCGCTTCCACACTAACAATGTGCGAACCGTGCACGGAAGTCCGTATACTTTCTCCGTAAAACCAAAATGGCGGACGGTTGTTTTCTGGTTTTTCGCCACGCGCTCCTCGGCCGAAGCGTATTTGCGCACGTCGCCCCCTCGAGGACACTCTACGGTAGGGGTTTCAAAGCGCTGTGAAGGTTTCGTGGCGATTTGGTTGCGCGCACGCGAGGATATCGCGCACAACCGTTTTCAACTCCTCTTTATTAATATAGATTATAGAAGACTAGCATAGAAGCCCGCCTTCGGCGGGCTTCTCTGCTCCGGCGCTAGGGCAACAGCGCTTCAGCGATGGTGGCTCGGCGACGGTGCTTCCTCAAATGCATTATCCATTAGTTCATTTTCTCCAATGGCCGACCCTGTAGCTAAATGATGGTGCTCAAGGCAAGTCATTGATCATGACAGTAGTCCAATGACGGCCATTCCATATCAATGCTCCTCTGGATAAAGCCAAGCTATGCGAACCAATAAAAGCCTATAGTTCCATTGCTATTAGTGGTCTGTCATATTTCATTGCTTGTATGGTACAGCAGGTGGGCATCATGCATGTCTAACACGTGCTTTTGAAATTGAGGTATGGTTCAGCAGACTGACACCTAAAGTTGTCACTCTCTTGCATGTATCTAGGCAGAAACTAGGCTTCTTTTGCATTGGAGGTTACTCCCATGGCGATCAATACTAAAGCAGCATATCATCTGACAGCTCCAGGCATGCATGTACAATGGGGTTATAAGAGGTATTATTTCAAAAAAACTGTCAGACAGAGCACTGATATGTGAAGAATGGCTATATATAAATGGTTCACATGCTTATTCTGTGCTGGTATATAATGACATGTTCTACAGAGCTTCTTTGTAAACAACATTCCTAGTCTCACCACCAAGTGCACAAATGAACAGATTCCTTGGCATGCCCACCCGTGAGCACCCAACATAGTACTGCCCATGTGAAAAACAGGGTGCTTGTAAAGAGAGACCTGCCACTGTCAAGCTTGGGCCTTATTGATCGACATGGCAAAACAAACTCTTACTGGAAACTGGAGCCTCTTGAATTCAAAAGGTATGTTTGCACCTGAAGGCATTAAGGGAATCCGTGGCAGAAAAACATCAGATTCTTTGCAATTGCCTGTGGCAATTGTCACTTCAATGCAATTGCGCATAAGTCGTACACGACAGCACCGTCCGCCGCTTCGGCATTGCCGCCGTTGTCGTGGAAACGTGCACGGAGGTGTTGTGTTGTGAGGTATTGTTGAAAACAGAAGTCCGTATACTTTCTCCGTAAAACCAAAATGGCGGACGGTCGTTTTCTGGTTTTTCGCCGCGCGCTCCTCGGCCGAAGCGTATTTGCGCACGTCACACCCTCGAGGACACTCTACGGTATGGGCTCCTATGCGCTGTGAAGAAACGTGAACGCAATAATAAATATAATATATACACATCAGGGAAAGCACAGCCTACAAGCTATATGTATATAGTACTTGAAGTTAGATTCAAAGTAAAGGGGATGAGTGTCAATAATTGTGATAGTTACGGTGGATCAGGTCAGTTAGTGGATGAAGCTCTCACTGGTCACCAATGGAATATCCACTGGAGCCAGAGCAGTGGTGGAGCTTCGGGATCCCCGCAGAGCCCTGATGGCGGATCTCAGTAGTGCGAACGAGATTCTGCATCTCAGCCAGGTCATCACTAGGGAATAGTTTGTCTTGCGTTTGTAGGCCAAGCGGTCAGCCAGACGCTTGTAAAACACGGTGCACTCCCGTGCCATTCCACCTGTTGTGGACAAAACCAGTGGTGTGAAGGCTCCCCTTTCCACCTCACGGATCCTGGCACCATATTCACGTTTCTTGGCCTTTTCATGCAGCCTGTACACAGCAAAGAGCTCCTTCCTTCGGTACGATGGGGCGCTAGGGTGAAATACCCTAATGTCAAAAAATGCCACTTGTGCCGAAGTCCAGAACCCTTCTGCTCTGATGTCCACTCGCGCCTCGTTGTCCGTATTGGCTGAGCGTAGTTGGAATGTTTCACTGTTGAGTGGTTGTAAGCTGGGTTCAGTACATGTGTTTGGGCACACCTCCCTCAGCAGGTTAGCTGACATGTCACGGATCTCATTATGACGCAATGTGGGGAAACCACCCTTATGGCAGCACATTGCGTGGTCTACAGAAAGGGGCTCACCACAGGCACAGTTAAGAGGTAGATTGGTAATCTGCCAACCATACCTGAGGCATAAAGCATCTCTGAAATCTCCTTTGTGCAAGTAGAATCCGCGTTCGTCGACGGGCAGAGCAGATACCCATGCGGAGGCACCCTTTTCTCTGGTACATTCCAGCACACGTTGTTGAGGAGGAGGGAGTTCATTGAAGATTGCTTCTGCTTCAGCACGTTGGTTGTCACGTTTTGCATTTCGCACAGAGGACTTGATGGCTTTTGACACTAGGCTTGCAGACATGGGATCCTTCCCTCGAAGAGCAATCATTGCAGCGATTGGGGCTGTTATCTTGCTGGATGCTTCATAGCAATGCTCAGCGTCTGAAGAGGGAATTGTCAGCCCCAAGCCACCCATTCTTGCTGGGAGGGCCAGGAGGGAGCGTTCGATCTTCGAGCAGGATGGACGACCAGTAATGGCTGGGATGAATTTCTCTTGGATGACCTGCTCAAGAGGCTCAAGGAGATGTCCTATCCCTGGGATTGTCCGGGAAATATATGTCCACTTGCTGGCCTGTCCATGGATGTAGGCAGCAAAGGCTGCATGGGGGTGGCTCAGGGCAACCTGTGACAGCAATTCCACCTCCTTGCACCAGCTCTTCACCTTTCCAGACACAAACTCATCCCTAAAAGCCATGGAGCCAGCAGCAGCACCTAGATGTCTTTTGCCTTGCGTGGTTATGCTGACACTGGTATCTGCAAAGGCTCTCTCAGCCTCCTCGGCATATTCCTCCTTCACAACCAGAAAGGTTTTGGAGGCTTTGGGATAGTAGCCAAAAGAGGGTCCACGTGCTACCAGCTCATCCCACCATGCACGAAGCCGTTGACATGTGCTGACTGCAGTTGCATCATCAGCAAACCATACTTGCCTTGTGTTCCCATGCAGATCTTGGAGTTTGTTGATTAGTGGAATGACAGCCAAGGCGTACATGGCCATTCCAAGTGGATCGCCCTGAGTAGTGCCTTCACTTGACAGAACTTCGCCCCCACCAGACACGAACATCCTAGTTGGAGATTGATAGGTGTTGGTTAGGATTGTTGCTAGAGATCTGCATGCGCTGTGAAGGTTCCGTGGCGATTTGGTTGCGCGGACGCGAGGATATCGCGGCCAACGGTTTTCAACTCCTCTTTATTAATATAGAATAGAATATAATTTATATCTGTCACAAAATGGCGGCGTTCGGGTTACCTTGAATTTACCAAGCTTTTACTCGCTTTGTCTTCAATTGCGCAGCTATTTGATCAAATGAGAAGTATTTAAAAACTCTACTTTATGATACTAAGCCATCGCCAAGCCTGCGATGTTTTTGAGAAGAAACAGCCGGAAAAAGAAGAAATCCGATAACAAAATGGCCGCCCCGGAGGCTTCTGTTCACCGGGTTAGAAATCGTCTTCATCATTTCTTCCTTTACCAAACGAACGAAAGCTGTTCACAAATAGTTTCAAGAAGACTAATGTTGCTTAGAAGCTTAAATAAATTTTACGTTCGGATTACAGCTCCAAATGCTACCGAGGCTGAACGGCCATTTTATGAACGCTCTCCCATTGTTCCGCAAGTACGTAATAAGAAGACTAGCTAGCTGGATTAGGTATCAGAGTGCATGAAGCTGTGTAACTGCAGGGCTCTATCCTGTGCAAAGCATCCAAACACTTAGCTAATTAATGCATCTTCCCATGCAATTGCCAACTTTCCAATGAGTGTGGATGTTTCAGCACAGCTGTCTTGATTTGTGTCTAAAACCTTGATGCATTCATGCAAACCTTTGTGTGGTGCATCCTGTGGTCATTCTAGGATTTAGAGTGATGCTATATGGCATGACAAATGTGGGCACTATTACTAGCAAGTAGTTCGAGTTTGGGGCGCCCCATCGGCGCCCCACGTTTTTTTTAACTCGAAATACTTGTTTAACTCGAAATACTTGTTCTCCTCTGAGCCCTCTGCACAGTCTGGGAAATGGTTGGCCTTACAGCGGAAACAAATATCAACAAACTTAGACTGGTCGGCACACACACACTGGGTTGCTGGATCACATTCAACTGGAGATAGATATACAAGCACTAGGAACGTAAAAGTGGCCTATTTTGACAGACAGCCTGATTGGTGCATAAGGAGACATCACATGCCACCCTACTGTCCCATTTCCAGTGCTGTACCACACAGTTCCACCCCTCACACACTTCCACACCTCCACCCTCCTTCTCTTCCAGTCCAGCAAGCTGCTCAAGCGATCCAGTCATCTCGGTCAGCTCTCTCTCCACCTCCTCCTCCGCCCACTGCTCCACCTCGCCCCCGTACGTCTACCACGAACAGGACCTGGTCTCGCTCATACTATATAACCGGGCGACATGTTCCACGCAAGATAAAAGTACAATGTTCGAAGGTCCGTTCCCCGGCGCATAGATAGTCTATCTGTCCGCCGGGGAACGGACCTTCGGGTATAGAGTACTCTATTAGAGTAATCATGACCGAAGGTCGGTTAGGCGTCCATTTTTATGTTACATCATACATTTTACATATAAAGGCGAATAAAGTTTCCTGCAAAAACATTCACAAATGTAGGGATGGTGCAGCGAGTCATTAAAAATCGAGTACGTACACCAACACACCACACTGGCAACAAAAGTCCAGATACAAGGAGGGGGTCCCTTGCCAGTCTGGCAATCCACAACCCTTGCAGGTCACGATTCATCGCCTTCAAGAGACTTTGCATACTTGCACCCAGGTCAACATTCTCAGGCTTCAAGACACTTTGAAGCCGTTGTCACCATCCCTACATCTGGCAACATGTGCAGTTAAGGTGGCATGCATGTGTACGCACTGAAACAAAGATGGTACACACAGATATGCAAGTGAGACCATTAGCACATGTAGCAGGGGATACTGCTGTCAGCACCTATATGGTGTAAATGGTGTGTATAATTATATATATATAGCACAAAGGAGCAGCGTGGACAAATTAGTGTGAAAAGAGCATGTAAAAGGTATCTGTTGTCTCTGTTGAGGTCCTGATAATACACAGAGAGCAGATGTAGATGTGAGATCGATGTGTTATCTGCATGTGTAATGTTGTTGGTGGCTGGTACAGGATTTGGCTTGAAGTGGCAACACATCAATTTATTGGTTTGGCAAAGAAAGCATTTCAAATGCAGGGCCTGTGTATCCTGGCACATGATATGGACGTGAAGGGTGACTACATCATATATACCTTGCAAGGAAGTGATTGGAGCAAAAAGTATAGAGTTCTGCATCACAGAGTGTGGCTGTGTAAGTCGCAGCATTAAGTGTCACTAACTATGGTGTCACTGGAATATATAGTTGGCGCAGAAAGATGTTGCCAGATGTAGGGATGGTGACAACGGCTTCAAAGTGTCTTGAAGCCTGAGAATGTTGACCTGGGTGCAATGTATGCAAAGTCTCTTGAAGGCGATGAATCGTGACCTGCAGGGGTTGTGGATTGCCAGACTGGCAAGGGACCCCCTCCTTGTATCTGGACTTTTGTTGCCAGTGTGGTGTGTTGGTGCACTTACTCGATTTTTAATGACTCACTGCACCATCCCTACATTTGTGAATGTTTTTGCAGGAAACCTTTTTATTCGCCTTGTTTCTAAAGTTTTTATGGAGTGTAAACTGTACATGGGCATGTTGAATGCTTATGGAAGTAGTAGCAGGCATACAGGCACATAGTTTGCATGGATGAGTGAGGCCCATTGGAGGGGTTTTGTTTTTAATTGTTAAGATCCATATACATGTGTACATTTAGAGCACCGTCATGCGCCGGAAAATGAATTGAAATGAATGCACCCAGACCAAAGCAATTAGTGATGTAAACCTGTGGATGGTTTACTCCCGACTCCCAGCTGTCATTGGCAACATACTGAATGTACAAGGTGGCAGTTTGTGTGGGCATAGATGTTACTCTATCTATGGTTTGGGCTGTGATTTCTAATGTACAAAAGAGTACAGTGAGTAGAAATCCGCGTTATTCTGTGGTGAAACTAAGACCATACCCCTTAGAGTTCGTGAGCTACAGCGTGTGGAGAAGAAGAATTGGAAGAAAAGGATGAAATCCATGAAATCAAAAAAAAATGCCAAGGAGGTTTTCTACGCGCTTGAGCCTTTACACTTGGAAGAATGATTAGCATTTGTTTGTGTACAGCCCGCACTTTATACTCGCTTGTTCCATTCGCTGATGCTTCACTCTGTAGCCAAAATGCTAGCAGCGGTTATCCATTGTCACAGTATACAAACAACCATCACCATCCCTACAGACAGCACTACTGTGCTATCTATGCATAGGCGTAATGTCATGCACTCTGTCTTGTCTGCCAGCTAGACCACTACTATCTAATCGCCACCATACATGTAGTCTCGCTTCGCGTAGCAACCTCTGGCCTCAGTGTTTGCGTTGCACAAGAAGCAGGAAGAGGTGTGGCGGCTTTTCGTGAATTGCTGCGGCCACAGAGCATCTCGCCCCAGCCCCAGCCACAGAGTGAATTGCTCCGGCTACAGAGTATCTCGCCCTAGCCACAGAGTATCTCGCCCTAGCCACAGGGCGTCATATAACAAGGAACAGAAACACATAGAATAGTAGCTATAGAATACAGAGCTGAAGGCGAAGAAATACCGCGAAGGTAACCGAAAGTGTAGGCTTACCATAATTGCGGTAACTGTGGCCGCCTGATGCGCAGGAAAGGTCAAAGAGGAGAAACTGCGTATCGGGACACAACCAGTCGGTCGAGAAACATCATTGCAAATGGCAGCATCTTTGTTTGGGAGCGAGGCGGCCATTGTGTGACGTCACTGCAAATGGCGTCTTACAGATAAGCGACGTCAGAGAAGCGGAAAATCGTCATTTACATGTTGCACCGCGGCACTCTCTAATGTACAAAAGAATACAGTGGGCGGAAATCCGCGTGATACTGTGTTAAAGCTAAGACCACACCCCTTAGAGTTCGTGAGCTACAGTACTGCGCGTGGATAAGAAGAATTGGAAGAAGAACAAGTATTTCGAGTTAAAAAACTCGTGGGGCGCCAATGGGGCACCCCAAACTCGAACTACTTGCTAGTAATGCCCACATTTATCATGCCATATAGCATCACTCTAACTCCTAGAATGACCCAGGATGCACCACACAAGAGGCCTGCATGAATGCTTCAGGGTTTTAGAGATAAACCAAGACAGCTGTACTTAAACATCCACACTCATTGGAAAGTGGGCAATTGTAGGGAAGGTGCATTAATTAGCTAAGTGTTTGTATGCTTTGCACAGGATAGAGCCCTGCAGTTACACAGCGTCATGCACTCTGATACCTAACTGTTCTAATCCAGCTAGCTAGCTAGTGTCTATGGTACGTGCAGAACAATGCGAGAACGTTCATAAAATGGCCGTTCAGCCTCGGTAGCATTTGGAGCTGTAACCCGACAGTAAGATTTATTTAAGCTTCTAAGCAACATTAGTCTTCTTGAAACTATTCGTGAACAACTTTCGTTCGTTTGGTAAAGGAAGAAATGATAACAAAGACGATTTCTAACCGGGTAAACAGAAGCCTCCGGAGCGGCCATTTTGTTACCAGGCCTCTTCTTTTTCCGGCTGTTTCTTCTCGGAAACGCCCTGCGCAGGTTTGGCGATGGCTTAGATATTATAAAGAAGTGATCTTGAATACTTCTCATTTGATCAAATGGCTGCGCAAGTAAAGACAAAGCGAGTTAAAGCTTGGTAAATTCAAGGGAAGCTGAGCGCCGCCATTTTGTGACAGATATATACGAACATGAAGCCATACAACAACCTAATTCTGAAACAATAAAAGACGAAATCCGAAAACGGCCAAGGACGTTTTCTACGCGCTGGAGCCTTTTCACTTGGAAGAACGGTTAGCGTTCGTTTGTGTACAGCGCACACATTCTACTCGCCTGTTCCATTCGCCGATGCTTGTCTCTGTAGAACGCTAGCGGCGGTTTTCCATTGTATTACGGTATACAAACAACCACCACCATCCCTACATAGACAGCACTACCGTGCTGTCTGATTATAAACCCCGGTTAATGATCGCTCGGCTAGCGATATATATAATTATGGCGTGGTTTGGAGAGACAAGAGAGAATATATAAGTGCTGTGAGAGTGGAGAGGTAGAGGATGTTAAGCATCTGGTGATGAGGTGTGCACATGTGAAAGAGGAAAGGGGGAAGTTGATGGATCTAATGAATGAGAGGGTGGAAGGATGGCTGAGCATGGAGGAGAATGAGAGGGTGGCAGTAGCAATGGACAAGGCATGTACAGATCCAGCAGTAAGGAGAGCTATGGAGAGATTATGGCAGAAGAGGTTTACATAGCTAATGGTTCCCATCCCTCAACCAGATCCTCAATGATATGACTCTCGCAATGTGGACTGATTAATGATGTCATCTTATATATTTTCTTACTCCTATATAGTGCTGCATGGGGCACTGATGCTCTAGTGTGCTGTGGCACATGGTGCACTCTAACAATGAATAATGAATTATGAATTATATACACACACTGTCGATTCAGCTGCTATCTATAATGCAAGCAGCGTACGTGGAATGCATGTTAATTATGTGTGGTTCGATATATATAATTATATACGTACAGATGCTCATGACTCAATTTGGGATGAGATGCAAATTGTACATTGTGCATAATAATTAACATAAAGTATATAGATGCCTGAGACGTAACTGACTAATTGCATAGCTAGTGCTGCAACATTAGGTGTAATTACAAAACATGCAGTACAAAATAATATGTAAGTACACATGTAAATTAGTTACTTCTAACGTGTGTCAGTGCTAGAAAACTGTACATGTTAAATGCTTCTTACACACTGTGGATAAATCAGTTCTTTCTTTGCGTATTGACAAACTATAGGCATATGCATATGCATATGCATGTATGGACACATAATGCAGGTGCGATGCAGAGACAGGAACAAAATTTCACCTGGCCCTGAGTGGAGAAAGGAAGGGATCAGTGTGAACATGTTTCTGAGAATGTGGAGGACACTGGTGCTGGTAGCAGGGCAGAGAGGGTACAGTAAATATGCAGATAAACACAAACAAAACACACACAACACACACACATAGAAGTTGAATAATTGAGTGCAGAAGTGACTGCCTCACCTAGTACACCATTCCAATGAGTACGACTGCTAGTAGCCCTGTGTTTACATGTTAGGAGAAAGATATTTGATCATGTTGACAGGGTAAGAGCATTGTACTCTACACAATGACACCCTCATCAATAATTAATTCGCAATATGTGTATATCCTGTGCATGAATGCACATGCACACAAACACAAGCATTTGCACACAGACAGATGTTCACACACACACACAAACATGCACACACATTCGCACACACACACAAACACACACACACACACACCACTCACACACACATACACATACACATACACACACACACACACACACACACATACACACACACACACACACAACACAGACATACACACACCAACGTACCTAGCAGCTGAGTCACAATGAGAGAACCAGTGAAGTAAGCACCATTACCTGTGGAGATGCAGGAAATCACTAAATACGTACATACTTACTAATGCACATGCTACGTATGTCGCATACGTAGTCACAGAACACAGACAACAGCCTCACCATCTGCACCATCATCAACGGGAACAGTGAATTCCAGAAAGCGACTACCTGACTCGACTGGGGAGAGATCAATCCTGTTGACTGCTTGAGCTGTCACTGTGTGGGATCCTGCTGCCAGGTCGCGAGCGGTGTAGGTGGCACTTGGTGGAGTCCCATAATTGACGACTGCATGCACTGGAGGTTCATTGTCAATTGTGATGGCGCACGAAAGGGTGCTGAAATCGGGACCAAAAGCAAAGTTGCATGTGAAGGAGACATCTTCTCCAATGCCATATGATGACAGTCCTTGCAGATAGGTTATGTCTGCAGGAAAAGCGCACACACATGCCCAAATTGCTGCAGTACATACAGAGATAAACAATTGATTCATCTAGTGTATATACGTAAGTACGTAAAGAGAAATGCATCAAAAGGCACCAAATATATGTATGTCGCTATGTCTAGAAACCTAACCGTACTCCACACTGGGCACTTACGCATGCCACATAATATTGAGTAAGACATATAAGAGGGGCCAGGGTGATAGGAGGATAGTCTAGATTGCTAGACCCTCTACGTGCCCAGGCTAGACTAGAGAGGGCTAGCAGGCTAGACTAGAGAGGGGCTAGCATGCTAGACTAGAGAGGGGCTAGCAGGCTAGACTAGAGAGGGGCTAGCATGCTTGGCAAATGCATTGCAAGTGTGCACACACAAGCAACAAAATGCTAATGAGATACCCTCAGCACCATGGTACTGCTCATGAAACACAAGATTGAGAACTACTGACATTTAGTAACTGGGCCACAGCTGCTACCTCAGAGGTGACTCAACAGTGACAAATATGCTGTACATATGTACGTACATACATACATACATACGTAGTGAAGGGAATGAGGAAACCAGCTGTGAACTTCTATCTTAGCTGCTAATGGTTGGCTAGAGATTTTTTCTTTCCTCCCCATAACAATGAATGCAGTAACGTGTGTAACCCCGTTTTCAACCCTGTACTACCACACACAACATAGGAATACTGAAGCTCAGTCACCACTTGTTTGGAATGGTGTTATGCAATTGCACTCTGTTAACAACACTCACTAGCAGGACGTTTCAACGTCGAGGCCGTTGTCAACTGCTTACAAGATCTTGTAAGCAGTTGACAAAGACCTCCGGGTCGAAACGTCCTACTAGTGAGTATACTATTATTAACGGTTGTGTTGTTGCTCATCACTTCTCCATTGACACCAGTCAAGGTAACTATGAGTCTCTACAATATCATCCCCATTGCACTCACTGGCATTCGCAACTGCAGGAGGTGAGGACCCTACTGGGTTCAGTGCTACCACCTTGACAGTGTACATCTCTTCGGCCGACACATTGGGGACCATGACGCTGAGGGCTTCAATGCCGGTAACTGTTTCATTCTGACTGCTTCCATAGATCATGTAGTAGACAGTGTAGTTGGTGACATTTGGTTGCTGGGAGGTCAGTTCAGGAGCCTATGGGAGGAAAGGTGAATGGGGAGGAGTGAGGTAGATGCAGAATTATCCCCCCCCCCCCCCGTATAAGCAAGTGTGGATTCAAGAGAGAAACAGGTTTTATAACATAAAGGAGAGAGTTACAAAAGAGATAGTACCAGGAGGAGGAAGAGGGAGATATGAGGTTGGAAAGGTGATGTTAAGAGAAAGGGGCCTGACAGGAAAGAGCCTCAGAGTGGCATATAGTGCAGGGAATGGAGAAGGAATGCGTAGGGAGATAACAGATGGGAAGTTAGAGGGTGGGAGATGATGCTGATGCAGTTGTAGAAAGGGGCATGTGGGAGAGCAGAGAGAGAAGGCAAAAGGAGAGGGGGAGCAAAGGGAGGAGTCAGCAGAGAGATGAGGATAAGAAGGGAGGAGGGGGAAGTGAGAAGAAAAGGGAAGTATCCAAGTGTGAGGACGAATGGAAGCCAAACAGGTAAGGCAACTTATGGGGAAGTGGCAGCGTTGTTACACATGGCCAGTGTGTGATATGAGCATGTCTCAGTCTGCTGCTGTCTCCTTGCAGGGTGAATCAAAGGAAGTTGTCACACAGAATGCCAAGTGACCTAAGAGGTTATCACAGTTAAGCAGCACTTATATGTGGCCAGAAGCCAGCTATGATTTTATTACCATTCCTGGAATCTGGAATTCCATCTGGAATCTCAATCTGGAATTCCATTTCTTAGGGTAATGCATGCATGACTACATAGCCCAGCATGGAAGAACAGCAGTGATGTCCTGTCATGCCAACCCTACGTACCTATTTCATGTAAGAACTTCCCTTCACACTCCACTCACACACACTGCATACCCTTCCATTTACACCTTTCGCTCTCACACTCGGATTCTTCACACCTCTTCCCTCATCGCATCACTTCCCTCTCATATTCTTTGTGCTACACACCCTCCAAAACCCTCCCCCACGCTTCACACCCCTACCCATCCCCTCCCTTCACATCCCTCACACCTCTTCCCCTCTTCACACAACTCACAAACCTTCCCCTCCCTCACACAACTCACACACCTTCCCCTCCCTCACACAACTCACACCTCTTCCCCTCCTCACACATTTCATCCCTTCCCCTGGTACCCTCTTACAAACAACTCAACAATTCCCTCCAACGGCATGCACTCACTTACGTACCCCCCAGGAGACACGCAGAGAGGGCTCTCCACCATTGAAGGAGACCCTAGTCATCACGTTAACGGGAGCAGGGGGGGCTGCATGTGGGGAGATACGTAGGAGGGAAGGAACACAGTATGTTGCATGCACATGAATTCTGAGTGGCCCACTAGATGTCCTGTACCAATGTGTCAACGAATCTTGCATGGGACAGGCACCTGGGACACCTTGCGTATGCATGTCTGTAAGTTACTGTGTACTAGTCACGTTCTGCTCTCTTAGTCTATAGCACGAGTGTGTTGCACTGCACGTGTCCTTGTACATATACACTGTCCTAACACAATGCATATCGCAGGGTATAGCTGTGTACGTATACGTATGTATGTCAATCAATGTGTGCATGTGTACAGTATGTGTACAGTGTGTGTTGTGTGTGCATGTGTACAGTACGTATGTGTACTGTGTGTGTTGTGTGTGCATGTGTACAGTATGTGTGCTGTGTGTGTTGTGTGTGCATGTGTACAGTACGTATGTGTGCTGTGTGTGTTGTGTGTGCATGTGTACAGTATGTGTGCTGTGTGTGTTGTGTGTGCATGTGTACAGTACGTATGTGTACTGTGTGTGTGGTGTGTGCATGTGTACAGTATGTGTGCTGTGTGTGTTGTGTGTGCATGTGTACAGTATGTGTGCTGTGTGTGTTGTGTGTGCATGTGTACAGTACGTATGTGTACTGTGTGTGTTGTGTGTGCATGTGTACAGTATGTGTGCTGTGTTTGTTGTGTGTGCATGTGTACAGTACGTATGTGTACTGTTTGTTGTGTGTGCATGTGTACAGTATGTGTACTGTGTGTGTTGTGTGTGCATGTGTACAGTATGTGTGCTGTGTGTGTTGTGTGTGCATGTGTACAGTACGTATGTGTACTGTGTGTGTTGTGGGTGCATGTGTACAGTACGTATGTGTATGTGTGTGTTCCACGTGTGTGAATATGTGCATGTATTGTGTGTGTACGTATGTATTTGTGTGCATTTGTGTTTCTGTATGTGTGTAGGCTCTGTATGTATGAATGTATGTATGTGCATGTACATACATACTACTTTCACATGACACACCTGTTGGGACAGACGTGTTGACCATGACAGAGCCCCGTTCTCCAACACCTGCTGCATTGCGCCCTTGCACTTGCACAGTATAAGTGGTCCCACTCATAAGGCCTGTTATCTCATACATTGTCACAAGGCCGACCATGGTCACACTACCGTTAAAGACCACCTCGTATCCAATGACAGGGTACATTGGGTTCGAGCTTGCTTCCGTCCAGGAAATAGTCACAGAGGTCAAAGTGTCCGTAACTTGAGTCACATTGGGAGCACCTGGTGGCCCTGTGGAATGTGAAGAGTGCATCAGGAAGCCATTAGTACAACAGATTGGGAGAACACAGCAATCGTGATCAGTTCTAGGTTCACACTAGGCAAGAAACGTTTGTATTCAAAGTTTCCAGGCTACCGTGAACCTAGAACTAGGGCCTAGAACCTAGAACCCAGAAAGGGCTTATTCTGACAAATGTACACATGGCATACAGCCCCATTGCGCCCTTCATGGCGATCCTGAAGTGGGCCCCTGTACACATACAGCATATGAAAAGAGCTTGGAATGTAATCAGAAAGGCCTTCTTCTCCAAAAGTAGAAGGGAAGAATACAAGAGCGACAATAAGGTTGATACGGGTGGATTGAGTGCTATCACAATGTTCCCTAAAGTGGCCACAAACATCATACGTACCTACATCAATCATTATGTATATAGGGTCCTAAGGAACACCGTGCGTGCATCCTCCGTGCATCATACAAATCCCTGTACTTCTTTTTCAGCTTTGTCATAGAACATGTGGGTTTCTCTTCACCATTTTGAAGCTTCAGTCCATGAGACTGTAACATGCAACTCAATGGATGCGTTGTCTAATGTAATCACAACTGCTCAATAGAGCCCACTTGAAAGTGCAACAGTCACCTTGTACTGCCGAGGAAATACCATATCAATGCTGAATGCCTCTCAGAGCATGTCTTCAGCGTTATGGACAATAGCCTCATGCACATACGTACGTACGTATGTACACATTGTGGATATACACAAACATAATTATATACGTAGTCAACTTGGTAAACACAACACACAAGGTCGCTAATGTTCATACATATGTATGTATGTATGTATACACTAGACAGTCATTCTGTACTTACCTGCAACTGTTAGACAACCGCTCCCACTACTGATTCTTTCACCAGACGTTTTATCAACTGCACAGAAATAGCAAACACCATCTCGATCTTGTGTTGCCGTGACATTGAGAGCGACTTCCATGCTGCTGACACGTATGTAGCGAACTTCCCCAGTAGTGCTCGAACTGCTGTATGACATGCCAGTGCTGTCTTCCCAGTTGGGCAAGGAGGTAAGATTTTCAAAGGAGCAATTAAATAAGGCCTGTGTTCCCAGTAGGGCAGTAGTATTCTGAGGGTCACCTGTGAACAGAGCTAAAGGGAAAGCAGAGAAGACGGGGCGGAACATTACCACTGGACCATCTCTGAAAAATGAACCGAACTGAAACAGGGCACAACTACTGTTAGTACTGTTAAACAGGCCTGTTAGTAATAAGGTGCTCTTCTACAGTGGTAGATTAATCCTTTAATCTCCTTCACATGATCTGAATCTACTTCAGAGTATGCGCACACACATGTGGTAAATAAAATGCACTCAAAACTACATAACTGAGGAGGTGTGAAGGCCAAGTGTGTACATAGGTACAAGGTAGCCAACAACCAGTGTTGACAAGGCAGTTGCGACTATATATACAGTACAACACTTCTGTGCTGGGGGCACTTACCACTTGAATAGGTAGAGAGGAACAGAACCAAGACCACTGCAATTGAGTGCTTCATTGTAAATCCAAGGGAAAAGAGACTTCTAACTTTATTTCACACAGCACAGACCCAGCACTTCTTGACGGGGATGAACTCTCACTAGCAACTGATGCCACAGGAAGCAATGTGATCAATATAATACCACACACACTCCTATGGCTGTTATCAATGGTACACTTACACAGTCCTAGTAACACAATATCAATTCTACACACACTGAACCCCTTGTATATACTGCATGCACTGGTAGGATTACAGCAACCAATTTGTCATGACTGTGGTCAGAGATAAGGAGCACTGAGTTTATGGGCTTCACAACCTGTGGCATATATAGGGAATGGCAGGTTCTTTGTGCTGCATTCTTGTACCCATACCTACTGAGTTAATACATTCCATAGGAATTCATATAAATTATAGGAATTTATGTGTCACTGTACGTCACTAAGGAAAACATTGGTGCACCTGCAGCATGCAATCTAAGAACTAAGGACTAAACACCTTAATAGTATTGTATGAATGCAAGCACATTCATTAGGACATCAATGCTTGATATTACTGCACATATTACATATAATTCTGTATACAAATACAGTAGAATATTACAGTATGCAATACAATATTGCTAGTACATGTACACTCACAATTGCACATTATCTAAGGAACTCCAGTTTTATATTGCAATTCTACAAATACCACACCTAATGATATCATTCACTCTGTACTCTATAATATATACACAGTCATAGGAAGTGAAGAAGTAAAGGAAGGTTACTTAATGTGTTTAAGGTAAATCTCATCCATTGTTTCTTCTATGTGGACACAACACAGCGAGTTCACCATCAAAAACACTAAACACAATCAACTACATAGGGGGTGATACAGTCAGTAATGTCCATACCAACTCAAGTTCGACACACACACACATGGACACACGAACACACACACACACAGACACACGGACGCACACACACACACACACACGGACACACACACGCACACACACACACACACACACACACACACACACACACACACACACTCTCACACTCATCCCACCCTCAGAGCTGCAGCAAAACACTCATCACACCAGAGTAACTGTACCTGAGGCAAAACAGCCTCCTTACAGCTAGCACACATGACAGTGTCCAAGTGATGTATAAGCTCTGTGGACTCATTCTGAATAAGCACAAGAGTTGCCATGTGTCATCATCGACAAGCTAAGAAGAGCAAGTACTTAGAAGTAGTAACAGAGCCAAACTGTAGGAGGAACTTTGTGACAATGTGTGGAGGATAATCGGCATGACCTGCAAGGGCATATATATCTCCCAGCTAGTGACAGCCTAGTCAGGTCTGTTAAGAAGCTGACAGCAATGTATCAGTCAGGCCTGAGTGTGTATGCATGTAACACAATGTATGTACGTATATACGTACATCATTAGCCCATGTATGGCTTAATTTACACATACAATCACAATACATGTACATACGTACATAATATATATGTACACACACACAACATCCCACAGACATACAAACCATACACATGCACATACACCGCAGGCACACCTCACAACAGACTCATCTCCCATACAGCCTTGAAACCTAAGAGTACGCACCATACGGTACCTCCTAACAATAATTCATCATGCATAATGTACTAGTACATACGTACGTCCATGCATACTTACAAACAAGTACCACTTAATATACTGTACAGTACAGTGAAACCTCTCTATAGAGGACATCATTGGGACCCAGCTGGCTGTCCTGTATAGAGAGGTTCCACTGCATATAATTTTCCATGGAAGCATTTTGAGGAAGCAAGCTTATGTCAGATCAAGCAGTGCATGTGTAGCTGCGAACACATACGACATGTTTTAGTACACACGTAAGCCATAAAAAGCTTCAATATCCCTAGATGCAGAGACCTTGTCTGCAAACATTAAAGCGCTTGTACCACTACCGATACCAAAGGTGGGCGAGTGTGTGTGAGAAAAAATTAACATCATCAGTGTGTTGAACAGCAGAAACCTACAAATGAGTCGTGTCCTTGTTTGTGCATCTGTATAACATACTGACAATGTATAATTATAGGAGCATACATTATATGTGCATGTGTGTAGGCCTACCTATGTACTGAGGCGTACTAATAGCTAGACCCCGCATAACAAACACAAGAGCTATATTAACATACTCTCAATGTATATACATACGAGCATACATAATATGTGTATGTGTGTGTAGGTATATGTATGTACATACTGACCTGTATTAATAGCCAAACACTGGATAACAAACACAAGTACTGTAGCTAGAGTTTAGAAACATAGAGACACAGAGTGTTAGTGTGAATGAGTGCATATGTGTGTGTGTGCGTGCGCGTGTGTGTGTGTGTGTGTGTGTGTGTGTGTGTGTGTGTGTGTGTGTGTGTGTGTGTGTGTGTGTGTGTGTGTGTGTGTGTGTGTGTGTGTGTGTGTGTGTGTGTGTGTGTGTGTGTGTGTGTGCATATGTGTGTATGTGTTTTGTGAGTGTGCACGTGTTTGTGCGTTTGCGTACATGTGTGCTGTGTGTCTGCTGTGCATTGTGGGTCGGTGCACAGACATATTGTACTTAGTGTGAAGGTGGAAATCGGTAGTACCATGGTTATATGTAATATTTAGTTAGATAGCTTCATAACACAGCTAACATGTTTCAGTACATACGTACGCACATGGTGGGCTCCCCATGCTTGCAATATACAATAATGCCATCTATGTATCTGCATTGTATCTGCTGTGTAACCGAAGACCCACTCTTCTCCTCCTCCTCCTCCTCCTCCTTCTCTTCCAGCCCAGCAAGCAATGCCATCTACATATCTGCACTGTATCTTCCACTTGTCTGTTACAGTACAAGGAGGCACAAATCGATAGTTAGCATGTGACAAAGGTCACACAGGTCAAGTAGGAGGTACGCGGGTACATACTGTATGTACATACATACTGTTTTTTACACAGCACACATCATAGAGTACATGTGTACAAGTAATAGGACATACTACACACAATTTACATACATACATACTGTACATACATACATGTTACTTGTGTTAATCCGCAGATATTGGGCGATTGATCATGGGACTAGAAACCCTGAAGCACCAGAAACCAATTAGCACAGGACTATTAGTACTTGCAAAGTATATATTATCACACACATATGACATACATACGTACATACTGTACAAGTCAATGATGAATTAGAAAACCTCAGAATGCACAAAATGCTAGTTGACCAATGGAAACCACCTTGCCACCTCACACTGTTTCTGTCACAGAAACAGACACGTGGTTGATGGTCTGGGCAAATTGTTGAGCAATGCAGCATTGTAACTGTCGAAGACCTTCGTAGTCGAAACGTCTACATTTCTATTAGTTTTTCACTGCTACGTGATTGCTCAACAATTTGCCCAGTCCTACCTATGCCGTAGCAATGAGCCTTTACCAAATTAAGTGGTTGATGCTCGCTCAGAACTGTATATCGGCACTAGTCATATTTAAGTGTTTATGTGAAAAAGTATTAGATGGTAAGTAATTCTAAGAACACACACGTACAGGCCATCCCTTGGGCTACACCACGGTACGTATGTGTATGATTCTTAGAGGGAGCCACATGAGAAGTGCCACTGTTCCAGTACCACAACCTCACATGCACCATGCAACCCGCAAACCTTTACACAAGCATGCAAGATTCCACATTGATTGCACAAGTCGCATTGTATATTGCCACAGTAGAACTACTAGTGTACAATACTATGTTACAAAACTACACAAGCAACTCACATGCAATTCAGATGTTGAGAACCAATCCAGATACAAGTTTCCTAGTGCCATCTTCCACAACGATTTGGAAGTGGGGACACTTCACTACATGGAGATTAGCCAAATGTGACACAATCGTTCACTCGGTTCCTCAACTAGACACTGTGTGCATACATTGGATGGAAGTCTATCGTGTGGACATGTAATAGTATTAAAAAAATGATGCATGCATGGAGGGGCACTATAATAATAATAATAATAATAATAATTTATAATAATAATAATAATACGTAGTTGGCCCTGTGAATGTGTAGTAAACAGGCCCAATAGTGGCCTTTAGGCGGCAAAATGTGTGGATTTGTCACAGCTATAAGACATGCACGGCAGAATGGCCTAATGCACATACTTTGTACTTTACATTGATCTGTAGTGCGTGTACATCATCCAACGAGCATGCAATGTGCGCATGGACATGCACGCATCTGACCTGGTCCGTAAAATGCCAAACTCCTCTTCAACTTTATCTGTCTACATGCACCATTCCCCGTACGATCATGACCACACACCACGGAACGAAGAGGGAACAAGGCGACATCATGGATACGTACGCATGAGAGTCTGCAGGGCATGTCACGTGATGCGTGCACGTGATCGTCCTTTTACTGAAGCAGAGGCAGCTCGATTGCTGACGACTGGGCTGTGCCGCGATACGTTGTGCGCTTTGCCCGCTTTACGCAGATTTGAAGCTAACGTGTGGAAGAGTGCATACGCTTCCATGAAGAACGCTCAAGGGCAAGTAAAAGACAAACATTGCTCAATCCCCACGAAATTGGTACCGTATCACGCGAAACTCCCATTGCTCTGTTCACGATGCTGGTATACGACTGACCTTAGCATGGTCCAGTTAGAACCCATTGCATGCGTGACGGCTTCTTGCAGAAAGCCACACCGCAGAAGCAAGTAAGGTCACGGGATTGAGATTCTCACTCACTGCCCTAGATAATAGATACTCTATGACACTGCCAACGCAACTGATCAAGGCTGGCCTCATGCCAATAGCACCATATCGGCATGATGCATCGTTAAGCAACACGAAGATAATGCCTATGTATATATAAGTAGCTAGGTATATGTATACGTAGGTAGACACAGGTAGTTATTGGTAGACATAAGTAGAGATAAGTAAGACATAGGTAGACATAGCCAGTCATAGGCAGGCAGGTATATATAGGTATATGCGTGTAAAGTAAAGTGCATATGCAATGCATTTATATATCAATCAATGGCTTTGAGTGCATCATGTGCGGGGCACATTAGGACACAGTCCCATGCAGCACTATCCAAATGAATCAGTGGGATAATAGTGGGAAGATCGCATCAGAGATCAATTATATGGAGTGTAATGGCTGTATTATAGTTATATGTAGTACTGTACAGTGCAGTGGCGGATCCAGGGGGGCACTGGGGGCAACTGCCCCCCCCCCCCCCTTTGTAACTCCCACCAGATATTTTATTGTACCTTTTCATAAACCTCAGGCTCTTTAGAGCACAGCCTACAGGGTAAACATTTATTCATAACCCATATTCTACTTTTCATGACTCACTTTCAGCTGATGAGCGTACTATTACATGTTACAGGCTGACAAATATCTTAAAAGTCGCGACTCTGTAAGTGACGGCCATTTTACCTTGTAAAATGACGTCGATAAAATGGCCGCCGTACTCGCTGTCGTTCGTATCCGCGTGTAAATCAGTCGCTATAGCTACTGCAGCTGCTTACTAGCTGACTAACACCGTCTTTATCTATGTTACATACTAACATTATTATTATTATGCTATGCACTTTTAACTATTATACTATTATTTCTTTTAAGTGTGTATTATAACAGTATATTTTCCCACAACAGTCCTAACTTCATTGTACATGTACATGTACATGCACATATATTATACTATCTTGCATACAGTATATACGTGATAGCTATGTCATAACATGTGCAGCCCTAAACTGCATTCAGACTGAAAGGCTCATTTCATGGCTCTTTATTGAATGATCTCGCATCGCTTGGACATTGATTTACAGCAAAAAATTGCCCTAAAGAATCACAAATTTCAAAATTCTCTCCGGGGGAGGATGCCCCCGGACCCCCCTACACGGTGCCCCCCCCCCCCCCCCCCCTTTCAAATTTCCTAGATCCGCCACTGCAGTGGATGAGCTCCTCCCACCGGGCGCCTTCGACCCGCCAACGCCGTAAACTCAGTTGGCAGCGAGAAGCAGCTGTGCCGCTTCGGTAGCCTTGGACGGTGGTTGACCCTCGGAATCTAGCTGTAATCGCAACAGCTGACGTGGAGATCCTGATTGACCGGTGGTGAGCGAGTCCGCCAATTGTTCTGCACGTGCCGTCATTAGTAGGAGGAAGCCCAGAGTGCGTGCTCTAGGCGTATATATATAGCTCCTTGTTAGGGGGTCGATGTTGCAGACGTACATATATATACGTACTTCCTGTTGTATATATAATATTTGTTGCATGATGAAGCCATACATCAAATACGGGAAGTGTGCAATATCAAGTCCAATGCACACTTCGGTGTGCATTAGCCTTCTAAGAGCCCCCCTGTAGACATAACAAACATGAAATGAACCAATGACAATATGGATTAGACCAATCATTTTCCAGATGTGTACAAACAGTTTTGTCTACTTCAAATTCTTTGTTTACTTTCTCATAAGCTGCAGCTGGAAGTACCTACAAACTCATCACGAAGAATAAAATCAGCACCTTGCATAAACACTATTGTCAGCTGAAAACAATTGATGTATTAGGAAAGTATTGATGTAGTAGGAAAGTATTGATGTACGTATTAGGAAAGTATTGATGTATTAGGAAAGTATTGATGTACGTATTAGGAAAGTATTGATGTATTAGGAAAGTATCTAAATGATTTTACTGCTTCAAACATGGCTCTTCAGTCTTTGCAGGCAGGGCTCTTTCACCTTCATCCTCTCCTGAAACGTCTTTAGTGCTCACGAGGTACTGACTTCTGTGTTCTTCTGTGTGTAACGCTTCGACATCTGCTCAAAGTCGTCGTCAAGCGCGCGGTCTGATTCATCAAAGGGATGAAAAATTAGACCGCGCGCTTTCAACGGCTTTAACCGGGGGACGGCTTCCGTTGTATTCGCTGCGTGCTTAGTCATATCGGTACCTTTCGAACAGAGTAGGGTCCTACCTAGTGTCGCCGGCAACGTTAGTCTATTTTGTTCGATAGCGAGGGAAACAGCTCTGCTATAAATCGTTAAAATTGCAACAAGCCAGTTATAACATATAACTTTATAGGTTATGTGTAGACAAGCAGTTGAAAGAGATTTATGTAAGCATATGCTATGTATGCAGATATACGTAATTACGATTCCGCGTTTGAAATAGTTGTCTTCAGATGTATCAGGTGTGTGTGTATGTGCATAGCTACGACATCCAGTAGCCCGTCGCAGAGCTTCGTCGACCGGTGTTTATGTGGGGCAGAGGAAGGGAGAATGGGAGTGTTACAATACAGACAGAACTAGGTGTTCTGTGTGTAGCTACCTTGTGAACGATCGCGACTGACTTGAACTATTTTGCAGCAGCCCATGCACGCCGATGGTGTTGCCTGCCCAAACTGCGCACTTTGTATCAAGTATTGTAATTCTCTATTGCACCACTTTTGGCAGTATTTTTAGCCCAATAGACTACTCCTATACAGAATAATATTTGGTATATACCTGTCCTTCTGTAGTCACATCTTCGTCTGCCAGACTATCTTCCTGCAGAATAGAGATTCAGAACCACGTCTAACATGGACACAGGGGGGGGATTGTAAGTGTAATCCACATGGTACAAAGCTTTAACTCAAGGTGCGCTGGGAGCTATTTAGCTAGCTACAGAACTTCCAGAAAACTGTGCAGTCACTGCCAGACAGCTTAGCTTGCTGTGGTGCTACAAAATACTCTCCAATGGTCTCATTTGCAGCTGATGTGGTAGAGGCTCATGCTACGGCATTAAACTGATTGGAGTGAGACATTTCAACTTCGAGGGTCTTCGTCAGTCACTAAACTAGCTGCTGTATGTCGTCAGAGCACCATCAAAGGGGCACTGTCATAGAAGCGCCGTAGCAGAAAAGCCCACTAAAGGCGGGCTTCTATGCTAGTATATAATATTATATAATACAGTGCATAATTAGAAAATAGAATGAGATGATCTCAAGTCGAGTTTCCTTTCCGAGTTTGAGCTAGTTTGCATGATGAGCCATGAAGTAACTTACACGTATAATGTGCATTTATAGATCTGCATTGTCAACGATCTTGACAGAAATGCAAGCTAATTATCATAAGCTTTGGTGACTTTCTGATCAATTACTATATATAATATTATTAAAATTATTATATATACTATATAGATGTATATATATTTATAACAGCGCATTCGTGTAGTAAAATAGTATACAGTAGAAGATATAACCACTCAACAATAACATTTACATTAGTGTGGGTGGAGGAATTTGCTCTCCTGGGTAGTTTGGCTGGTCTCTTGGCCATTGAGTGGACAGAAATGTCCCATTTATCTGGCTAAGTCAACCTTCTGAGGATATCTTACAATATTTATTATGTATGTGTCCACATAAAAAGTCACCACTTAACAATAACATTTACATTAGTGTGGGTGAAGGAATTTGCTCTTGGGTGTTCTGGCTGGTCTCATGACCACAGTGTCCACATACTATATAAGCTTAAGCTAAGAACCTCTGGGTGGTTTGGTATCTATGGCAATTAATGCTAGGAAACATGTATTTTGGTAACCCTGGCAATGCTAGGAAGCACTCATTTACATGCAGTGGCCTCAAAGTTGATGTCATGCAGTTGAAAAGTTGTGTTATTCCCATATACAGATCTCTCATATATACATATGTATAACCACCAATGCAATACCCTACACACACACACACATGTATATAATTTATATATATTCACAGCTAACAGCCACACCTGTACATCCTCTTACACCCCAGCCTCTATTGTATACTGGACTTTAGCAACGATGCATGGCCAAGAGATTGATGCATGCACTTCCTGATCTTGTTATGCACTCATGTGTCTATGTACATACGTGAGCATGTTCACTGTATCCATTGTGTACATGTTGTTCCACTCTTTTTAATGGCTTGCCGTTAGGTATTCAATTACTTCCTGTGCAGAAACATGAAGATGGCATTGGTGCTGTGTGCCACCATTATTCTCTGCCTACTGCCTCTCTCCGCCTCTCAAGGTGAGTTATCTAGAATGTTGCATATCTAAGCTTTTAATGTATCACACAGAGGAGGTTGTCAAAGACTCCTGTCCTACTGTCCTCGTGGCAGGCAGCATTTTGAAGATGATTACAAAGCATAAAATTATGATTGTCCAGAAGCCTAAATTGGCATGGCTGATCTTCAACAGCATATTATTCATGCATTTTATGAATAAATATTACTGGCATTACCTTGATGTTGCTACGTACATATGTCACTCATAATCATTTGGTACTCACTAACCCAAGGATTTTCACAAGAATTCAGACGTTCAGTGACTACACAGACACCTTCATCAGTGAATGGCTAAATCAATGAATGTATGTAGGTCATATAATGCACAGTACGTACATATGTCACTGTTGAAAAAAGCTGATGTGTACTTCAAAACACAAAACTGCACAAACACACCTTTGTTGCATTATTACTATTGTTCATTCTCTTTTCTGTGACTTTAGATCCAACGGTGACTGCTACCACAAGTGATATGACAGCCATACCTGGTCAAACAACGACATTTAAGTGCATCTTTACAGGAGTTGCAATACCATATTGGGTTGTGAATGGGGTTGGTGATTCGCCTGTGACCATAACACAGGGGAGCACGGTCATGTCCTTCACCGTGCCCACTATCTCTGGAACAGAGGTACAATTGGATGTCTCAGTAGATCTGTCTTTGAATGGTACCACGTATGTGTGTCAAAGTGACTTTGTTGGGGGAAGAGCTACCAGTGTTCCTGCTGCATTAACTGTGTATGGTAAGTACTCACCAATACTGCACAGGGCGACAGCTACAAGTCCACATGCATGCACCTTCTTTGTGTGAAACGTTGTACTTAGTGTGTACTTCATTCGTTTATAAGACTACATCCTCTGCCATCTGCAGGCACTCACCCACCCACACAGCTACACACGCATCAATACCTACACACACGCACACACACACACACACACACACACAGATACGCACTAACATGCACCATAAAAACATGCATGCAAGAACACATGAATCAAGCCTACACTCTTTGTCTCTCTCACTCCTGTCACTACTCATGCAGGCCCACCCCTAGCACCAAAAGTGATTAGTCATGCAGAACGCTACAAATCTGTCCGTTTGGCATGGGAAAGACCATGGAGTAGTGATCTAGCACCAGTTACATCGTATGTAGTTCAGCTGTTGCAGAGTGATGGGACTGTACTGGAGACGGACACGGTAGATGCTGGATCAACTGTGGACAGAGAGAACACCTTTGATAACCTTATCCACGATACGGAGTATAAGGCACGGGTGGCAGCTGTGAATAGTGTTGGGCAAGGTCCTTGGAGCGATGAAGAAACCATCAAAACACCCTTCCCTGAACGTACGTGCCTGTCTGTCTGTATTTTTAGATTCCATCTGTTACTTTGGTGGAAAGTGACATTACAGATGGCCCATAGACAGTGTACCTCTCACAAAGTCAGCCCTATTACTGTATAGTAGTGTATACATAGCCTCCCTGACAAAATGGTGATAGTTTCCCTAGCAGCATGTGTACTTAACCACTTTTTATACACCGCAAACTATCACATACCTCCACACACTCATTAGGTTTGTGCCTGCATACATATATCTGCGTGCAGAAATACACAAGTACACACACTGTCACTATATGCTATAAATTTGCATCGTGTGCTGCCGTGTCCCTTCATTTAATTGTTGCACAGCTCCTCCTCCTCCAGTGGATATAAAACTCACAGTAGAAATTGCTGAAGGAGCAGCAACAGTGACAGCTTCATGGGCGGTATGTGCATCTTTTCATTGTATTATTGTTATATATCATGCTATGTGTTTAGTACACAGCATGGGTCAACGCAACATATGTAGTTTGAGTTGGATTCACTTCTCATATAGCAGAGTTTCACAGGACGCATGTGGAACATGTCCACTCTGTTTACATTAGGGCGTACCCTGCGGTTTCTGCACATTCTGTGCCATTTCTGTGGCTACAAATGTGACTGTGCGTGATGTGCGTGTGACTCCTCGAACGAACTTTCGATAATCACAACGGTAGTGCAGCGCTTGCCGTGCGAATCTAAATCTTCGACGAAGAAAGGCATTCCCTGTCCTAATCAAAACACCAGCTCGCATCGAGAAGGAGTTTACGCTGTCATTTTCCAGCGGTCATTTTTGCGAATGTGACGTTTCATCAGGAAGTCACGAGATTGTCATGAGACTTTGGCTCTTCAGCTACACCGAGTGCGGCGACAAGAACGTGGTGTGGGTCTCGAGGAAGAAAGTAAACTTAGCCTGAAAAGTAGATTTCACAGGCCAAAAGCTTTTTCTAGATTTTCACTCAGGGGGAAGTTGATCCCAAGTTCCGCGAAGAGATTTGGTGAGTTTCTTCCCGATTGCATGTAATCTACTTGGGGTGATGTAACTTACCAATAGAATGGTTTACCAACTTCCCCTGGGTAAAAAGTTCGAGAGTACAATTGTGCGTCATTTCTCTCTAAGACTCTTCCTCTATACCCACATCGACCTTTAGTGGTATTTTGTTGGCTTCATTAAATCCAGTATTACTCACTCCAGAAAGTATTTGTTACCAAGTGTTGTATGCCAAATTAAGTACAGTATTTATGCTACACGTTGATCTTTGTTTCGCTCGCATCCGCGCATATTTGTAGGAGAAACAGAGGGAAATGTTGCACAAATCAGCAGGCGTAAAGCCACATTGTGTACATAGAACATGTCCCACATGCAGATGTATGTGTGCAGATGTATGTACCTGCATAGGCCTCGATTGGAACTGATAGGGATAAGGAGTTGTTCTGAATAGAGGTGGAAGTGGTGAGTTGATAAAAGGGGGCGCCAGATGGTGGAAAGACATTTTTAGGGGCTGCCTATTGTTTTCATTTTGCGCTCGTTGTATGGCTTCATGTTACGGAAATATAGATAGATAGATATAATATATATATATAATGTTGACGCGGCGGTAGTATAACTGTACTGACATTTATATTGTAAAGTACAGGCAAAGTATTGCGTTCCGAAACATTTATATTGTCGGCCATTTTTTGTGGCTCGCTAGGGGGAGAAAGCTACAGAAAGACCTCAGAAAGCGGCACAGGTCGCCGTTAGTCGTCGCTTTGAACGTCCCGCTCTGTTCATTGGATGCCAACATCAGCGTTGTTGCACCATTGCCTCGGACAAAGGACTGGAGCGGCGCTAAGCTCAGAAAACGAACCGTATCGTTTGCTGCGTGTTCAATTTGTGGCTTGCCGACTTTCTATCTTCACAACGCTGCCGAGAACAATTGACAGGAGTAACGCCAAGCTTGGTGAGGGCGTGAATCCTCTCTCCTTAGGCTTGCTAGCTGTGTTTCGCGTAGAAAATCTCAGCACGCAGTGAATGCCTCGAGCTACAATTGTCTCCAGTGGCGCGCTGTTGGTACTCGAACGAATCCTTTTCTGCCTCGGCCAAACACCTGCTACCGTGTCCCTCTGGGCTGTGTGTGTGTGTGTGTTTGTGTGTCTGCATGTGTGCATGTGTGTGTGTCAATACCTTCTGATTGTGTTTCTGTCTTCAAGCAAGAAACACACTACGTGGCTAGGTATGAATAGCAGGATTGTTTGGTGCAGCTCCGAATGAGCAAAGGAAAGAAAGAAATAATTGCACAGTCTGTTCGTGTATGTGTGCCCTTGCATGAGTGAAGCTATGTGCATGCCAATACTTTCTGTATGGGCAAGTTTGAATAAATTGTCATGTACCTGACTTGTGACTGAGTCAGCGTCGTTCGAGTTGGGGCGGCAGCCCCACGAGTTTTTTAACTCGAAATACTTGTTAATATTTTTAGGGATTGTTTTCATTTTGCGATTTTGTTGTATGGCTTCATGTTACGGTAAGATATATATGTAATAGTTATAACTGGCTTGTTGCAATTTTAACGATTTGTAGCAGAGATGTTTCTCTTGCTATCGAACGAAATAGACTAACGTTTCCAGCGATACTAGTTAGGACCCTAGCTATTCTGTCCGAAAGGTAACGATATGGCTATGCACGCAGCGAATACAGCGGAGGCCGTCCCCCGGTTTGAAGCCGTTGAAAGCGCGCGGTCTAATTATTCATCCCTCTGATGAATCAGACTGCGCGCTTGACGACGACTTTGAGCAGATGTCGAAGATTTACACTCCGAAGAACACAGAAGCCAGTACCTCGTGAGCACTAAAGACGTTTCAGGAGAGTGGTTGAAGGCGTAAAAGCGCTGCCTGGCTTTCTCCAAAGACTGAAGAGCCATGTTTGAAGCAGTAAAATCATTTAGATACCTTCCTAATCGTATACATCAATTGTTTTCAGCTACTGTTTATGCAAGGTGCTAATTTTATCCTTCATGATGAGTTTGTAGGTACTTCCAGCTGCAGCTTTTGAGAAAGTAAACAAAGAGTCTGAAGTAGACAAAACTGTTTGTACACATCTGGTAAATGATTGGTCTAATCCATATTGTTATTGATTCATTTCATGTTTGTTATGTCTACAGGGGGGCTCTTACACACCGAAGTGTGCATTGGACTTGATATTGCACACTTCCCGTCTTTGATGTATGGCTTCATCATGCAACAAATAATACTAGGCATACGCGAAGCGCATAAGAGGTGCCTCGCAGACACGTACATGCGTTGGAGGATGGTGTCACTTTGGGGACAGCTTCGGCTTTTCCACTAGAGCCTTCTGCAGGTCCCTTTTTTTGAAATGCCCTTGAACTCGAGCCACAATCATCTGTATTGCTAAGAGAAGGTCCTGAAGTAGATTTAGAGGCCATCTGGCCAGACGCCTTGTCTGCATGGTACTGCCTTAGCCCCTCAAGCTTAGACTTTCGCTGCTCTTCCTTCTCAGAGGCCAGACGCCTTGTCTGGTACTGCCTTAGCCCCTCAAGCCTGGCCTTCCGCTGCTCTCCCGTCTCAGAGGCCAGACGCCTTGTCTGGTACTGCCTTAGCCCCTCAAGCCTGACCTTCCGCTGCTCTTCCGTCTCAGAGGCCAGTTGCCTTGCTCTATTCTGCCTCATTCGCCTAAGCCTGGCCTCTCTTTGCCCCTCTGTCTCCTTGTCAAGTCTCTTGGACCTTCTTCCAGCGTGGCCCCTATGCGTGCTAGTCGCACCCTCCTCATTGCCATCCCCATGTGCCCCTTCTGTGCCCCTCTTCCGCGGGAGCATCAAACATGAGCTGATCCGCCCCGCGGAAAGGTCTAGCAAAACCTGCCTGTATGTGTGTTTAGTGAGTGCGTCCGTAACACACGGAGTCACATGCGCAGTCACGTGTCGTGCGATACATATATATATATATATATCGGATATATATATAAATATCGCCGAAGCTCGAATAGACAGCGATTATTGGCCTCGCTTCGCTCGCTCACGCTCGCCGCTCGGCAATTATATGTATATATATATATATGTCGGCATATATATATAATACGTGAAGCTACGGTTGTATTGTTACACTGAAATTTATATGGAAAGTACAGGCGAAGTATTGCGGGAGAAACATTTATATAGGCGGCCATTTTCTTAGCGTTCGTGAAGGGGAGACGGCACGGAAAAGACTTCGAAAGTCGCCCAGGTCGCCGTTGGTTGTGTTCTTGCCTACGGAATTGTGTTCTACGGCATAAAAGCTCAATGTTACGCGAATTACTGCCTTAGGCGAAGGACAAGAGCGACGCTGAACTCGGTGAGCGCACAATATTGTTGTCATCGTCTTCGCTGTGACTTGTAGACTAGTGGTCTTCACCACGCTGCCGAGGATGATTGACAGGAGCAACGACAAGCTTTGCGAAGACCATGAATCGTCTACGCTAAGGTTATCCGACTGTCTCTAGTGCAGGTTACGTGACACACACTGGAGTCGTCTTTAGCACTGGCGCGCTGTGTTGCACTCGAACGAATGCCTTCTGCCAGGACAAAAACATGATACGGCGCATTTATGCTTCTGTGACCCGTGTGTTTTTCTCGTGTGTGTTTGCACTGCCTGTTGGTGAAGCTGTTAAACTTTGTTAAGGTTCAAACAAGTTAAACATGTTTTAATTGTGCACAGTGTGCCAATCCTGTGCAAACCTGCATGTGTGAATGCTGGTACTCTGTGCTTGTATATATATTTGATTGCATGCACTAATAAACTTTCATGACGTGGCCCTGGTGCACAACTATCCTAATCAGCAATTGAGAGCTAGAGCAAGTAGTTCGAGTTGGGGCGGCAGCCCCACGAGTTTTTTAACTCGAAATACTTGTTCTTCTTCTCAAGTCTTTGCCCAGTGTGTACATACCAGCTCAAAACACATCTGGCACAGTTCTTTTAACGAGCCTAATAGGTACACAATCAAATGCATCTTCAAATAAACACTAAAGACAGTGACTGAACTGCAGAACTCTGCTCCAAAATATGCAACCTATAGTGGACATGCCTCACAGACCCTATATTGTATGTAAATACTGGTATATATAAAATTTTCATTAGAAACTTCAAGGGATATAGCAATGTGCAAAAACGCATAGAAACAAGTGGTGACAGCTTTGACCCATCACATTTCTTTAAGGACTAGAAGTCCTAGCTAAATCCCATGGAGTGAACTCAGGACCACTCTGCAAGGGATTTAGGACTTCTGGTCTTCAATTGCAAAGAAGCGACGCGATCGATCCCTGCCGCCATAATAATAATGATGATAATACTGTAATGATATGATAATGTTGATAATAATAATGATAGTAGTAATTAATAGTAACAACATTTCCATGAATAGCTGCTCGACTATGGCTTTGCTATAAAATTAATACGTATTTCTGAAGCACACCCATTTGAGTTGCTATTTTTCAGGCAGAGTCGCCACCATTCCTTCTCTCATGCTTGCTTGTGTCCTTTCATGTATGCAGGCCCCAACAATAGACCTAGAATCTCAGCCAGAAGTTACTGAGTACACCATATTTTACGGGACAGGGGATTTCACTTCTGTTACGCGACCTGCTAGTCCCACTTTCTATAAAATACCAAGTCCTGTGCTTTTCAGTACCTACCAGCTAAAGATGACTGCAATGAATATTGGAGGTACTTCTGTAGAGTCTGGCACTGTCAGTAAAGGTAAGTGTGTAACCATACAATGTGAACTTGTGCTGTCCATGAAAACTGTCTTTGGTATGTATATGAATGCAGGATGTGCAGTAAACCCTAACCCAACTAAACTACTAACTACTACTTTTTAAACCATACCTAATGTTTGAATGTGTTGCCATTGTTTTGCAATAGTCTCTGTGTACGTCATTGCGTCTCTCGGTTTCAATAGTAACCTGTCCTCTTGCCGCAACAATTTGCCTATTTAGTTGTACATTTTCTTTTTATCACACACTCGTTAAATTTGTATTTGGCTTTTGAGCTGCAGCAAAGTACAAATTAAATAAGTCGTTATTTTGTTTAGAGTTGATATGTTATCCAGATCTTTATTACATTGTAGAGACCTGTTGCTATATATATTGCTGAGAACTGGTGAAATTTTCTTAGCATATACATATGTAGCAGAATCAATAGAACTGATTGCATGATGTTATGGCAATGTAGGACTTCATCAACTGTGTACTAACAAACCTTGAACAACAAAAGTTTGTACAAAGTTGACAAAAGGGGTGTTCACACGGGCATGCCAAACCGATTTCGAAGCGGTTTGAAACCGGTTTCGAGCATTCACACTGAAATCAGTTTGGCACAAACCGATTTAGACCCAACTCACCTCGCGATGTGAGTTGAAATCGGTTTGGCCTAGCGCGACAGACAAAAAATGGCGGCAGTAGCGTGGACGGACGCGGAGACGAAGGCTATTCTGACAATTTGGGGGACAGAATTAGTCCAAAAGCTATTAGCGAAGGCTACCAGGAATAAGAACATTTATGAAATCGTTTCTAAAGAGCTGAGCAAGGTTGGAGTCGAGAGGAATTGATAGCAGTGTCGAGACCGTATAAAGAATTTGCTTGCGAAATACAGAAAGACTAAAGATAAGAATCGCCAGAGTGAACGGGTCCAAACCGTCGCAGCCGCTGCACAACTGTTGCTGCTACTACTGGCAACACTTGTGTAACACGTGCAAACTAAACCGGTTCCAAATTACGAGTATGAACGCGAGCAAATCGTCGAAACCGAGTTCGGTAAACCGATTCCAATTGATCCAGTTCGGAACCGGTTTCAGTGTGAACACCCTAAAAGACCTACATGGCCGAAACATCATGCTATCAGTTGTCATTGATTCTGCTACATGTATACTCAAGATCAATTTACCTGATTGTCATGTTGCAGAGTTGATGAAATGAAAGTAACCTTACTGAGAAGGCTTCATTTCATGCATGGTGACGTCTGTGTTGGCCTTCTTTCCTCACTCAGCTGTTGAGTACTTGCAGGATGTTTCTGGAGTTGGTGGATGTAAACACCTTAATGTTACCTGTACATTTGCCAGCAGTATTGATGTTACACTGCAGTGCTCTGTGGACCTCGCTGGACCAACTACAAAGTCTGTTATGGTCATTAAAGAAACTACCTCAACCACGGCAGTAGTGATGGTAAGTTTCAAGTGTGGTGTTTGTGTACAACGTATTCATGAGAAGTACACTGTGTTTACACTATATATTGTATTTTTTTTTGCATGTGTGACTTGATGTCTTCAGGTGGTGGTAGGGTATCATTTACTATACACTATAACATTATGACAGTATAGCATTAATATTCGATCCCTTCTGTTTCAGTTCAATTTTATAGAACACATTGACTGTTACACACAGTACATTATATATATGGCACATTCTACATAGTTACTTTGATCACAATAAATTATTATAAGGACAAATAATTGGTACCCCTACTGTGCGAAGCTGTATCATGCAAGGAATTGAATGATGATGATGTGGCACCCACACTTTTGCACATTTGAAACAAAGACTAGTAGAGTAATCAAGGACAGTCTGTTCCCGTTTACTGTCCAAAGAAAGTTTGAAATGGCAAAAGGAAAGAAAGCTACATATGTGGTGCCACCATAGTTGAACCCAGAGCCTCTGGCTTAACCACTGGCACTCTGAACTCAGCAGCAATCACTCAGAGTGATGTGAAGTTAAAAACAGAAGGGTGGCTGTCGGTGGGTGTCGTAGGTCAGTCACAGAGTGCAAGCAGATTAATTAAGCCAAAGAGGCCCTGGGTTTGGCTTCTGGTGGCACTACATACTTTTCTTTCTGCCCGTTTGCCTCTTCAAGGATCTTCAGACAGTAATTCACCTTCTGATGTATGGCCTGTACTGCAGAAGACGTTCTACGGTTGTTTCATAACGGAAGGTAGCATTATAATAATTGTCACCTGCTCTATCATGCAAGGAATAAAGTGATGATGGTGTGGCACCAACACTTTTGCACTTTAAGTTTCAAACAAAGACTAGTAGAGATTGTCTAATCAAGGACAGTCTGTGCTGTTTACTGTTAAAGACCTTTGAAATGACAAAAGGAAAGAAAGCTATGTGGTACTGCCATAGTTGAACCCAAGCCATCAAGCTTAACCGCCAGCACTCTGAACTCTTCAGCAATCATTTTGACTCTAATTTAGGAAATACATGGTTTAGTTTTGCCAAATATCTAGATTAGATGTTTATAATTATCACGATTTTTACTATAGTTAGAATCCAATTGCAAACTATTTCGCTTGCTAGTGTACGTGAACAGAATCTCTCACTCTGTTTATATCCGTATATATGTGTGTATGTGATTTTTGAAATTGTCCCTCCATCTGAATCTCGAATGTTGTACTGTTTCATTCCGTTATAGTGTGTAATGTTGTGTAATACTGTTGTTTTACAGGTGTCTGACCTGGAAGCAGGGAAGTACAACATCACTGCCAAAGCTTTGACTGCTGATGGCTCTGAAGCCTCTCCCTATACCAGGAAACAATACCTTATAGCTGTAACAACTGAACCAACAGACCCACCACCACCACCTGATGATATGTCCTCAGAGATGCCTGAGCCTTCAGAAACATCCCCTCCTGAACCTTCTGCAATTCCAACACCCCCTGTAGCACCAACAGGTAAATTCCTGCTAAATGATCATGAATTTTTCGCTGTGGATACCGTAGTAATAATACATATAACTGATATCTAATGTACAATCACTTGTAATACATCTGCTGAACAGTTTACCCCAATACATGCTGCACTGCTAGCTAAAATAAAAGTCATGAATCTCATTGTGCCTTTTTGTGCTGATGTTCTCATTTTCTCTATCTTTGTATGTTTTCTTGTGCAGGTACCACCTTTACAACAGAGCAGACTGGCATCATTGCAGGTATCGTGGTGGGAGTATTTCTTGCTCTGGTCTTGGTGCCCTGTTGCATATTCTCGTGCTTTGTCATCTTTCAGAAGTGACGTGTACATAGCTAGCACACAATGTGCACTGTACAGTACTCATCAACGCACATATATGTAGTTAGTGTATAGAAAGAGTAACATATTGGCGCATTTGTGCACCGTGCTTAGCAGATAACCAGTGTGCTGACTCCATTTATTTTTGCTTGTTTGTACGTAGTTGATATGCACACAATATCTCTCATACAGTATAGTATTATGGTGCAGTGTTGCTTTATAAATTCCATAGTGTCATATTATTCAAGCTCAGTGTTGATTGCCTAATTCCACACAATTAATCAATGCCATACATAAACATGCCCTGCTGAGCTATGTAGTGATGCTCTACATGTTCATCTACTCAGCAGTTGGCATCGTCGGGTCGACGAGCGTGATCACAGTGGTCACAATATTAATATAATATGTGCACACACACACAAACACATACACATGGATGCACATATATGCATGTATATACGTACACACACTCAATGTCCGTAAGTTGGTACTTCATAATAATAACTGTACTCTTTGCACATGTAGTACCAACTGGAGCCATTCTTTCAACAACAGCAAGCTCGGCACTGCCAGCGAGGCCCACTGCCTCTTCAGAGACAGTTTGTGAGTGACCCTGTGTGTTGTAGGCATGCTTGTCCACTTGTTGCTTTGTCTTCACTTGGACAAACTCACACATTTGTGTTCATCACCACTGTAATACATCATTGTCACTTGTATAGCATCAACACACGTACATGGACGTATGTCATATGTCTTGAGCATTTGCCAGTTATTTATGAACATACGTTGCTACCTACCAAACCAGCTGCCATTTAAGCCACACCACATAAGTTACATACGTACATAAGTACGTACACACCACATTTCCATATGTACACAGCTACTTATATATAGCTAGTATATCACACAGAAACACATACACATGGATGCATGCACATACTGTACACACACTCGTGTACCCAAGAGCATGTACATACACGTGCATCAGACACACCCACACACAAATACATGCACACATGTGTACAGTGTTGATGGTAGGGGGGTGCCACTTTTCCCCACTGCTCCTGGAGGTGGGTAACACTCTGCCAATCCAGCCCAAAGAACTGGCCACTACCTGACGCAAACTCAATGAAGTGTACCTTGTTTCTACCTATTCCAAATTGTGCCACGTAACATGGTGCCCGACAATCCTGCTGCGTGCTGCCTGGGTGAGCAACAATCCCCGCGACCGTTGTTTGGATAGGTGGCCATTTGGAAGGACGACGTCATTGCAAATGGCGTCTCACCGATAAGCAGCGTACGAAACAGCTGGAAAATCATCATATACAGACTGCATCGTGCTGACCTCTAGGGTACAAAGGAATACAGTGAGGTGAAAGCTGTGCAGTTCTGTGATTAAATCATTTCCATACTCCTCAGCATTCGTGTGCCAGAGCATCAGGAGAAGAAGAATTAGAAGAATTAGAAGAAGACGAAATGCAGAAAATGTCATGGATGTTCTACATGCTGGCGCGTTTTCACATGAAAGAACGAATATCATTGTCTTCTGTATAGTGCACACTTTCAGTTCGACAGTTCTATGTACCCAGTTTCCACACTGTAGAATGCTAGCGGCAGTTTAGCATTGTATTACGGTATACAAACAACCACCACTATCCCTACATAGACAGCACTACACACATATGTATTGTCAACTTCATTGACATCTCTGTTCGTAAGTGTACACATGTGCATTACATGGTGAATTTTAACAAGGTTAAGTTAACAAAGTACTGTAGAGCTTGTTCTAGGATTTACCATGCCTTTTGAAGGGTTCGGGCATTATATATGCACTTCAAAGGCACCTCTCTGCACTGTATTGGATCCTCTATTCTTGTTTGCTGCAGCTTCCCGCCAGACCACAGTGACAGTGACAGTGCTGTCAGTCCTCCTGTCACTTGTGTTGACACTGTTACTGTTCACCTGCGCAGTCAGTGCAGTGGGGCATGCAGTGATGTACAAGAGACTGCAGAGGGGCAGAGCTGAGCTGAGAGGTGGTGAGTTGTGCAGCACCACTCAGCTGTCCCAGTCCCTCCTGTGAAGCAGGGCTGCTGCCTCCCTCCGTGCAGGGGGACTAGAGGAAAGTGTTAAGGCAGGTCCAGAAGGAGAGGGGCCACCAACAAGGGAGGAGGAGGATGGAGGAGAGAAGATAAAGGCTAACCCAGCCTACCAGTCCATTGAGATGGGCTACATGTCACAAGAGGACAAGTACATCGATGTGCCAAGTTGAAGATATTGAAGAAGTGTGTACTGACATGTAGACTATATAGCCACCACACAACACGCTAGTGTGTACCGTAGAGTAGAGTGATAACACACATCATAGGAAGTTTGAATAACGTTAACATAATGTATGAAGTCTGGCTGCTAACCCAACATTCTCAATATATACCATAATCATGCATGACAAAAGAAGGTTTGGGTCTACTGGCCTGGCTAGGTTCTAATGGCCGACTGATTTTAGCCTTCCTGCTCATTTATAGAGCATGTCTATCTTATAATTATCATTCACTGCCGACGGTCATGTGACATTGTTGTACAGTCACCAACTGTACTATATAAGAGTATGCATGTACGTATGCATGATAAAACATTTATATGTTACGTATATAATTATGACAGTTATACAGTATTTAAGCATACTCATAGTTTGCACTAGTATTGGCAGAAAATAATGACAACATGCCAGGGAAAGTACCTAGTGAGTCACAACAAAATGTAGTTGTATACAGAGTCTTGGCTGTGATGTTCTCTGGGATGCTGTTAGGAACGAGGGAGGACAAGGGACCTTCACGACTGAAGCTGCATATGAAGGTGAGGAATGATGATGCATATATAGAAGGCATATGCATAGCATTGTACTATATACTACTACGTTGTACAATATACGGCTACGTCCTCTGTTCTTTATTGTTCCAGCACCAAAACCATCGTCAATAACATCTACTCTGTATTTGCCACCAACACCTACGTAGTCCTAAGCCGTGTCCTATTAGTTACAGAGCTGAGGGCAGACAATAAGGCTATGACGTCACACTACTGCAGAATAGGAAAGCGTATGGGAACTGCTGAGTCTCAGGCAGGGCTCCACAGTTCCATACTATAATCAGTGCGTGATTGCAGTGTACGTATGTCCAACTGCTGTACACTTATATGAGTATGCAGGGTACTCTGTAGCCTAGCATGCTAGACCCTCTCCACAGCAGGGCACTTACAGTACATCACAGACAGCCTGGCGCGTCGGAGAGGGTCTAGCATGTTAGACTGGGCACTCTGACGCAAGTATATACTAGGGGGTCTTTATCTACACATGCACCTAATTGAATACTCTTGTACATACCTGTCACTTTGACAAGTGCACTGCACTAAAGAACCTGTTGGGGAGAATCACTTATCGTCATACAACACCTTTAGGAATGTACAGTCCTTTCAGGGGTTCCAGTTCCCTACCGTGGTTCTGTCCCACATATACTGCCCACTGATATAGTACTGAAATGTCTTAGCTAATTGCCATTGAAATTGAAATTTACAAGTGGCTCCATGGTTACAATACTTTAATCACGGACTAGAAATCTAAAAACGTACTTCCAATACTTTAAATCACCTGAGTGATTGCAGTGTGCAATGCGCTAAGGGGACTAGACACCCTGAAGCAATTGTACCAAATACCACAACAGTATTAGTATTTGCCATACTTCATCATACACATAGGCATAGGCATACATACTGTATTGTACATTTGTTAACACACATTTTGATAGTTACAACACACCCACCCACAGGAATGCCTTATCTATGCTCTGCTGGCCAACTACATCTGGGTGCATGGGGGGGTTAACTTAATATCAACAGTAGAGACTCACTGACTACAGGCATAGGAATACACTGGAACGTTTGTGTAATTAATGAGCAAATATAGTATACACTGCAGGGGGTACACCACAACAGCATAAAGGTGTGGACAATAAAGATGTATCATACACTGAACCAGCTAATAAATAAGGAGATGACCAATGTATTGTGAGTAAATGGGTGCGCAGCGCAAGTGTCTCTCAGCAGCAGCTAATACAATCTGTCCAGTGTTTTGATGATTGACCACTCTGTAATGATCACTGTGTAAGGCAGCCACCACTCTAAGCCATCCAATCTTATCCTGGGCTCCAAATATGTACTATTGCAGTCTACATCTGCAATCCCAAACCACCTTTATGTAAGAGTCAGTTAGCTATACGTAACTGGCCCAAACATTAGATGTTGGTGTAGGCTTTCCTCTAAAGTTAATACATTCACTGAGTGCAGGTAAAGTATACAAACGCATATCACTTTGCAGTATACATACATACATAATTATGTATAGGCCTTATATTGTCCTTAAGTCGTTTTACACCACCAGGGCACCAGCAGCGGGTATCTAATCTGTGGTCAGATGTATGATGCAATCGTAGCTAGATCTTATGCAATGTGATGCTATCCTGAAGTTCTTATTCTGTGTCACCAGAGCAAGAATGCACACGTACGTACATATGTATGTATATACATACATATAATACAAACTGCTAGTGCACAGTCCATGTCATTGCTTCCAGTACTGTTGATAGTGAAAGCACAAGTATTACTGTATGTTGTTGATCTGGATACTCTAATGTCTGGCAGGAATACAACGAGTATGTACGTATGCAAGCATGTGTAGATGGTGGTGTGCAGCATGTTAACACACACATTTTCATGGCTGAACAGAAGGTGGCATTTGGCGACGAAGTGCCCACAACTGCCCCACAGTAAAAGGTAGTAACTCCTGCTTCAAATTCAAAATGCCTACCTGTACTAGTGACATATACGATATAGATCTGAGTGGCTAGGAAGAGTCATATCGAACACTGAAACAGCAACCTACGTACAGCTGATGAAGGGAGCCGTAGGTTGCCAAAACGTCTGGATTACTGTTTCAGTGTTCTGGCTAGCGCAACGAATCGATCGATACTAGTGACATATGTTACACAATTACACAAGCGACTCACATGTAGGTGAGGGGCTGAGAACCATTCCAGATGCATCAACTCAAACAATTATCTGAGGTTTCCTGTTCCATCTTGCACAACAATTTGAAAATGGGGACAATTCACTGCATGGAGACCAGCTAAGATGACACAGTCATTCACACACACACACAAACACACAGAAGACACACACACATACATCTGGGCCCAAGACAGGCCACCTGGTGTCCTTCCCCACCATCGTCAACATGGCTGACCAGGTTGAACCGACTAGATATGGTGGAGCCCACATCTGCATGAGGATGACGTCAACCAGTGTGGGAGACTTCCCATGGTGGTGGGTCCACACAACTAGTAGCTCACACACCTTGCCTCTCACTACCAGCTGTCCTTCCCTGGGACGGCCCCTTTATTCTGTGTTTGGTGGACCTCCTCCTCCAGGACTTGAGGGGGGAGGACAACAGGGCTCTGCTCAGAAGACTGAGAACCCCCCTGCACTGAGCTGTGGGATCGGGGAGATGGCTGAAATTGGGAAGGTGTACGGCATTAGACAAAACTTCTTGCTGGGTGGGTTGTCATTGATAGTATGGTGCATACTGCTATAGCTACCCACTCACCAGATGGTACAGTTCAACACATAACCTGAAACTTTGCTCTGCCCTGCAGCATGACAGACACAAAATGCAAGATATTGCAGATGTATAGCCATTTCATCAGTAGTGCATGCACACACACACACACACACACACAACACAGAAAACACACACACGCAAACACACACATACAACAAAACACACACACACAACACAAACACACACAAATAACACACACAAAACATACTGTACACACACACACACACACACACACACACACACACACACACACACACACACACACACACACACACACACACACACACACACACACACACACACACACACACACACACACACACACACACACACACACACACACACACGCACGCACACACACACACACAACAGAAAACACACAACACAACACACAAACACATTACTCACACACGCACACACAAACAAAACACTCACACGCACACACACACACATACAACAAAACACACACACACAACACAAACACACAAATAACACACACACAACATACTGTACACACACACACACACACACACACACACACACACACACACACACACACACACACACACACACACACACACACACACACACACACACACAACAGAAAACACACAACACAACACACAAACACAACACTCACACACGCACACACAAACAAAACACTCACACGCACACACACACATACAACAAAACACACACACACAACACAAACACACACAAATAACACACACACAACATACTGTACACACACACACACACACAGCACAACAAACACTGAATACACACACATGCACACAGATACACACACACACAGAAGACACACACACACACCGCACAGCACAACACACAAAATGAACACACACACACAGAATACACACACACATACTGTACACACACACACCTCCTCCTCCTTGATACACCTTGTCCATCAAGAACATTGGACGGGATCTAGGTGAGCGAGCACTGGGTAGAAGATACAGATTGAGGGCGGTGTATAAAAGCTCGCCATTCGGCTCGGTCCTTCACAACCTCTTGCCAGTTGGATAGCTCAGCCAAGTCTCTGTTGAGAACGTCAATCCACCTCAGCTGTGTTCCACCTGGTCTTCTCTGCTTCCCTTGTGGACGGCATTTCAGCACTTGCTTCTGGAGTCGGTGGTCTGACATCCTCTGCACATGGCCAAGCCATTGCAACCGTCTTTGCCTTAGCTGGACTTCCATAGGCAGCTCTCCGGTCTCCTCCAGGATGTCTGCATTTCGCCGCATGTCCCATAGGGTTACTCCCACGATGTCCCGAAGACATCTCATCTGGAATGTCTTCAGCTTCCTGATGTCATGCTGGGTTACCGGCCATGTTTCTGCTCCGTACAAAAGGACAGACATCACCATGGTACGAAACACGTGCATTTTGGTGGGTCGACTGAGATTCCGGTTCCTGAAAATTTTCTGCCTCCATATCTGATACACTTTGCTGGCCTTCTCGAGTCTCACTGCTACTTCTCTCTCCACCTTTGCTGTCTGTCCCAGCTCACTGCCCAGGTAGGAGAAGGACTCCACGTCCTCCAGTACTTGGCCTTGCAGTGTGATGTGTGGCTGGTGCTCAAGCTGGACTCCAACCGAGAGGATCTTGGACTTTCCAGTGCTGATGGTCATCCCCCACCGTGAGCAGGCTTGGTCCAAGACATTGAGCATGTGTTGAAGCTCCTGTCTGGTCTCGGCTACCATGGTGAGGTCATCTGCATACAACACGTCCTGTATGCAGGTCAGAGCAGTGGTTTTGTCTCGATATGACAGGAACAGGCCGCCAGTGGTGGAGTACTCAACATGAAGTCCTCCATCCATCATCTCAGTTGCCTCCCTCAGGATTCGGTCCATAAAGCAGTTGAAAAGCAGTGGTGAGAGCACACAGCCCTGCCGTACTCCTGACTTCACCCGAAAGTCGTCCGACACTCCATCTGCTGTTCTCACATGGCACCTAGTGTCTGTGTGGAGTTCTTGGATGATGCCAACCAGTTGATGGGGTACTCCATATGATCTCAAGACTGCTGCCAGAGCTGTACGGTCTACAGAGTCATATGCCTTGGTGAGGTCGACAAAGGAGAGGTGCACAGGAGTTCGATACTCAGTGGCCTTCTCAATCACCTGTCTGACCACCCAGATCTGGTCGACTGTGCTACGTCCCTGCCTGAACCCACACTGGGCCTCCATCAGCTGAGGTTCGATGATTGACTGCAGTCGCTCTAGGAGGACCAGTGACATCACTTTGCTAGGCACACTGAGACACACACACACACACACACACACACACACACACACACACACACAACAGAAAACACACACACACACACAACAGAAAACACACAACACAACACACAAACACAACACTCACACACGCACACACAAACACACCCACAACATATATACACACGCACGCACACACACACACACACACACACATGCACACACACAACACAACACATGCACACACAACACAACACACACACACATGCACGCACACACACACACACACAACAGAAAACACACACAACACAACACACAAACGCAACACTCGCACATTCACACGCAAACACACCCACACAACACACACACAAAGCACAACACACACATAACACACACACACACACAACACACAAGCACACACAAGCACACCTACAACATACACACACAGAACACACGCACACACAAACACACCCACAACATATAAACACACGCACGCACACACACACACACACCCACATGCACACACACAACACAACACACACACACAAAACACAACACACACACACACGCACGCACGCACACACACAACAGAAAACACACACAACACACACAAACACAACACTCACGCATGCACACGCAATCACACCCACATGCACACACACAACACAACAACACACACACAACACACAACACACACACAAAGCACAACACACACATAACACACACACACACACACACACACACACACACACACACACACACACACACACACACACACACACACACACACACACACACACACACACACACACACACACACACACACACACACACACACACACACACACACACACACACACACACACACACACACACACACACAAGCACACACAAACACAGAACACACACACACAACACTCACACACGCACACACACACACACACACACACAAACAGTGTCCCTGCTGACTTGGGTGGGGGAGTGTCCCTGCCGACTTGGGTGGGGGAGTGTCCATGTCGACTTGGGTGGGGGAGTGTCCATGCAGACTTGGGTGGGGGAGTGTCCCTGCTGACTTGGGTGGGAGAGTGTCTCTGGTGACTTGGGTGGGGGAGTGTCCATGTTGACTTGGGTGGGGGAGTGTCCATGCAGACTTGGGTGGGGGAGCGTCCATGCTGACTAGGGTGGGGGAGTGTCCCTGCTGACTTGGGTGGGGGAGCGTCCATGCTGACTAGGGTGGGGGAGTGTCCCTGCTGACTTGGGTGGGGGAGTGTCCATGCAGACTTGGGTGGGGGAGTGTCCATGCAGACTTGGGTGGGGGAGTGTCCATGCTGACTAGGGTGGGGGAGTGTCCCTGCTGACTTGGGTGGGGGAGTGTCCATGTTGACTTGGGTGGGGAAGTGCCCATGCAGACTTGGGTGGGGGAGCGTCCATGCAGACTTGGGTGGGGGAGTGACTTGGGCGGGGGAGTGTCTCTGGTGACTAGGGTGGGGGAGTGTCCCTGCTGACTTGGGTGGGGGAATGTCCCTGCTGACTAGGGTGGGGGGGTGTCCCTGTTTCTACTCAATTGTCCCTATTTACCCCTCATTGTCTGTGTTGTTTAGTTTAAGTGTGCATGTCTGTCTGTCTGTCTGTCTGTCCGTGTGTTACAGGCTGCCGATCTTCCCTTCCCTCCTGGGAGGCCGTCTTGTGGAGGTGCTGCCTCACATGGACAAACCCTTCCAGAATTACGCTGTACAGTTGGTTAAAGAGATGATGGCAGATGGAGTGGTGGCACTAAGCACCTGCTGCAATGTGGTGGGCTGTGGTGATTGAAGTGAGGTGGTGTCACTTTAATTGAATATGAAGGCGACTATGTTGAAGTAGATCAGGTGGAGATTTTGTGCATTAGACACATGCATGATACTGAGAGAACTGAAGTATTGCATTTATAATTTGAAAGAACTTTGCCATTCCTTAAACTTTACATTTCTCTTACTCTGTATACATACCTATCAATGAACCAGCCTAACTAAATTTGAAATTGACTTAGAGTACAGTACCTGCTCTGACAAATGACTCTATATACGTATGTACACATGCATGTCGAGACAAATTTTGTCAGAACAAGTCAATCAGAAAAAGAGGTTTTAGCAACCTACTGTATATGGCTGCTTTCATCACTTGTATCATGCAGTCATACAATGAGTATAGTACTCAATCCAATGGATAGTTAGTTGATCATACAAATGTCACACACGTACAATCACAACATGTATGAAGTTGGTATCTCGTACCATCGATCATGACAACGAATGAAGGCTTCACCTTGCAGCTCCTCAGGAGGAGAGCTGCCTCGGTGATGTAGTTAGCTGGTTCAACGTGGAGTGCTCTCAGCTGTAGCTTGGGGAGGACCAGCACACTCAGCCGGGACTGGGAGCCAAGAGAGATCTGATGAGTCTTGGGCTGCCCTACAAGTGGCCACATTAGAAGGTTGGGAGTTGGGAGGTAGTGTGTGTACTCTGTAGCCTAGCATGCTAGACCCTCTCCACAGCAGGGCACTTACAGTACATCACAGACAGCATGGTGTAAGCGTCCGGTGGTGGAGAGGGTCTAGCATGCTAGACTAGGCACTGACACAAGTACTAGGGTCCTTATCTACACATACAATGCCTAGTATGCACCTAATTGAATACTAATGTACATACCTGTCACTTTGACAAGTGCACCTGCAATGAAGAACCTGTTGGGGAGAATCACTCATCCTCATACCAACACCTTTAGGAATGGGACAGTCCTTTTAGTGTTTTCAGAGCTGTTACCCTTCTATCATACACTGCATTGCATTGCATACTGTGCACTGATTTGGTACTGGAGTGCTGAGTCTCTTGGGTAATTGCCATTGGAATTCACAAAAGGCTGAATACTTCCAATACTTTAAATCACCTGAGCGATTGCAGTGTGCAATGCGCTAAGGGGACTAGACACCCTGAAGCAACTGTACCAAATAACACAAGAGTATTAGTACTTGCCATACTTCGTCATACACATAGGCATAGGCATACATACTGTATTGTACATCTGTTAACACACATGTACGTACATACGTACCTAGAATTCCGTACGAATTAGAAACTCAGAATTACATAAAATGCTAGTTGACCGATGGAAAACACCCTATACATTCACACTACTTCTGTCACAGACAACACAAAAGTGGGGAGTACTCGCTCAAAACTTTATATCAGCACAAGTTAACTGCTCGTTTAAAATTCACATGCTTCTCTGCGTAAAAGCCTTAGATGGAAATTCTAAGAACACACACGTACAGGCCATCCCTTGGGCTACACGACGGTACGTATGTGTATGATTCTTAGAGGGAACCACATGAGAAGTGCCACTGTTCCAATACCACAACCTCAATTGCATCATGCAACCCACAAACCTTTACACAAGCATGCAAGATTCCACATTGATTGCACAAGTCGCATTGTATATTGCCACAGTAGAACTACTAGTGTACAATACTATGTTACAAAACTACACAAGCAACTCACATGCAATTCAGATGTTGAGAACCAATCTAGATACAAGTTTCCTAGTACCATCTTCCACAACGATTTGGAAGTGGGGACACTTCACTACATGGAGATTAGTTAAATGTGACACAGTCGTTCACTCGGTTCCTCAACTAGACACTGTGTGCATACATTGGATGGAAGTCTATCGTGTGGACATGTAATAGTATTAAAAAAATGATGCATGCATGGAGGGGCACTATAATAATAATAATAATAATAATAATAATAATAATAATTTATAATAATAATAATAATACGTAGTTGGCCCTGTGAATGTGTAGTAAACAGGCCCAATAGTGGCCTTTAGGCGGCAAAATGTGTGGATTTGTCACAGCTATAAGACATGCACGGCAGAATGGCCTAATGCACATACTTTGTACTTTACATTGATCTGTAGTGCGTGTACATCATCCTACGAGCATGCAATGTGCGCATGGACATGCACGCATCTGACCTGGTCCGTAAATTGCCAAACTCCTCTTCAACTTTATCTGTCTACATGCACCATTCCCCGTACGATCATGACCACACACCACGGAACGAAGAGGGAACAAGGCGACATCATGGATACGTACGCATGAGAGTCTGCAGGGCATGTCACGTGATGCGTGCACGTGATCGTCCTTTTACTGAAGCAGAGGCAGCTCGATTGCTGACGACTGGGCTGTGGACAGCGGAAATCAGTCAGTCGATCGTACGGCGCTGGAACATGGAGCTATGCTGCTTTTGTCGAGCGGAGATTAGTAGTGCTACGCACAAGAAGAAGCGAAAGCTACTGCACAGAAATCCTTGCGCGGATGCTAGATCTCGTTTGTCAAGAATCCTGAACCAGCGACGAGAGAAAATGATCAAGGCGTTCGCAGAAACCAGTTGTTTCGATGGCCGTGCTATGCTTTCAGTGCATAGGCGAATTGGACAGGCTGGAAGCACTGCGAAGATCGTTCCAGACCTGGATGCAAGTTCTCCGGTCAAAACGCGTTACCCAATATGAATATCATTATTTCCACGGCAACTGCATATTAATGAGCCACCTAGTTCCGGTGGCTCAGAACAAAAACGGTATAGGCTATTCACCAGACCCTTCCTCCCCGACCGATGACGTCAGTTTGTAAAAAATGGAGGGGAGGAAGCGGTCTGGCTAGCGAGACTAGCAGCTCGATTGCTGACGACTGGGCTGTGCCGCGATACGTTGTGCGCTTTGCCCGCTTTACGCAGATTTGAAGCTAACGTGTGGAAGAGTGCATACGCTTCCATGAAGAACGCTCAAGGGCAAGTAAAAAGACAAACATTGCCCAATCCCCACGAAATTGGTACCGTATCACGCGAAACTCCCATTGCTCTGTTCACGATGCTGGTATACGACTGACCTTAGCATGGTCCAGTTAGAACCCATTGCATGCGTGACGGCTTCTTGCAGAAAGCCACACCGCAGAAGCAAGTAAGGTCACGGGATTGAGATTCTCACTCACTGCCCTAGATAATAGATATTCTATGACACTGTCAACGCAACTGATCAAGGCTGGTCTCATGCCAATAGCACCATATCGGCATGATGCATCGTTAAGCAACACGAAGATAATGCCTATGTATATATAAGTAGGTATATGTATACGTAGGTAGACACAGGTAGTTATTGGTAGACATAAGTAGAGATAAGTAAGACATAGGTAGACATAGCCAGTCATAGGCAGGCAGGTATATATAGGTATATGCGTGTAAAGTAAAGTGCATATGCAATGCATTTATATATCAATCAATGGCTTTGAGTGCATCATGTGCGGGGCACATTAGGACACAGTCCCATGCAGCACTATCCAAATGAATCAGTGGGATAATAGTGGGAAGATCGCATCAGAGATCAATTATATGGAGTGTAATGGCTGTATTATAGTTATATGTAGTACTGTACAGTGGATGAGATCATATTCGGGCCATCTGCCCACTTTTCAGCTCCTCCCACCGGGCGCCTTCGACCCGCCAACGCCGTAAACTCAGTTGGCAGCGAGAAGCAGCTGTGCCGCTTCGGTAGCCTTGGACGGTGGTTGACCCTCGGAATCTAGCTGTAATCGCAACAGCTGACGTGGAGATCCTGATTGACCGGTGGTGAGCGAGTCCGCCAATTGTTCTGCACGTGCCGTCATTAGTAGGAGGAAGCCCAGAGTGCGTGCTCTAGGCGTATATATATAGCTCCTTGTTAGGGGGTCGATGTTGCAGACGTACATATAAATTATATACGTACTTCCTGTTGTATATATAATATATATAACTTTATAGGTTATGTGTAGACAAGCAGTTGAAAGAGATTTATGTAAGCATATGCTATGTATGCAGATATACGTAATTACGATTCCGCGTTTGAAATAGTTGTCTTCAGATGTATCAGGTGTGTGTGTATGTGCATAGCTACGACATCCAGTAGCCCGTCGCAGAGCTTCGTCGACCGGTGTTTATGTGGGGCAGAGGAAGGGAGAATGGGAGTGTTACAATACAGACAGAACTAGGTGTTCTGTGTGTAGCTACCTTGTGAACGATCGCGACTGACTTGAACTATTTTGCAACAGCCCATGCACGCCGATGGTGTTGCCTGCCCAAACTGCACACTTTGTATCAAGTATTGTAATTCTCTATTGCACCACTTTTGGCAGTATTTTTAGCCCAATAGACTACTCCTATACAGAATAATATTTGGTATATACCTGTCCTTCTGTAGTCACATCTTCGTCTGCCAGACTATCTTCCTGCAGAATAGAGATTCAGTACCACGTCTAACATGGACACAGGGGGGGGGGGGGGGGGGGGGATTGTAAGTGTAATCCACATGGTACAAAGCTTTAACTCAAGGTGCGCTGGGAGCTATTTAGCTAGCTACAGAACTTCCAGAAAACTGTGCAGTCACTGCCAGACAGCTTAGCTTGCTGTGGTGCTACAAAATACTCTCCAATGGTCTCATTTGCAGCTGATGTGGTAGAGGCTCATGCTACGGCATTAAACTGATTGGAGTGAGACATTTCAACCTCGAGGGTCTTCGTCAGTCACTAAACTAGCTGCTGTATGTCGTCAGAGCACCATCAAAGGGGCACTGTCATAGAAGCGCCGTAGCAGAAAAGCCCACTAAAGGCGGGCTTCTATGCTAGTATATAATATTATATAATACAGTGCATAATTAGAAAATAGAATGAGATGATCTCAAGTCGAGTTTCCTTTCCGAGTTTGAGCTAGTTTGCATGCTGAGCCATGAAGTAACTTACACGTATAATGTGCATTTATAGATCTGCATTGTCAACGATCTTGACAGAAATGCAAGCTAATTATCATAAGCTTTGGTGACTTTCTGATCAATTACTATATATAATATTATTAAAATTATTATATATACTATATATATGTATATATATTTATAACAGCGCATTCGTGTAGTAAAATAGTATACAGTAGAAGATATAACCACTCAACAATAACATTTACATTAGTGTGGGTGGAGGAATTTGCTCTCCTGGGTAGTTTGGCTGGTCTCGTGGCCATCTGGCTAAGTCAACCTTCTGAGGATATCTTACAATATTTATTATGTATGTGTCCACATAAAAAGTCACCACTTAACAATAACATTTACATTAGTGTGGGTGAAGGAATTTGCTCTTGGGTGGTCTGGCTGGTCTCATGACCACAGTGTCCACATACTATAATAAGCTTAAGCTAAGAACCTCTGGGTGGTTTGGTATCTATGGCAATGCTAGGAAACATGTATTTTGGTAACCCTGGCAATGCTAGGAAGCACTCATTTACATGCAGTGGCCTCAAAGTTGATGTCATGCAGTTGAAAAGTTGTGTTATTCCCATATACAGATCTCTCATATATACATATGTATAACCACCAATGCAATACCCTACACACACACACACACATGTATATAATTTATATATATTCACAGCTAACAGCCACACCTGTACATCCTCTTACACCCCAGCCTCTATTGTATACTGGACTTTAGCAACGATGCATGGCCAAGAGATTGATGCATGCTCTTCCTGATCTTGTTATGCACTCATGTGTCTATGTACATACGTGAGCATGTTCACTGTATCCATTGTGTACATGTTGTTCCGCTCTTTTTCATGGTTTGCCGTTAGGTATTCAATTACTTCCTGTGCAGAAACATGAAGATGGCATTGGTGCTGTGTGCCACCATTATTCTCTGCCTACTGCCTCTCTCAGCCTCTCAAGGTGAGTTATCTAGAATGTTGCATATCTAAGCTTGTAATGTATCACACAGAGGAGGTTGTCAAAGACTCCTGTCCTACTGTCCTCTTGGCAGGCAGCATTTTGAAGATGATTACAACGCATAAAATTATGATTGTCCAGAAGCCTAAATTGGCATGGCTGATCTTCAACAGCATATTATTCATGCATTTTATGAATAAATATTACTGGTATTACCTTGATGTTGCTACGTTACCTTGATGTCACTCATAATCATTTGGTACTCACTAACCCAAGGATTTTCACAAGAATTCAGACGTTCAGTGACTACACAGACACCTTCATCAGTGAATGGCTAAATCAATGAATGTATGTAGGTCATATAATGCACAGTACGTGCGTATGTCACTGTTGAAAAAAGCTGATGTGTACTTCAAAACACAAAACTGCACAAACACACCTTTGTTGCATGTACTATTGTTCATTCTCTTTTCTGTGACTTTAGATCCAACGGTGACTGCTACCACAAGTGATATGACAGCCATACCTGGTCAAACAACGACATTTAAGTGCATCTTTACAGGAGTTGCAATACCATATTGGGTTGTGAATGGGGTTGGTGATTCGCCTGTGACCATAACACAGGGGAGCACGGTCATGTCCTTCACCATGCCCGCTATCTCTGAAACAGATCTAGAGGTACAATTGGATGTCTCAGTAGATCTGTCTTTGAATAGTACCACATATGTGTGTCAAAGTGACTTTGTCGGGGGAAGAGCTACCAGTGTTCCTGCTGCATTAAACTGTGTATGGTAAGTACTCACCAATACTGCACAGGGCGACAGCTACAAGTCCACATGCATGGACCTTCTTTGTGTGAAACGTTGTACTTAGTGTGTACTTCATTTGTTTATAAGACTACATCCTCTGCTGTCTGCAGGCACTCACCCACCCACACAGCTACACACCCATCAATACCTACACACACACACACACACACACACACACACACACACACACACACACACACACACACACACACACACACACACACACACACACACACACACACACACACACACACACACACACACACACACACACACACACACACACACACACAGAGACAGAGAGATAGAGAGAGAGAGAGAGAGAGAGAGAGAGAGGGAGAGAGGGAGGGAGGGAGGGAGGGAAGGAGGGAGGGAGGGAGGGAGGGAGGCATTAACATGTACCATAAACGCATGCATGCATGCAAGAACAAGTGACTCAAGCCTACGCTCTTTGTCTCTCTCACTCTGGTCGCTACTCATGCAGGCCCACCCCTAGCACCAAATGTGCTTAGTCATGGAGCACGCTACAAATCTGTCCGTTTGGGATGGGAAAGACCATGGAGTAGTGATCTAGCACCAGTTAGATCGTATGTAGTTCAGCTGTTGCAGATTGATGGGACTGTACTGGAGGAGGACACGGTAGATGCTGGATCAACTGTGGACAGAGAGAACACCTTTGATAACCTTATCCACGATACGGAGTATAAGGCACGGGTGGCAGCTGTGAATAGTGTTGGGCAAGGTCCTTGGAGCGATGAAGAAACCATCAAAACACCCTTCCCTGAACGTACGTGCCTGTCTGTCTGTATTTTTAGATTCCATCTGTTACTTTGGTGGAAAGTGACATTACAGATGGCCCATAGACAGTGTACCTCTCACAAAGTCAGCCCTATTACTGTATAGTAGTGTATACATAGCCTCCCTGACAAAATGGTGATAGTTTCCCTAGCAGCATGTGTACTTAACCACTTTTTATACACCGCAAACTATCACATACCTCCACACACTCATTAGGTTTGTGCCTGCATACATATATCTGCGTACAGAAATACACAAGTACACACACTGTCACTATATGCTATAAATTTGCATCGTGTGCTGCCGTGTCCCTTCATTTAATTGTTGCACAGCTCCTCCTCCTCCAGTGGATATAAAACTCACAGTAGCAATTGCTGGAGGAGCAGCAACAGTGACAGCTTCATGGGCGGTATGTGCATCATTATGATTGCATTATTGTTATATATCATGCTATGTGTTTAGTACACAGCATGGGTCAACGGAACATATGTAGTTTGAGTTGGATTCACTTCTCATGTAGCAGAGTTTCACAGGACGCATGTGGAACATGTCCACTCTGTTTACATTAGGGTGTACCCTGCGGTTTCTGCACATTCTGTGCCATTCCTGTGGCTACAAATGTGACTGTGCGTGATGTGCGTGTGACTCCTCGAACGAACTTCCGATAATCACAACGGTAGTGCAGCGCTTGCCGTGCGAATCTAAATCTTCGACGAAGAAAGGCATTCCCGGTCCTAATCAAAACACCAGCTCGCATCGAGAAGGAGTTTACGCTGTCATTTTCCAGCGGTCATTTTTGCGAATGTGACGTTTCATCAGGAAGTCACGAGATTGTCATGAGACTTTGGCTCTTCAGCTACACCGAGTGCGGCGACAAGAACGTGGTGTGGGTCTCGAGGAAGAAAGTAAACTTAGCCTGAAAAGTAGATTTCACAGGCCAAAAGCTTTTTCTAGATTTTCACTCAGGGGGAAGTTGATCCCAAGTTCCGCGAAGAAATTTGGTGAGTTTCTTCCCGATTGCATGTAATCTACTTGGGGTGATGTAACTTACCAATAGAATGGTTTACCAACTTCCCCTGGGTAAAACGTTCGAGAGTACAATTATGCGTCATTTCTCTCTAAGACTCTTCCTCTATACCCACATCGACCTTTAGTGGTATTTTGTGGGCTTCATTAAATCCAGTATTACTCACTCCAGAAAGTATTTGTTACCAAGTGTTGTATGCCAAATTAAGTACAGTATTTATGCTACACGTTGATCTTTGTTTCGCTCGCATCCGCGCATATTTGTAGGAGAAACAGAGGGAAATGTTGCACAAATCAGCGGGCGTAAAGCCACATTGTGTACATAGAACATGTCCCACATGCAGATGTATGTGTGCAGATGTATGTACCTGCATAGGCCTTGAATGGAACTGATAGGGATAAGGAGTTGTTCTGAATAGAGGTGGAAGTGGTGAGTTGATAAAAGGGGGCGCCAGATGGTGGAAAGACATTATTAGGGCTTCATGTTACGGAAATATAGATAGATAGATAGATATATAATGTTGACGCGGCGGTAGTATAACTGTACTGACATTTATATTGTAAAGTACAGGCAAAGTATTGCGTTCCGAAACATTTATATTGTCGGCCATTTTTTGTGGCTCGCTAGGGGGAGAAAGCTACAGAAAGACCTCAGAAAGCGGCACAGGTCGCCGTTAGTCGTCGATTTGAACGTCCCGCTCTGTTCATTGGATGCCAACATCAGCGTTGTTGCACCATTGCCTTGGACAAAGGACTGGAGCGGCGCTAAGCTCAGAAAACGAACCGTATCGTTTGCTGCGTGTTCAATTTGTGGCTTGCCGACTTTCTATCTTCACAACGCTGCCGAGAACAATTGACAGGAGTAACGCCAAGCTTGGTGAGGGCGTGAATCCTCTCTACTTAGGCTTGCTAGCTGTGTTTCGCGTAGAAAATCTCAGCACGCAGTGAATGCCTCGAGCTACAATTGTCTCCAGTGGCGCGCTGTTGGTACTCGAACGAATCCTTTTCTGCCTCGGCCAAACACCTGCTACCGTGTCCCTCTGGGCTGTGTGTGTGTGTGGTGTGTGTGTGTGTGTGTTTGTGTGTCTGCATGTGTGCATGTGTGTGTGTCAATACCTTCTGATTGTGTTTCTGTCTTCAAGCAAGAAACACACTACGTGGCTAGGTATGAATAGCAGGATTGTTTGGTGCAGCTCCGAATGAGCAAAGGAAAGAAAGAAATAATTGCACAGTCTGTTCGTGTATGTGTGCCCTTGCATGAGTGAAGCTATGTGCATGCCAATACTTTCTGTATGGACAAGTTTGAACAAATTGCCATGTACCTGACTTGTGACTGAGTCAGCAAGTAGTTCGAGTTGGGGCGGCAGCCCCACGAGTTTTTATAACATGGACGCGAGGGCTATAAATGAGCTAAGCGCCTGAGCGTCCATGTTATAACTGGCTTGTTGCAATTTTAACGATTTGTAGCAGAGATGTTTCTCTCGCTATCGAACGAAATAGACTAACGTTTCCAGCGATACTAGTTAGGACCCTAGCTATTCTGTCCGAAAGGTAACGATATGGCTATGCACGCAGCGAATACAGCGGAGGCCGTCCCCCGGTTTGAAGCCGTTGAAAGCGCGCGGTCTAATTATTCATCCCTCTGATGAATCAGACTGCGCGCTTGACGACGACTTTGAGCAGATGTCGAAGATTTACACTCCGAAGAACACAGAAGCCAGTACCTCGTGAGCACTAAAGACGTTTCAGGAGAGTGGTTGAAGGCGTAAGAGCGCTGCCTGGCTTTCTCCAAAGACTGAAGAGCCATGTTTGAAGCAGTAAAATCATTTAGATACCTTCCTAATCGTATACATCAATTGTTTTCAGCTACTGTTTATGCAAGGTGCTAATTTTATCCTTCATGATGAGTTTGTAGGTACTTCCAGCTGCAGCTTTTGAGAAAGTAAACAAAGAGTCTGAAGTAGACAAAACTGTTTGTACACATCTGGTAAATGATTGGTCTAATCCATATTGTTATTGATTCATTTCATGTTTGTTATGTCTACAGGGGGGCTCTTACACACCGAAGTGTGCATTGGACTTGATATTGCACACTTCCCGTCTTTGATGTATGGCTTCATCATGCAACAAATAATATTATATGTATATATATATGTCGGTATATATATATAATACGTGAAGCTACGGTTGTATTGTTACACTGAAATTTATATGGAAAGTACAGGCGAAGTATTGCGGGAGAAACATTTATATAACGGCCATTTTCTTAGCGTTCGTGAATGGGAGACGGCACGGAAAAGACTTCGAAAGTCGCCCAGGTCGCCGTTGGTTGTGTTCTTGCCTACGGAATTGTGTTCTACGGCATAAAAGCTCAATGTTACGCGAATTACTGCCTTAGGCGAAGGACAAGAGCGACGCTGAACTCGGTGAGCGCACAATATTGTTGTCATCGTCTTCGCTGTGACTTGTAGACTAGTGGTCTTCACCACGCTGCCGAGGATGATTGACAGGAGCAACGACAAGCTTTGCGAAGACCATGAATCGTCTACGCTAAGGTTATCCGACTGTCTCTAGTGCAGGTTACGTGACACACACTGGAATCGTCTTTAGCACTGGCGCGCTGTGTTGCACTCGAACGAATGCCTTCTGCCAGGACAAAAACATAATACGGCGCATTTATGCTTCTGTGACCCGTGTGTTTTTCTCGTGTGTGTTTGCACTGCCTGTTGGTGAAGCTATTAAACTTTGTTAAGGTTCAAACAAGTTAAACATGTTTTAATTGTGCACAGTGTGCCAATCCTGTGCAAACCTGCATGTGTGAATGCTGGTACTCTGTGCTTGTATATATATTTGATTGCATGCACTAATAAACTTTCATGACGTGGCCCTGGTGCACAACTATCCTAATCAGCAATTGAGAGCTAGAGCAAGTAGTTCGAGTTGGGGCGGTAGCCCCACGAGTTTTTTAACTCGAAATACTTGTTCTTCTTCTCAAGTCTTTGCCCAGTGTGTACATACCAGCTCAAAACACATCTGGCACAGTTCTTTTAACGAGCCTAATAGGTACACAATCAAATGCATCTTCAAATAAACACTAAAGACAGTGACTGAACTGCAGAACTCTGCTCCAAAATATGCAGATAGAGAAACATAGTGATATGCGCCGTGGTTGGTTGTACCAACAATTCTAGCCGCGTCCCGGGAGTCAGCTTTTATCGCTTGCCGTCGGTTATAACCCATCAATGGAAGAAGACCAGGGAACTCAGCCAGAAGCGGTCCAGAGAAGTACGCAAATACCCGTGTTTGTAGTCGCCATATCGTCAAAGGTAAGGAGTGAACTTTTTCTGTGTAATTGTTAGCAGGTATATAATGCTAAATACCCCCAATGCGAGTCAGCCTAGTCTGTTGTTTGATATGAACAACGTTGATTGGGCTCCTTCCCTTCATCTTGGCCATGGCACTGTACCAAAGACTTCAGCGGGTAGGTATGACAGGGCTGTACAGAGAATATCGAAGCAACTGTCTGACCTTTTGAATTTGAATGCTGTGATCCTCCCTGCTCTCATTCTAAACCAGACGGGGGGAATTTGCCTGGTCTCTAGTTCTAGCTTCAACTGCTGAGGCTTGCTCAGTTCATGGTTAGAGTAATGCTACTTGCTTCTTAAAGGTGGCTGCTGAATCCTAAACTAAGGTATTCCATCTTATATAGGTCTGTCAGTACCATGGGCAGGTCCTGCTCTAAGCATAGATAGTAGAGTTTTCTACTATCTATGGTCTAAGGTTGCTGGAAAATAGGCATCAGAGTAAGGGGGTACAATAGCAAGCACTGCTGGTTTAGCTCCCTCACATCTAGACAAGGCATGATAGAATTGCCTTCTCTAATTCGGTGGGTGGGATGGAAATGCCTGCTTGTTGGAAGGACCAGATTCTTGTGTGAAACAGTGTCTCTACCTCTAGAGGCACTCTTTCGCTTTTTGCCAATGAAGTCGATGTCTGCTATTGGAGATTACTGTATGGCTTTAATAGCTGGGGGCAGCACCCAATAAGCACACTTTTGGGTGACAGTCATAGACTCTCGCTTGCCCACTCCAACAGCTACTGCCCAAAGATGTGATGCCACATGGGAGCATGTCTCTCTCAGCCCTGCCATGCAGTTGCAGTGTGCAGCCAGTATTCTACCATCATCATCCGTAATCACCCAAGGGATGAGGGGCTTCTCATTCAACTGTTGAGAGTGGTTAACCTGTGAAATGCATATAGTACGTAGTTAATCAGGCCTTTCATCAAGTCTGTTCTATACCTAAAAGAAGCACGCAGGGAGTGTTCAGTTTTCACCTTTCCAGTGACGATCGACTTTTTTCTGGTTCATTTCCTTCACCAGTACCTCCCTAACCCATCCATCTTGGAAAATCCTGTAACTGTCCAAGCTCTTGTAGTTCAGCATGTCTTCCTTCGTATATGGGCTGGGATTGAGTATTAGATACATGCAGGCATGAACGTACGTGATCCCGGGCCACATGTCGATTATGTCGTTCCAGTCTTTCTTCGGTACTTCGTAAGGATCACTGCCGTTTACAAGCCTTAGCTTGTCTGCGTACCTTCGTTTGGACTCCTTATCCGCAATAGTGCTCCAGTAACCTGAAATAAAACCTTCATCTGCTTTTCCCGTAGCCATACCGTCGCAATTCTCCAGTTTCGTTGATCGAGAACGTATATTAGCTCGGCGTCCGCTCTGAGTTTGGTTCACCAACATGGCGGACGATATCACGTGCGCTGCTCGTGACGTCATTTGCAAGGGGTCTATAGTGGACATGCCTCACAGACCCTATATTGTATGTAAATACTGGTATATATAAAATTTTCATTAGAAACTTCAAGGGATATAGCAATGTGTAAAAAAAGCATAGAAACAAGTGGTGACATCTCAGCTTTGACCCATCACATTTCTTTAAGGACTAGAAGTCCTAGCTAAATCCCATGGAGTGAACTCAGGACCACTCTGCAAGGGATTTAGGACTTCTGGTCTTCAATTGCAAATAAGCGACGCGATCGATCCCTGCCGCCATGATAATACTGTAATGATATGATAATGTTGATAATAATAATGATAGTAGTAAGTAATAGTAACAACATTTCCATGAATAGCTGCTCGACTATTGCTTTGCTATAAAATTAATACGTATTTCTGAAGCACACCCATTATGAGATGCGTTTCTGCAGCCAGAGTCGCCACCATTCCTCCTCTCATGCTTGCTTGTATCCTTTCATGTATGCAGGCTCCTACAATAGACCTAGAAACTCAGACAGAAGTTACTGATTACACCATATTTTATGGGTCAGAGGATTTCACTCCTATTATGCTAGCTGCTAGTGTCACTTCCTATGAAATACCAAGTCCTGTGCTTTTCAGTACCTACCCATTATGAGTTGCGTTTCTGCAGCCAGAGTCGCCACCATTCCTCCTCTCATGCTTGCTTGTATCCTTTCATGTATGCAGGCTCCTGCAATAGACCTAGAATATCAGACAGAAGTTACTGAGTACACCATATTTTACGGGACAGGGGATTTCACTTCTGTTACGCGACCTGCTAGTGTCACTTCCTATGCCATACCAAGTCCTTTGCTCTTCAGTACCTACCAGGTAAAGATGACTGCAACAAATATTGGAGGTACTTCTGTAGAGTCTGGCACTGTCAGTAAAGGTAAGTGTGTGACCATACAATGTGAACTTGTGCTGTCCATGAAAACTGTCTTTGGTATGTATATGAATGCAGAATGTGCAGTAAACCCTAACCCAACTAAACTACTAACTACTACTTTTTAAACCATACCTAATGTTTGAACGTGTTGCCATTGTTTTGCAATAGTCTCTGTGTACGTCATTGTGTCTCTCGGTTTCAATAGTAACCTGTCCTCTTGCCGCAACAATTTGCCTATTTAGTTGTACATTTTCTTTTTATCACACACTCGTTAAATTTGTATTAGGCTTTTGAGCTGCAGCAAAGTACAAATTAAATAAGTCGTTATTTTGTTTAGAGTTGATATGTTATCCAGATCTTTATTACATTGTAGAGACCTGTTGCTATATATATTGCTGAGAACTGGTGAAATTAACTTAGCATATACTTATGTAGCAGAATCAATAGAACTGATTGCATGATGTTATGGCAATGTAGGGCTTTGTCAACTGTGTACTAACAAACCTTGAACAACAAAACTTTGTACAGAGTGGACAAAGACCTACATGGCCGAAACATCCTGCTATCAGTTGTCATTGATTCTGCTACGTGTATGCTCAAGATCAGTTTACCTGATCGTCATGTTGCAGAGTTGATGAAATGAAAGTAACCTTACTTAGAATTAAGGCTTCAGTTCATGCATGGTGACATCTGTGTTGCCTCTCTTCCCCCACTCAGCTGTCGAGTTCTTGCAGGATGTTTCTGGAGTTGGTGGACTGAAGCACCTCAATATTACCTGTACATTTGCCAGTAGTATTGACATTACACTGCAGTGCTCTGTGGACCTCGCTGGACCAACTGCAAAGTCTGTTATGGTCATTAAAGAAACTACCTCAACCACGGCAGTAGTGATGGTAAGTTTCAAGTGTGGTGTTTGTGTACAACGTATTCATGAGAAGTACACTGTGTTTACACTATATATTGTATTTTTTTTGCATGTGTGACTTGATGTCTTCAGGTGGTGGTAGGGTATCATTTACTATACACTATAACATTATGACAGTATAGCATTAATATTCGATCCCTTCTGTTTCAGTTCAATTTTATAGAACACATTGACTGTTACACACAGTACATTATATATATGGCACATTCTACATAGTTACTTTGATCACAATATTATAAGGACAAATGATTGGTACCCCTACTGTGCGAAGCTGTATCATGCAAGGAATTGAATGATGATGATGTGGCACCCACACTTTTGCACATTTGAAACAAAGACTAGTAGAGATTATCTAATCAAGGACAGTCTGTTCCCGTTTACTGTCCAAAGAAAGTTTGAAATGGCAAAAGGAAAGAAAGCTACGTATGTGGTGCCGCCATAGTTGAACCCAGAGCCCCTGGCTTAACCACCAGCACTCTGAACTCATCAGCAATCACTCAGAGTGATGCAAAGTTGAAGACATAAGGGTGGCTGTCGGTGGGTGTTGTAGGTCAGTTACAGACAATCAGACTAATTGGGCTTCCGGTGGCACTACATACTTTTCTTTCTGCCCATTTGCCACTTCAAGGATCTTCAGACAGTACAGACCCTGACTGACTTTGCTTAGACAATCCCCATTGGTTTTTCAGGCCGACAAGAGTCCTGTCAATTTCCCATGCTTTGATTCACTTAGATCTTTTACAATCCACAAACATACGCAACAATTTACACTTCTTTCATCTTGCGGTAAACTTCTATTTATACAATGTGTCTTAGCTTGCGCTTGAGTATGTCAATAAAATTGGTTAGTGTAAATACTGAAGCTGAATTAGTTGGATGGAATGATCCCCAACACAACACAAGCAAATTTGAGGCCTTTCTCCATTGTGTAAAAGAGTCACTGAAACACAGTTTGTCATAAAATTTGACATGTGTGCATGCCATTCGCGTGTGTAAAACATCTTCTCACTTGGGAAGCTGTCGCTCTTGCTTGCGACATGGCCCATCAAGGAGAGTAGCTGCAGTACAATTGAGTGTATAGCTGAGTAATTTGTTTGACAACGTTAGTCACTGTGCTATTATTTTTACATTTATCCATGGTGAAGTATTTGTATACACTGAAACCAGGTTGTAGTTGGTTAGTTGAAGTAAGGTCACTTCAACTTTTGGGAATGCAAGGTTTAGTTTTGCCAAATACCTGGATTAGAGCCTTTATATTCATCACAATTTTTACTACAGTGAAACCTGCCTAAGACAACCGCCTGTGGGCCAGTTCTAACTGACCGTTATAGAGAGGTGGCTGCTCTACAGAGATAGATTCCAATGCTTTAGTGCTATATATCTGGGGCCAGGGAGGCTGGCTGTTTTAGAGAGGTGGCTGCCTTACACAGTGACCATCTTAGACAGGTTCCACTGTAGTTGGAATCCAAACTATGCACTTGCTAGTTTAGGTGAACAGAATTTTTCCCTCTCAGATCTGTCTATATACGTATATAATTCATAATATATGTGTGCGTGTGAGTTTTGAAAGCGTCCCTCCTGCCCAATCTCAAATGTTGTACTGTTTCATTCTATTATATTGTAATGCTGTGTAATGTATTGTTCTCGCATGGTTCTGCACGGAATACGAAGACTAGCTAGCTAACTGAATTAGAACAGTTAGGTATCAGGGTGCATGAAGCTATGTAACTGCAGGGCTCTATCCTGTGCAAAGCATCCAAACAATTATATAGCTAATGTACTTTCCCATGCAATTGCTAAGTGTGGATGTTTAGGCACAGCTGTACATGTCTTGGTTAGTATTTAAAATCCTGATGCCTTTATGCTACCTCCGCTTGGTGCATCCTTGCATAACAAATGTAGACACCATTACTAGCAAGTAGTTCGAGTTTGGGGCGCCCTATATATCGGCACCCCATGAGTTTTTTAACTCGAAATACATGTTGAAATTGTCCCTCCACCTCAACCTTGAATGTTGTACTGTTTCATTCTATTATAGTGTAATGTTGTGTAATGCTGCTGTTATACAGGTGCCTAACCTGGACGCTGGGAAGTACAACATCACTGCTAAAGCTCTGACTGTTGATGGCTCTGAAGCCTCTCCCTATACCAGGAAACAATACCTTATAGCTGTAACAACTGATGCAACAGACCCACCAACAACTGATGATACGTCCTCAGATACACCACCCGAGCCTCCAGAAACATCCACTCCTGAACCTTATGCAACTCCTACGCCCGCTGTAGCACCAACAGGTAAATTCCTGCTAAAATTAATGAATTTTTCACTGTGGATACCGTAATAATAATACATATAACTGATATTCAATGTACACTCACTTGTACGGTACATGTCACAAGTTACTTACGGAATTTTGCGGATTTGCCGCGTAGGTTTTCTGCGGATCTCCGAGCGGCGAAGTGCGGATGTCCGTGAGCCTTCCGCGGAATCATCGCTGGTTATCCGCGGAATTATCGCTGGTTATCCGCGGAATCATCGCTGAATATTTGCGGAACCTCCGTAGGGCACCCGCGGAACGTTCCGCTGAAGGTTTGCGCAGAACGTTCGAAGGAGATGGATTAGCTTCACGTAGCCAGCGTAGCCAGTGAATTACGCAATCCCACCACCCGTGGGTGGTTGTTACCCAGGATACGGGCAGGTGTCAGAATAGTTGTGGTCACCGCGATGTTTGTGAATAATATGCAATCCGCGGACTCACTACAGACGATCCGCAGAGAAGCCGAATACGTTCCGCGAATTTCTGCGGAGGTTTTCACGGAAAGCCGCGACGGATTTCCGTAAGTAACTTGTGACATGTACCGTAATACATCTGCTGGACAATTTACCCCAATACATGCTACACTGCTAGCTAAAAGTAATGAATCTCATTGTGCCTTTTTGTGCATGTGTTTTGTAGATGCTAATGCTCTCATTGTCTCTGTCTTGTATGTTTATTGTGCAGGTACCACTAGACAGCCAACAGAGCAGATTGGCATCATTGCAGGTGTCGTGGTGGGAGTATTTCTTGCTCTGGTCTTGGTGCCTTGTTGCATATTCTCTTGCTTTGCCATCTTTCAGAAGTCATAACTAACACACAACGTGCACTCGGACACTACTCATCAACGTACATATAAATAGCTAGTGTATACGATCGCGACTCAGAATAATGTATTGGCGCATTTGTGCACCATGCTTATATAGCAGAGAACCAGTGTGCTGATTCCGTTTTTTGCTTGTTAGTACGTAGTTGATATGCACACAATAGCTCTCATACAGTATAGTATTATGGTGCAGTGTTGCCTTCCATAGTGTCATAATGTTCAAGCTTAGTGTGGATTGCCTAATTCCACACAATTGTCAATGCCATACATAAACATGCCCTGCTGAGCTATGGAGTAATGCTCTACATGTTCACCTTCTCAGCAATTGGCATCGTCGGGTGGACGAGCCTGATCACAGTGGTCACAATATTAATATAATATTTGTACACACAAAACACATACACATGGATGCACATACTGTACACACACTCCTGTACCGAAGAGCATGTACGTACATGTGCACCGAACACACAAACACATGCCCACACACACACTTCAATGCACACATCCAGTGAATCCAAGCAATGCCTGTGCAATATACAAACATATGTATTGTCAACTTCAATTCAATCTCTGTTCGTAAGTGTATACAATGTACATTATATATACATGGTGAATATCAAGTAAAACAAAGTACTGTAGAGCTAGATCTACGTAGGATTTACCATGCTTTTTGAAGGGTTCAGGCATTATATCTATGCACTTTAAGGGCACTTCCCTGCACTGTATTGGATCATTTATTCTTGCTTGCCGCAGGTTCCTGCCAGACTACAGTGACAGTGCTGTCAGTCCTCCTGTCACTTGTGTTGACACTGTCACTATCCACCTGCGCAGTCAGTGCAGTGGTGGTTGCAGTGATGTACAAGAGACTGCAGAGGGGCAGAGCTGAGCTGAGAGGTGGTGAGTTGTGCAGCACCCCTTAGCTGTCCCAGTCTCTCCTGTGAAGCAGGACTGCTGCCTCCCTCCATGCAGCGGGACTAGGGGACAGTGTTAAGGCAGGTCCAGAAGGGGAGGGGCCACCAACAAAGGAGGAGGAGGAGGGAGAGAAGATAAAGGCTAACCCAGCCTACCAGTCCATTGAGATGAGCTACAAGTCACAAGAGGACAAGTACATCGATGTGCCAAGTTGAAGATATTGAAGAAGTGTGTATTGACATGTAGACTATATAGCCACCACACAACATGCTAGTGTGTACCATAGAGTAGAGTGATAACACACATCATAGGAAGTTTGAAAAATAATGTATGAAGTCTGGCTGCTAACCCAACATTCTCAATATACGTATACCATAATTATGACAAAGAGATTTTGGGTCTACTGGCCTGGCTAGGTTCTAATGCATATGGCCGACTGATTTCAGCTTACCTGCTCACTTATAGAGCATGTCTATCTTATGATTCACTGCTGACCGTCGTGTGACATTGTTGTACAGTCACCAACTGTACTATATAAGAGTATGCATGTATGCATGATAATACATTTATATGTTATATATAATTATGCATGACTGTTATACAGTATTTAAGCATACTCACAATTTGCACTAGTATTGGCAGAAGATAATGACAACATGCCAGGGAAGGTACCTAGTGAGTCACAACAAAATGTAGTTGTATACAGATTCTTGGCTGTGATGTTCTCTGGGATGCTGTTAGCAACAAGGGAGGACAAGGGTCATGGGAAACTTCACGACTGAAGGTGAAGATGAGGAATGATGATGTAAGGAAGGCATGGCGTTGTACTATATATGGCTACGTTGTACAATATACGGCTATGTCCTCTATTCTTTATTGTTCCAGCACTAGTACCATCGTCAATAACATCTACTCAGTATTTGCCACCAACACCAACGTACCTACTCTGTATTTGTCACTCACTAATACCTATGTAGTCCTAAGCAGTGTCCTATTAGTTACAGAGGGCAGGCTATAAGGCTATGACGTCACACTACTGCAGAATAGGAAAGCGTACGGGAACTGCTGAGTCTCAGGCAAGGCTCCACAGTTCCAATACTATAATCAGTGCGTGATTAATATTGCAGTGTACGTATGTACATTGTGCCAAGAGACTAGAAACCCTGAAATCATGTGAAGGACTTCTGCGTGGCTACGTTCTTGCATATCGGTACGATCGAGGGAACCACACTAGCCGAAATGAACTTAGAATAGATTCCAAACGTTTTGGTCCAATCCTGGACCTTCATCAGTGGAATTAACACTTACAAAACTGAGATGGCAGACTTTATACACATAAAAAAGCGGAAATAAGGTGTGAATAAATGTGTTGCTAGGGGATGACAGCCTGCATGCATGAGGTATAAGTCCTGTTGTTCACTGTAATGTAATATAGTAGTGTAATGGAAATAACTGAACCATGCTAACATGCAGTGACACAGTCTAATAATCAAGAGGGTGTGTAGAGGTGGACAAGTGGGTTGTACACCCCTGGCAACGGGCCTTCATCTCGGTTCATCTTATGCCACTCTGTTCGGATGTGCCAGGTTTCAAGGGTGCATCTCTGGCGGTACCATGGGTTGTGGTCCGCCACTTCTGCATCCTCCCACTTGATGGTGTGGTCCTCCTCCATGGCATGCTCTGCCACCGCTGACTGGGCTGCCTCGCCTGACCTCAGGGCCCTCTTGTGCTCTGCGAGGCGGTGCTTCAACGGTGCTTCAGGCGGTGCTGCTGGTCTGACCGATGTAGACTTTGGGGCAGTTTCCACAGGGAATCCTGTAGACTACACCAGTTCTTTGCGGTGCCGGGGTTGGGTCCTTCACTCTGAGCAGTGACTGTCGCAATGTGCAGTGTGGTCAGAAGCATGTGCAAATTCCTAGTGGGCTGAGAATCCTCTGGATGCATTCCGATAGATGGCGGATGTAGGGGAGGGTTACAGTGGCCTTCGGCACATCCTCGTCAAGGTCGCAAGGTGGGGAAGATGAGGGGTGCCAGTCCCTAGCAACTAGGCTTCTAGGATAGCCATTGTTGTGGAGGGCCTGTGCAACATGCTTCTTCTCCTTCTCTCTCTCTATCTATCTATCTATCTATCTATTTCTGGACACAAAGATCACCCACCACATAGACAGCTCCCTGACAACTACTGTATTCCGTAAGAGCACACACACGGATAGGTATCTAGACTTCCAGTCGCACCACCCCTTGGCCCACAAAGTGTCGGTGGCACGCACTCTACTCCATCGAACTGAGAAGATTTGTACTTATACCTCATGCATGCAGGCTGTCATCCCCTAGCAACACATTTATTCACACCTTACTCCCGCTTTTTTATGTGTATAAAGTCTGCCATCTCAGTTTTGTAAGTGTTAATTCCACTGATGAAGGTCCTGGATTGGACCAAAACATTTGGAATCTATTCTAAGTTGATTTCGGCTAGTGTGGTTCCCTCGATCGTACTGAAACCCTGAAATGTTTCAGTATATACGTACGTAGGTGGGCTCCCCATGCTTGCAATATATATATACTATACAATATACGTATACAATATTATATATATACAACATACAATAATGCCATCTATCTGCACTGTATCTTCCACTTGTCTGTTACAGTACAAGGAGGCACAAACTGATAGTTAGCATGTGACAAAGGTCACACAGATCAAGTAGGAAGGTAGGTACATACTGTACATACATACATGTTACTTGTGTACATCCAGAGATACTGGGCGATTGATCATGTCCAACAGGAAAAGAGCATTCACTATGTTCCTCGCACATCTACCACAGTGAACTTCCAATTTCTGGTTTATGGGTCCAAACAAAGGATTTGTCTCTAGCACCATGCCCCACACATCAGCGTCACTGCTATTGCACAATCACAGTCTGTGACACAAGGGGTATGCCTACGTATATACACACATTAAGTACGTACAGGCCGCACTACATAAAAGCAGGGTCCAACTGCTGTACACTTAAATGAGTACGCAGGGTACTCTGTAGCATAGCATGCTAGACCCTCTCCATCGGCGGGCACTTACAGTACATCACAGACAGCATGGTGTAAGCACCCGGTGGTGGAGAGGGTCTAGCATGCTAGACTGGGCACTCTGACACAAGTATATACTAGGGTCTTTATCTACACATGCACCTAATTGAATACTTATGTACATACCTGTCACTTTGACAAGTGCACTGCACTAAAGAACCTGTTGGGGAGAATCACTTATCGTCATACCAACACCTTTAGGAATGTACAGTCCTTTCAGGGGTACCAGTTCCCTACCTGGTTCTGTCCCGCATACTGCACACTGATATAGTACTGAAACGTCTTAGCTAATTGCCATTGAAATTGAAATTGACAAGTGGCTCCATAGTTACAATACTTTAATCACGGACTAGAAACCTAAAAACGTACTTCCAATACGTTAAATCACCTGAGTGATTGCAGTGTGCAATGTGCTAAGGGGACTAGACACCCTGAAGCAACTGTACCAAATAACACAACTGTATTTGTATTTGCCATACTTCATCATACACATAGGCATAGGCATACATACTGTCACAAGGCCCGCTAACCACAAACACGGGGTCGTTCACGCGCAAACGCGGTTCCGTATTATTGCGCAAACGGTGCGAAGACGGCATCGTAAGGCCCACGAACACTAGTCTCGTCCCCAGCCCACTTCCGGCCGCCATCTTGTCGAGGGCGCGGAAGATGGTCTGGGAAACTGAGCCTACATTCCTGGTCCGTGACGTCATGATCACGCGATACGGTATAATGGCCGGCCGCGCGCTCGATCGTATCCTGCCAGATAAGCGAGCTCAAGATGCCACAACACAGACTGATTTTAGTGATCCATTTGGCATATCTCACTCCTGAACACTTCCCTCGAACTAAGGTCTTGCAACATCGATTCAGGACTTTCCAGCGCCAGTTGGGAGAGAAATTAACACGTCTTCGCCGCTCACGAAGTGGATGACAGCCTCGCGTTGTTCAGTTGTCAGACGCTGATAGCTCAGATGATATTATCTATTCACTACATACTCTATTCTCGATCTGGAGTATGCCATTCAGCAACGCTGCTTTGCTGCCGACGGAGTCATGTGACCGATCGGCGATCTGATTGGTATTCTCGATTCTGAATGCAACGTCACGGACCAGGAATGTGGGCTCAGTTTCCCAGACCATCTTCCGCGCCCTCGACAAGATGGCGGCCGGAAGTGGGCTGGGGACGAGACTACACGAACACGGACACCGTGGTGCCACGTTCAGCGCACACGTGCACACGGTAGAAATACGGAGGTATTGCCCGCTAGACGGCGCAGCGTAGGCGGCTGCGACCAGGCTTCCTACTCCAGTTCTAGCTGCCTAAAATCGTTGCCTCTGCCGCTCGCATATACGTACTGGCGATGAACACTTGTATATCATACATATACAGCAATTAGAGGAAAGACTACAGCAAATACAAAAGAACTCTAAAGTGTTCTACAAAAATGGAGTATTCTAAAATCGCTGCCCCCTACTGGCTTCTGCTTCTTCCACCTGCAACAAGGAGTAAAGTATGACAGTAGAACAACAGGAATACACAGCACAAACATTCAGTCAAAGCCATACCTTGGGCATTCTCTTCGGAATACAGCTTCACCATTGCAACTCAGATCTGTCAGCATAATTTAGCTTGCACATACAATTCGCAGGGGACTCTTGCACATGGAACGAATACATCACACAGCCTATGTGGTACAGCCCGCAGCGGACTCTCACGCATGGGATAAGTACAGCACAGACACACAGCCCATGTGGTACAGTCTGCAGCGAACTCTCACGCATGGGATAAGTACAGCACAGACACACACAGCCCATGTGGTACAGTCCGCAGCGGACTCTCATGCATGGGACAAGTACAGTACAGACACACACAGCCCATGTGGTACAGTCCGCAGCGGACTCTCACGCATGGGACAAGTACAGTACAGACACATACAGCCCATGTGGTACAGTCCGCAGCGGACTCTCACGCATGGGATAAGTACAGTACAGACACACACAGCCCATGTGGTACAGTCGGCAGCGGACTCTCACGCATGGGACGAGTACAGCACAGAAACACACAGCCCATGTGGTACAGTCCGCAGCGAACTCTCACTCATGGGACAAGTACAGCACAGACACACACAGCCCATGTGGTACAGTCTGCAGCGGACTCTCACGCATGGGATAAGTACAGTACAGACACACACAGCCCATGTGGTACAGTCCGCAGCGGACTCTCACGCATGGGACAAGTACAGTACAGACACACACAGCCCATGTGGTGCAGTCCGCAGCGGACTCTCACGCATGGGATAAGTACAGTACAGACACATACAGCCCATGTGGTACAGTCCGCAGCGGACTCTCACGCATGGGATAAGTACAGTACAGACACATACAGCCCATGTGGTACAGTCCGCAGCGGACTCTCGCGCATGGGATAAGTACAGTACAGACACACACAGCCCATGTGGTACAGTCCGCAGCGGACTCTCACGCATGGGATAAGTACAGTATAGACACACAAAGCCCATGTGGTACAGTCCGCAGCGGACTCTCACGCATGGGATAAGTACAGTATAGACACACAAAGCCCATGTGGTACAGTCCGCAGCGGACTCTCACGCATGTGACAAGTACAGCACAGACACATACAGCCCATGTGGTACAGTCCGCAGCGGACTCTCACGCATGGGATAAGTACAGTACAGACACATACAGCCCATGTGGTACAGTCCGCAGCGGACTCTCACGCATGGGATAAGTACAGTACAGACACATACAGCCCGTGTGGTACAGTCCGCAGCGGACTCTCACGCATGGGATAAGTACAGCACAGACACACACAGCCCATGTGGTACAGTCCGCAGCGGACTCTCACGCATGGGATAAGTACAGTACAGACACACACAGCCCATGTGGTACAGTCCGCAGCGGACTCTCGCGCATGGGATAAGTACAGTACAGACACACACAGCCCATGTGGTACAGTCCGCAGCGGACTCTCACGCATGGGATAAGTACAGTATAGACACACAAAGCCCATGTGGTACAGTCCGCAGCGGACTCTCACGCATGTGACAAGTACAGCACAGACACATACAGCCCATGTGGTACAGTCCGCAGCGGACTCTCACGCATGGGATAAGTACAGTACAGACACATACAGCCCATGTGGTACAGTCCGCAGCAGACTCTCACGCATGGGATAAGTACAGTACAGACACACACAGCCCATGTGGTACAGTCCGCAGCGGACTCTCACGCATGGGATAAGTACAGTACAGACACACACAGCCCATGTGGTGCAGTCTGCAGCGGACTCTCACGCATGGGATAAGTACAGTACAGACACATACAGCCCATGTGGTACAGTCCGCAGCGGACTCTCGCGCATGGGATAAGTACAGTACAGACACACACAGCCCATGTGGTACAGTCCGCAGCGGACTCTCACGCATGGGATAAGTACAGTATAGACACACAAAGCCCATGTGGTACAGTCCGCAGCGGACTCTCACGCATGTGACAAGTACAGCACAGACACATACAGCCCATGTGGTACAGTCCGCAGCGGACTCTCATGCATGGGACAAGTACAGTACAGACACACACAGCCCATGTGGTACAGTCCGCAGCGGACTCTCACGCATGGGACAAGTACAGCACAGACACATACAGCCCATGTGGTACAGTCGGCAGCGGACTCTCACGCATGGGACAAGTACAGTACAGACACACAAAGCCCATGTGGTACAGTCCGCAGCGAACTCTCACTCATGGGACAAGTACAGTACAGACACACACAGCCCATGTGGTACAGTCTGCAGCGAACTCTCACTCATGGGACAAGTACAGCACAGACACACACAGCCCATGTGGTACAGTCCGCAGCGGACTCTCACGCATGGGACAAGTACAGTACAGACACACACAGCCCATGTGGTACAGTCCGCAGCGGACTCTCACGCATGGGACAAGTACAGTACAGACACACACAGCCCATGTGGTACAGTCCGCAGCGGACTCTCACGCATTGGGATAAGTACAGTACAGACACATACAGCCCGTGTGGTACAGTCCGCAGCGGACTCTCACGCATGGGATAAGTACAGTACAGACACACACAGCCCATGTGGTACAGTCGGCAGCGGACTCTCACGCATGGGACGAGTACAGCACAGAAACACACAGCCCATGTGGTACAGTCCGCAGCGAACTCTCACTCATGGGACAAGTACAGCACAGACACACACAGCCCATGTGGTACAGTCTGCAGTGGACTCTCACGCATGGGATAAGTACAGTACAGACACACACAGCCCATGTGGTGCAGTCCGCAGCGGACTCTCACGCATGGGATAAGTACAGTACAGACACATACAGCCCATGTGGTACAGTCCGCAGCGGACTCTCACGCATGGGATAAGTACAGTACAGACACACACAGCCCATGTGGTGCAGTCCGCAGCGGACTCTCACGCATGGGATAAGTACAGTACAGACACATACAGCCCATGTGGTACAGTCCGCAGCGGACTCTCGCGCATGGGATAAGTACAGTACAGACACACACAGCCCATGTGGTACAGTCCGCAGCGGACTCTCACGCATGGGATAAGTACAGTATAGACACACAAAGCCCATGTGGTACAGTCCGCAGCGGACTCTCACGCATGGGACAAGTACAGTACAGACACATACAGCCCATGTGGTACAGTCCGCAGCGGACTCTCACGCATGGGACAAGTACAGCACAGACACACACAGCCCATGTGGTACAGTCCGCAGCGGACTCTCACGCATGGGACAAGTACAGTACAGACACACACAGCCCATGTGGTACAGTCCGCAGCGGACTCTCACGCATGGGACAAGTACAGTACAGACACACACAGCCCATGTGGTACAGTCCGCAGCGGACTCTCACGCATTGGGATAAGTACAGTACAGACACATACAGCCCGTGTGGTACAGTCCGCAGCGGACTCTCACGCATGGGATAAGTACAGTACAGACACACACAGCCCATGTGGTACAGTCGGCAGCGGACTCTCACGCATGGGACGAGTACAGCACAGAAACACACAGCCCATGTGGTACAGTCCGCAGCGAACTCTCACTCATGGGACAAGTACAGCACAGACACACACAGCCCATGTGGTACAGTCTGCAGTGGACTCTCACGCATGGGATAAGTACAGTACAGACACACACAGCACATGTGGTGCAGTCCGCAGCGGACTCTCACGCATGGGATAAGTACAGTACAGACACATACAGCCCATGTGGTACAGTCCGCAGCGGACTCTCACGCATGGGATAAGTACAGTACAGACACACACAGCCCATGTGGTACAGTCCGCAGCGGACTCTCACACATGGGATAAGTACAGTATAGACACACACAGCCCATGTGGTACAGTCCGCAGCGGACTCTCACGCATGGGATAAGTACAGTACAGACACATACAGCCCATGTGGTACAGTCCGCAGCGGACTCTCACGCATGGGATAAGTACAGTACAGACACACACAGCCCATGTGGTGCAGTCCGCAGCGGACTCTCACGCATGGGATAAGTACAGTACAGACACATACAGCCCATGTGGTACAGTCCGCAGCGGACTCTCGCGCATGGGATAAGTACAGTACAGACACACACAGCCCATGTGGTACAGTCCGCAGCGGACTCTCACGCATGGGATAAGTACAGTATAGACACACAAAGCCCATGTGGTACAGTCCGCAGCGGACTCTCACGCATGTGACAAGTACAGCACAGACACATACAGCCCATGTGGTACAGTCCGCAGCGGACTCTCATGCATGGGACAAGTACAGTACAGACACACACAGCCCATGTTGTACAGTCCGCAGCGGACTCTCACGCATGGGACAAGTACAGCACAGACACATACAGCCCATGTGGTACAGTCCGCAGCGGACTCTCACGCATGGGACAAGTACAGTACAGACACACACAGCCCATGTGGTGCAGTCCGCAGCGGACTCTCACGCATGGGATAAGTACAGTACAGACACATACAGCCCATGTGGTACAGTCCGCAGCGGACTCTCGCGCATGGGATAAGTACAGTACAGACACACACAGCCCATGTGGTACAGTCCGCAGCGGACTCTCACGCATGGGATAAGTACAGTATAGACACACAAAGCCCATGTGGTACAGTCCGCAGCGGACTCTCACGCATGTGACAAGTACAGCACAGACACATACAGCCCATGTGGTACAGTCCGCAGCGGACTCTCACGCATGGGATAAGTACAGTACAGACACATACAGCCCATGTGGTACAGTCCGCAGCGGACTCTCACGCATGGGACAAGTACAGTACAGACACACACAGCCCATGTGGTACAGTCCGCAGCAGACTCTCACGCATGGGACAAGTACAGCACAGACACATACAGCCCATGTGCTACAGTCCGCAGCGGACTCTCACGCATGGGACAAGTACAGTACAGACACACACAGCCCATGTGGTACAGTTCGCAGCGGACTCTCACTCATGGGACAAGTACAGCACAGACACATACAGCCCATGTGGTACAGTCCGCAGCGGACTCTCACGCATGGGATAAGTACAGCACAGACACATACAGCCCATGTGGTACAGTCCGCAGCGGACTCTCACGCATGGGACAAGTACAGCACAGACACACACAGCCCATGTGGTACAGTCCGCAGCGGACTCTCACGCATGGGATAAGTACAGTATAGACACACAAAGCCCATGTGGTACAGTCCGCAGCGGACTCTCACGCATGGGATAAGTACAGTACAGACACACACAGCCCATGTGGTACAGTCCGCAGCGGACTCTCACGCATGGGATAAGTACAGTACAGACACACACAGCCCATGTGGTACAGTCCGCAGCGGACTCTCACGCATGGGATAAGTACAGCACAGACACACACAGCCCATGTGGTACAGTTCGCAGCGGACTCTCACGCATGGGAGAAAACCAAAAGAGTAAAACAGTAGGCCAAGTGGATACAGTCCGCAACGGACTCTCACACAAGGGAGAAAACTGAAAGAGTACAACAGTAAGCCATGTGGATACAGTCCGCAACGGACTCTCACACAAGGGAGAAAACCAAAAGAGTACAACAGTAAGCCCATGTGGATACAGTCCGCAACGGACTCTCACACAAGGGAGAAAACCAAAAGAGTACAACAGTAAGCCCATGTGGATACAGTCCGCAACGGACTCTCACACAAGGGAGAAAACCAAAAGCGTACAACAGTAAGCCCACGTGGATACAGTCCGCAACGGACTCTCACACAAGGGAGAAAACTGAAAGAGTACAACAGTAAGCCCATGTGGATACAGTCCGCAACGGACTCTCACACAAGGGAGAAAACCAAAAGCATACAACAGTAAGCCCATGTGGATACAGTCCGCAACGGACTCTCACACAAGGGAGAAAACCAAAAGAGCAAAACAGTAAGCCCATGTAGATACAGTCCGCAACTGATTCTCACACAAGGGAGCAAACCAAGAGAGTAAAACAGTAAGTCCATGTGGATACAGTCCGCAACGGACTCTCACACAAGGGAGAAAACAGTACAAGTGGGTACAGTCAGTAACACTCGTACATGTATGTAACAATACAACTTGAGTAAGACCTAATGGACACAGTCTGATGCAGTGCATTCTTACCTGTGTGGATGAACAGCATAGATATATAGGCACGGTGGTAGCCTGCAAGTTTTCCTTACGCCTGGGAACTCTCCAACTACAGGAGGACAGACTACTCCACGATGGTCAGTGGTGAAAAAGCAGCAATCAGTCACAATTACAGTTATGACAATAAGCACCCAAGACATATGCATTATATTCTATGAACACTAGCACTGAATTCATGCACACCCTTACCGTACATGACACGGTTAACTTAACTTAATCCTCTCTTCCCTGATGTCTACTTTCTCCCTGAAGACACTTAGCTGCGCTAACGATCCAGACTGTTGCTGCTGAAGTGCGTGAACTGCTGATTCAATTGTGTTTAAGCGTCGATCATCGCCGGTTTGTTCCTCTTGAGCTGACGCCGCTAGTGATCGAGACCGAGAATAAAATTTGCTCGGAAAAGTAGCCATGTGCGCCGAAGGCGGGATAGTCTGAAACTGCACGGAGGTATACGTAGAGTTAACGATAAATGGCGGGAACAGATCACGTGTAACATTTAGCGCGCTTCATAACCGCCGTGTATGTGATTAGATAGCTACTTATATTGTGCAAGACACTTAGTGAATAAAGAACGTGCAAAATACCTGTGAGTGGCAGACTATAGGGTACTAGCAACTAGCGCACACAGAAAGGCGGACCAGGGCGCTCATGTTCACGGAAGCAGACCAACTATACTATCAGTTTCCACCTCTATCTACATAATATGATATATTTTTGCAACAAGAGCAAGGATGTACTCCCCCATAATGGAGCGCCAGTCAACATGTTCACAATCACTTGCAGTGATAACTGTGTAATTCCGCAATAAGTCGGTTCAGAGAGCCTCAAATCACCTTTACCTCTCGTTGAACAGTACGAGTTCCTGTACTTTCTGTTTGAAATCCTCCTGTTCCATCTCTTGCTGAAAAGAGCAGTCGATGCGTGTGGCGAGATAAGGATGATTGGATTCACCTTGCCCGGCTGCCTACGAAAACCCCTGACTGCCTAGTGTCGCGTACCTAGCCAGACCGCTTTCGCGGGGAGGGAAAGCGGTCTGGCTACGCGCGACTACGGACTGCCTTCGTTCGCAATTGATATCCTTTGCCCTCCGAAAACGTTATAGCGACTTCTTGTTGTGCATTTTCGCACAGCAGTGGCCATCCGCATGGCATGGTCTACAGACGGTTCGAACACGGCACCGTCAACACTCCATGTGACGAATACGGCACCGTTCTCGCATCGTATTACGCAACAAACGTATGCTACCGTATTCCACTCCGTCATTCGTGCGAAAACGGACCTCCGTCGATCACCGTCTTCGTTGCGGGTTGGTCTTGTGTGTATTGTAAATCTGTTCACACATGTACGTCAGTACAGTAGCAGCAAAGTATACAATTCAATGATAAATTAGAAAAACTCAGAATGCACAAAATGCTAGTTCATCGATGGAAAACACCTTGCCAATTCACACTGTTTCTTCTCTCACAGACACAGACAAGTGATAGATGCTCGTTCAGAACTTTCTATCACCACTTATCTAACTATTATTTGATATTTTCTCTGTGTAAAAGCATTAAATAGTATGTAATTCTAAGAACACACACGTACAGGCCATCCCTTGGGCTACACGACGGTACGTATGTGTATGATTCTTAGAGGGAACCACATGAGAAGTGCCACTGTTCCAATACCACAACCTCACATGCACCATGCAACCCACAAACCTTTACACAAACATGTAAGATTCCACTTTGATTGCACAAGTTGCATTGTATATTGCTACAGTAGTACTACTGGTGTACAATGCTATGCTACATAAGTAATTACACAAGCAACTCATGCACATGCAATTCAGAACCAATCCAGATATATACATCAATTGCAACTCAAAGTATAGGCTCAGGTTTCCCAGTGCCATCCACAACGATTTGGAAGTGGGGACACTTCACTGCATGGAGATTAGCTAAATGTGACACAATCATTCACTCGGTTCCTCAACTAGACACTGTGTGCATACATTGGATGGAAGTCTATACATGTAATAATATTAAAACAAGTATTTCGAGTTACAAAACTCGTGGGGCTTCCGCCCCAACTCGAACTACTTGCTCAAGCTCTCAATTGCTGGTCAGAGTAGTTGTGCACCAGGACCACGTCATGTCAGTTTATTAGTGCATGCAGTTAAAAATGCATACAAACACACAATACCAGCATTCACACATGCAGGTTTGCACAGGATTGGTACACTGTGCAAACATGTTTGTTTGAACGTTAACAAAGTTTAAAAGCTTCACCAACAGAAAGTGCAAACACACATGAGAAAAACACGGGTCACAGAAGCATAAATGTAAAGTACCATTTTACCGCTTTTGTCCTGTCAGAAGGCCATTCGTTCGAGTGCAACGCAGCGCGCCAGTGCTGAAGACGATTCCAGTGTGTGCCACGTATTCCAGCGCTAGAGACAGCCGGATAACCTTAGCGTAGACGATTCACGGTCTTCGCCAAGCTTGTCGTTGCTCCTGTCAATCATCCTCGGCAGCGTGGTGAAGACCACTAGTCTACAAGTCACAGCAAAGACGATGACAACAATATTGTGCGCTCACCGAGTTCAGCGTCGCTCTTGTCCTTCGCCTAAGGCAGTAATTCGCGTAACATTGAGCTTTTACGCCGTAGAACACAATGCCGTAGAACACAATGCCGTAGGCAAGAACACAACCAACGGCGACCTGGGCGACGTTCGAAGTCCTTTCCGTGTCGTCTCCCCTGTACGAACGCTAAGAAAATGGCCGCCTATATAAATGTTTTCCCGCAATACTTCGCCTGTACTTTCGATATAAATTTCAGTGTAACAATACAACCATAGCTTCACGTATTATATATATATACCGACATACATATATCTTACCGTAACATGAAAGCCATACAACAATGCAAAACAATACAACTGCCATGGGCATGACCTTACTTCAGTTGCCCAACTCTCTGTAATTAACAAAGCTGACATTAGAAGTGCTCTTGATACAAGTATTTCGAGTTAAAAAACTCGTGGGGCTGCCGCCCCAACTCGAACTACTTGCTCTAGCTCTCAATTGCTGGTTAGGGTAGTTGTGGACCAGGACCACGTTATGTCAGTTTATTAGTGCATGCAATCAAACATATATACAAGCACACAGTACCAGCATTCACACATGCAGGTTTGCACAGAATTAGCATACTGTGCACAATTAAAACATGTTTGTTTGAACGTTAACAAAGTTTAATAGCTTCACCAACAGAAAGTGCAAACACACATGAGAACAAGTATTTCGAGTTAAAACAAGTATTTCGAGTTAAAAAACTCGTGGGGCTACCGCCCCAACTCGAACTACTTGCTCAAGCTCTCAATTGCTGGTCAGAAAGTGCAAACACACAGGAGAAAACACGGGTCACAGAAGCATAAATGTGCACAGAAGGCCATTCGTTCGAGTGCAGCGTAGCGCGCCAGCTCTGAAGACGATTCCAGTGTGTGCCACGTATTCCTGCGCTAGAGACAGCTGGATAACCTTAGCGTAGACGATTCACAGGCTTCGCAAAGCTTGTCGTTGCTCCTTTCAATCATCCTCGGCAGCGCGGTGAAGACCACTAGTGTACAAGTCACAGCGAAGACGATGAAAACAATATTGTGCGCTCACCGAGTTCAGTGTCGCTCTTGTCCTTCGCATAAGGCAGTAATTCGCGCAACATTAATTGAGCTTTTACGCCGTAGAACACAATGCCGTAGGCAAGAACACAACCAACGGCGACCTGGACGACGTTCAAAGTCCTTTCCGTGCCTTCTCCCCTTCACGAACGCTAAGAAAATGGCCGACAATATAAATGTTTCGGAACGCAATACTTTGCCTGTACTTAACAATATAAATGTCAGTACAGTTATACTACCGCCGCGTCAACATTATATATATATATATATATTTCCGTAACATGAAGCCATACAACGAGCGCAAAATGAAAACAATATACGGGTCACAGAAGCATAAATGCGCAGTACCATGTTTTTGTCCTGTCAGAAGGCCATTCGTTCGAGTGCAACACAGCGCGCCAGTGCTGAAGACGATTCCAGTGTGTGCCACGTATTTCTGCCCTAGAGACAGCCGGATAACCTTAGCGTAGACGATTCACGGTCTTCGCAAAGCTTGTCGTTGCTCCTGTCAATCATCCTCGGCAGCGTCGTGAAGACCACTAGTCTACAAGTCACAGCGAAGACGATGAAAACAATATTGTGCGCTCACCGGCGAGTTCAGCGTCGCTCTTGTCCTTCGCCTAAGGCAGTAATTCGCGTAACCTCGAGTTTGTACGTCGTAGAACACAATGCCGTAGACAAGAACACAACCAACGGCGACCTGGGCGACTTTCGAAGTCCTGTCCGTGCCGTTCTTCCTTCACGAACGCTAAGAAAATGGCCGCCTATATAAATGTTTCCCCCGCAATACTTCGCCTGTACTTACTATATAAATTGTAGTGTAACAACACCACCGTAGGTTCTCGTATTATATATATATACATATAATTATATATCTAACCGTAACATGAAGCCATACAACAAAATCGCAAAATGAAAACAATATAGGGGCTGCCGCACACTGGCATCAGAGCGCTTTCGCCAAAACGCTGTCGACGACGCGCCGTAGCAGAGAAGCCCGCCAAAGGCGGGCTTCTATGCTAGTACATATATATCTTACCGTAACATGAAGCCATACAACAAAATCTCACAATGATGCATGCATGGAGGGGCACTATATTACGTAGTTGGCCCTGTGAATGTGTAGTAATCAAGCTCAATAAAGGCCTTTTGGCAGCAAAGGGTGTGGATCTGTCTCTCAAGACTACACAGCATGCACGGCAGAATGGCATACATGTGTACTCTCCATTGATCTGTAGTGCGTGTACATCATCCTACGTGTATGCATTGCGCACATGAACATGCATGCACTTGACCTGGTCCGTAAAATGCCAAGTTGATCTGTCTACATGCACCATTCCCCATACGATCATGACCACACACCAGGGAACAAGGCGACATGGAGATGGAGATAGGCGCAAGGAGAGTCTGTAGGGCATGTCACGTGATGCGTGCACGTGATATTCCTTGAGATGATTGTGCTGACGACTGGGTTGTGGCGAGATGCGTTGTGCGATTTCCCCGCTTTACACAGATTTGCAACTACAGTGTGGAAGAGTGCATACGCTTCCATGAAGATTGCTCAAGCGCAAGTATGAAAAGACAAACATTGCCCAATGCCCACAAAATTTGTACAGTTGTCGGAGGATGGTTGGACCCCCCCCCGGTCCAAAATATTCAGGCGTATGGATGGACCCACCAGGGATGAATGGACACCCTATTACACTGCGGATATACCATCGGTTCGTGTCAGCTACACCTGATTTGCCGCAGTGCAGCTGTGTTGCAGAGTGGCCAGTGAAACTGCAGATGACAGACAGACAGCGGTCTGCAGCGGTTACGTAGCTGTGTGCGCAGATTAAAAGAATGGCGCTTCCTCAGGCTCGCCCCACTGCTTTGCATCCACTAGTTTATAAAATAATATGGAATGTAATGGTTGTATTATAGTAGTAGATGACATCATATCGGACCATCTACCCGCGTTTCAGCTCCTCCCAATGGGTTCCTTCGTCTCGCCAACGCCATAACCTCAGTTGGCAGCGAGAAGCAGCTGTGCCGCTTCGGTAGCCTTGGACGTAGTCTCGCGAGCCAGCCCCTCCCCCGGAAGGGCCCCCCGGTGTACTTGCGTAACATGTGACAGAGTGTAATATTGCGTAATGTGTCATCCACTGCAGATGATCGACGAATCTGATTGGTCATGCCAAGATCTTGGCGTGGACACACTAGTGGTACGAAATTGCACCAGACCCTTCCTTGGGGGAGGGGCTGGCTCGCGAGAATACCTTGGACGGTGGTTGACTCTCGAAATCTAGCTGTGGTCGCAACAGCTTGACGTGGAGATCTTCGCATTGATTGGCGGTGAGCGAGTCTACCAATTGTTCTGCACGTGCTGACATTAGTAGGAGGAAGCCCTGTAGCGCGTGCTCTAGGCGCAGCTCCTTGTTAGGGATCGGTGTGTTACAGACATATACGTACTTCCTGTTGCAATTTATGTGTAGACAAGCAGTTAAATGTGTATGTAGGCGTATACTAGATATATGCAGATAATTATACGTAATTACGATTACGCGATAGAAACTGTCTTCAGCTGTATCAGGTGTGTGTGTGTGTGTTTGTGTGTGTGTGTGTGTGTTTGTGTGTGTGTGTGTATGTGCATAACTACGGAGCAATAGTAACGCAAAAGGGTAGAGGCTGGCTGGGGAGACTAGTATGCACTAAGTGTAAGAATGAAATCGAATAAGGTTGAAGCAAATGTATGTTGTTGCATGTGCTTTGATTTGTAGCTTCACCTAGTACATAGGCTTGGAGCAACAGCAGCAGCAGCACGGTGTGAAGCACTCACCAGACTGTTGTGCAATCTGCATAATTTTATATAATAGACTGGTGTGGTGTGGTAGAGGAAAATCCACAAAATGACCATCTGCCATTTTGGTTTTACGTGATCGTAATATTTGTGGCCATTCATACAATTGCTTGACTTTTAATGGACGAATCTCACTTTGCACCGTTTCACAGTGCACTAAAACTGAAGAATTTGTTCAGTGTTAGAAAAGCAATTTTTCGAAACCCTTTCCTCTTGTGCTGCGTTTCTTTCTGCCTCCTAAGCAAGATATTACTAGTCTCGCGTATCCAGACGGCTTTCGCCAGGCGTAAGCGGTCTGGCTACGCGAGACTAGGCAAGATGGACTTTTTCAGTGCCTAGTCCGTGCCGCGAAGAAAAGTTTTCGGCTCGTACCCTGTCTGGAAAACATCAAGAAAAAGAGTTTGCTGATATCCCTAGAAACGTCGGTCTCGTTCGTTCGATAATGATTCGACAGAGAAGGAGTTCGAACTGCAACAAGCCAGTTATCACATGGCCCCTCGGGCGCTTAGCTAATTTATCGCCCTTGGGCGCTTCACGCCCTCGTGTGATAAATTAGCCAGCGCCCTCGTGGTTATGATAACTAGTACATAACATTTACATTAGTGTGAGTGAAGGAATCTGCTCTCTGGGTGGTCTGGCTGGCCTCCCGACCAGTGAGTGGACAGAAAGACTCAATTTATCTGGCTGAGTCAACCTTCTGAGGAAATCTTATAATAATTTTTTATATATGTGGCCGCATAAAAGATCAACACTTAACAATAACATTTACATTAGTGTGGGTGGAGGAATTTGCTCTCCTGGGTGGTCTGGCTGGTCTCATGACCACAGTGTCCACATATTATGTAAGCTAGGAAACACTGGGTGGTTTCGTATCTATGGCAATACTAGAAAACATGTATTTTGGTACCCATGGCAATGCTAAGAAACACTTAGTTACATGCAGTGACCTCATAGTTGATGCCATGCAGTAGAAAGGGGGTGTTTTTCCTATACACAGATCTCTCATATATACATATGTATATAACCACCAATACCCTAGACATACACATACATATACACAGCTAACAGCCACACCTGTATGCCAGCAATGTAGCACTGCACCCAATGTGTGCAGCTGTATGGCCAGGGCCAATGTGATCATGCACAATAATTATTCCAATTTTACATATACTTCCACGGAGCAGAAGTGAACTCTAACCTGTGGAAATATGTACAATCTTGCCATCCGTATATATGACCAGTACAATATGTATCAAGAGTAGCTAAATTAAAGTGATGCAGTTGCTATAGCTTGAGATCCAGCAAGAACTACATACATACTGCTGATTGTATTAACATTGAACTTGATTATATATGTCCTTAGGCCACGATGCCAGGTGTCCACATGCAGCGAGGTCAGACCTGCCTGACTGGGTCCTCCCTCCTCACTTCTGAATTTCTTAATTAATGCATTTGAAAGAAATTTTCAGTGCAGTATCCACTACAATAAGATGCTGCACATCAACCTTGGCTGTAGGCATGTGTTAAAATAAGACAGTCCTACTATCAGCCCATTAACCACCAGTCACTGGTAGTACTCCAGCTGGCGGTAGTGAGGGGCTCCCTGGTACTAGGCACCGGCTTGGTAGTAAGCCCTTCCCCTGGGTTTAGAACGCACACACTCACCTGTGTCTCTATGTTCTAAACTGGCAAAAATCCACAAAACGACCATCTGCCATTTTGGTTTTACTCAGAAAGTATACACAACTGTGACGGAGATCATACGTAGACAATGGCCATTCACACCTGCAAAGGAGACAACAAACACATGTCCAGTCCAGAGAGGATACTTCATTTCACGCGTCACACGAACAGCACACACCAGTTAACTGTACAGCTAAATGGCGCAAAATGTATAGACATGTACACATCTATCCAACTGGTTTAACTCAAGGTGCTTTGGGAGCTAGCTAGCTAGCTACACTCCCTAAGTTTGGTATTGTGTAAACTCTGACCAGCTTTAGAGAGCTTCCAGAAAATTGTGCAGTCACTGCCAGACCGCTTAGCTTGCTATGGTGCTACATTTTCTTCTCATGGTATCATTTGCAGCTGATGTGGCGGAGCCTCATGATACGACGTTAAACTGAACAGGGACATTGTTAAGCAATCACGTAGCAAGGAGGAAATTGAGACATTTCGACCTCATGGGTCTTTGTCTGTCACTAAACTAGCTACTGTCATCAGAACACCATCAAAGGGGCACTGTCAAAGGAGTCTGTATAGTACATTGGGACTCAGCTGGCTATCCTGTACAGAGAGGTGTCCCTAATTCAGAGGCATACGTGTACACAGCTCTATGTGGTTGGGACTGTGGACAGTGTCCCCATTAGCTGAGTGGTGTCTTTTATTCAGGGTGTCCTTTAAAGAGAGGTTCCACTGTATAAACCTTTGCAAGGCAGCAGTTTGAGGACTTTTGTGTCATGTCACACACATAAGCCATAAAAGCGTGTGTTGAACAGCAGAAACCTACAAATGAGTCGTGTCCTCAGCTGTGCATCTGTATTAAATAATCAATATATGCACATACAGTATACATGTGTGTAAGTGCATACAGTATATATACGTACGTATATACCAAGGCAAATCAATAGCTCTGCATAACAAACACAACTATATAGCTAAAGTTTAGAACCTAGAGACACAGGGTGTCAGTTTTGTGTGTGTGTGTGTGTGTGTGTGTGTGTGTGTGTGTGTGTTGTGTTTGTGTGTGCTGTGTGTGTTGTGTATGTGTGTTTTTGTGTGTGTGTGTCTGCGTGTGTGTACTTTGTGTGAGTGTGCATGTGTACTGCGTGTTGTGTGTGTCTGTGCACAAACATAAATTATGTAGTGTGAGAGTGGAAATGGGCTGTACAAGGTAGCAATGTAATGCATTATAATAATGTCATCCATCTTGCACCGTATCTTCCACTTGACTGCTGCTTTCTGGTTTAAGGGTCCAAACAAAGCACCATGCCACATCCATCAGCATCACTGCTATTGCACAATCACTGTCTGTGACACAAAGGCTATGCTTATACGTATATGTACATTGAGTACGGGTTGGACTACACAAGAGCAGGGTCCAACTACTATACACATAAATAAGTATGCAGGGTACTCTGTAGTCTAGCATGCTAGACCCTCTCCACCTTTGTACATGTGCCATTACCCGTTGGCATGGTGTAAGCACCCAGTGGTGGAGAGGGTCTAGCATGCTAGACTAGGCACTCTGACACAAGTACAGGGTCCTTATCTACACAGCATGCCTGGTATGCACCTAATTGAATACTTATGTACATACATGTCACTTTGGCAAGTGCACCTGCAATGAAGAACCTGTTGGGGAGAATCACTTATCGTCGTACCAACACCTTCAGGAATGATACAGTCCTTTCAGGGGCTCCAGTCCTATTCCCCATTGCACACTGCACACTCATTTGATTTTTTTTATGGGAACTGCTGAGTCTCAGGCAAGGCTCCACAGTTCCAATACTATAATTAGTGTGTGATTGCAGTGTACATCATGCAAACTGACTAGAAACCATGAAATGACTATACCAATTAAAACAGGACTATGTATTAGTATTTCTAGACTTCATGACATAAATGACATAAAACGCTAGCTGACTAATGGAAAACACCTTGTCAACTCACACTGTTTTTGTGACAAACAACACACAAGTAGAAGAAACCAGCTCAGAACTTTATATCAGCACTAGTTCACGGTTTGTTTGAAAATCACATGTTTCTCTGCATTGGATGGTAATTCTAAAACACACACATACAGGCCATTCCTTTGGCTACACGGTGGTATGTATATAATTATATGATTCTTAGAAGGAACCACATGAGAAGTGCCACTGTTCCAATACCACAACCTCACATGCACCATGCAACCCACTAACCTACATCTAAACAAGCATGCAAGATTCCACTTTGATTGCACAAGTTGCATTGTATATTGCAACAGTAGCTGTGTACATATGATTCCAAATACGTATGTATGGTGAGGTTAGACGGATCCATAAGGGTTTGCTGTCTAGTGCAGTCTCTCAATGTGAATATACAGCAATATAATATTATATATAATTATAATCTTCACATACATTCAGTCATCACTGTACTCTATGCCCATGCATCTCCACCTCTTCTTTACCTGATTCACTCATGAATAAGTTGGGCTACAGATTGATGCTGCACTTCCTAATCTTGCTGTGCACTCTTGCATCTATATATGTACATAATTATATACTGTATGTAGGTATGTTGATTGTTGATAGATTGCATCACAAAATCTATTGTGTAATTATTGTGGTTATGCTCTTCTTCATCTTGCCATTAGGTATTTTTGTGCAGATAAAATGAAGATGACATTGATGCTTTGTGCCACCATTTTGTTTTGCCTACTGCATCTCTCAGTCTCTCAAGGTGAGTTTCCCGGAATGCTGCATATCTGAGTTTGTACTGTATTACATGGAGGGGAGATACTTACATTACTTGCTAATCACTGGTATAGTAATACCCCAAACTAGAGTACCGAAAAAATCAGAGTGCCAAAACAATGCTGAGCAGCGTGGGAGGCTGTTGCTCCACCTTATTGGCTGGTCAGTACAGCAGTTATGTTTACGGTTATTTTACCAGTGATTAGCAAGAGATGCATCTTCTAATTGTGTTGTTACTTATAGTAGGGTAATTTATTTCAATAGTGGCTGCAGTGTACTAGTGACTCAGGCACAATACTATCCCTTATATACTCTTGGTTTCATACAATGTTCCAGTGTACTCTTTTTGTATCACTTGTAGCACCTTCAGTGAGTTCTTCCCCAGATGATCAGAGAGCTGTACCTAGCGACACAAAGATGTTTGCGTGTTCCTTTATAGGACACACTATACCACATTGGCTAATAACTAAGAGTGATGGAACATTTGAAACCATAACATCCGGTACCATGACATCTATGTTTACGCTGCCGCATATTCCTGCGATAGTTGGCGATGGATCAGTGGGAACAGTTTCACAATTGGAAGTCACAGTGGATCTATCTTTGAATGAGAGCATGTACAAGTGCCAAATAGTTGTTGCCGGAGGAACAACAATTGACAGTGATGCTGCTACATTAACTGTGTATGGTAGGTACTGGGTAATGCAGCACCAACAGTGCACCTTGTGAGCTGCCTCAAGGTCGTCTGCATGCCCCTCTGTGCGAAATGTTGCCCTTGGTGCGTACTTTCAATTGTTTGCAAGTCTACGTCTTGTTTTTACCTCATGCACACACACACAAACGCACGCACACACACGCACACACAAACATGCGCGCACGCACACACACACACACACACACACACACACACACACACACACACACACACACACACGCGTGCGTACACACGTACACACATGCACACACGCGCGTACACACACGTACACACATGCACACACACGTACACACTAAGATGCATCATAGACACATACCGTATGGGCTTAAATTTTCGCGGGACTAAACTTTCGCGGTTTTCGCGGTTCGGAGGACATCCGCGAATAGTTTAATCCGCGAATATTTCGAGCAAAATGGACGCCGCCAACAACGTCCTTGTTCTATTGTCGCCTTTGTATCGACTAGAGGTCCATACCCATTGTTACAGCCACAGGAACGGATCTGGGCTTAGTTCGCGAAGCTAGGGACGGCAAGTACGCGCAGGCATCAATGTAGCCCGCGAAGGGATACCAGAGCAGGAAGACTGAAATGACGACAGATAAGTGCGCTGCGACTATAGCGGAGGGAAAGCACGGCGACTTTGCAGAGCATAATCATGTCAATGCTTTGCTAGGCTCTTACTTTCCGTGCCGCTTGTGCGCTCATCTCTTTAAAAACGACGTTGATAGTCACACCATTCTGCTGAGCCTTAGCGTTCTATTAGTACAGATATATAGTCTATATATATAATATAATATGAATGACCCTTCATCCGCGAAAATAAAAACCGCGAATATAGTGTGAATCTGCAATCCGCGAAAGTTTAGTCCCGCGAAAATTAAAGCCCATACGGTATATATGAGAATGAACCAAGCCTGCACTCTTTGTCCCTCTCACTCTTGTCGTTACTCATGCAGGACCACCCGAAAAACCAACTGCAATTAATCACGGAGAACGCTACAAATCTGTCCGTGTGGGATGGACAAGACCATGGAGTAGTGATCTAGCACCAGTTAGATCGTATGTAGTTCAGCTGTTGCAAGGAACAACTGTACAAGAGACTGACACAGTCAATGTTGGATCGACTATAGACAGGGAGAAGACCTTTGATAACCTTATCTCTGAAACGGGTTATCTTGCAAGGGTGGCAGCTGTGAATAGTGTTGGACAAGGTTCTTGGAGCGATCTGGTTTCCTTCACCACTCCTCGCCCGGACCGTATGTGCTTTTCTATCTTTACATTTTGTTTGTTACTTTAGTGGAAAGTCACGTGACAGATGTGCCTCATACTAGGCCACCCCCCAGTTGTATTATTGATAGTAATATATATGTACATAGCTTCCCAACTGACTAAATGTTGTGATAGTTTTCCCTAGCAATATATATATATATATTAAGCCCCAGTTTTGTACACAACAAACTACGTACCACATACGTACCTCCACATATGAAGTTTTGTGCCTGCATGCATATATACAATTATTGACGTGCAGAGAATACGCAAGTGTAGACGCACTGCCACTACATGCTACAAATTTGCATTGTGTGCTGCCGTGTCCCTTCATTTAATTGTTGCACAGCTCCTCCTCCTCCAGTGGATATAAAACTCACAGTAGCAATTACTGGAAATCTGGCAACAGTGACAGTTTCATGGACGGTATGTTCACCATAATGTATGTATTACATACTTAGCACCATGGGTTAAGGGTACTTACGTACTGTATATACGTAGTTTGAGTCAGATTTATTCACATACTCGTGTAGCAGAGTTTTACAGGACATACGCAGGAGTGGTGAGTTGGGACAGCATGTGGAGACATACAGATCATTTTCCACCTTTTGTGTGTTACTTCTTTTCCCAGTCCTGTAGCTCATATATATATAGCTCACAAACGAAGATTATGGGAGAAACTATTATTGTGACAGGTTTGCGCAGCTTTGATGGGCATATTTAGTTCTGCATTAGATAGCACGCTTACTTTGTATAGAAATGATTTTCTCTGTGATGAATGATGCGACGGGTGCTGCATTTAGTGCAGTTTGTTCAACGAATCATGATATGCAATCAAATGTGTCTCCAGAAAGTGACGAACTGCAGAGGTCCGCCCCAAAATATACAACCTACTGTAGCTGGCAGTGGGCATGCCCCACCTGCCCTACGTATAATCATATATATGTAAATATAATTTCAGTATAATAATAATGGAATGTGATAATAATTGATTATAGTAATATAGTAATAATAATGGTAATAACAATATTCATGAGTAGCTGCTAGCCTATTTGCTTGCTATAAAAGTGTATGTATATCTAAAACACGCCAATTTTTATGAGTTGCGTTTCTGCAGCCACAGTCACCTTCCTCCATTCCTCCCCTCATGCTTGCTTGTGTCCTTTCATGTATGCAGGCTCCTACAATAGACCTAGAATCTCAGACGGCTGTCACTGGCTACACCATATTCCACAAGGAGTCATCAGCAGGGAATTTCTCTTCTGTCACTCTAGCTGATGTAACTTCCTTTACCATCCCAACTCCTGTGCCTTTAGAAAGCACCTATCAGGTAAAGGTGGCCGCATCAAATAGTGGAGGTACTTCTGCAGCGTCTGAATCTGTCAGTAAAGGTAAGTGTGTGACCATACTTGTTAAGTGAACTTGTGCTGTGAATGAAGACTGTTTTTGATACATAGAGTAGCTGATCTATTATTGGCCCAACGTATTATTGGCAACTCGATCATCTCGACTGCCAAACGAATCAGCTCAAGCCTAGCACGAATTTGTAGGCAAAAACAAGAATCCACTTCTCCCTTCCCTGGCAAGAGGGCTTAAATCGCACAATTTGAAAGTATCTTGACTATTAACGGACTTGGACTCGTACTCCAGCTACGAGAATCAAATATAGCCATTCTGTCTGCTGTATTTAAGAGGAGAGGCAACGTTCCATATCACATGTACACTCACCAGGAAGTGCAGCCTGGAGCCGAGCGGTTGAGGTACTGTGTCATTGTCATTATGTCTGTCTCTAACCAGCCTGTTCCCATGGTTACCTGTCATATTGCTGTGATATTTTGTCTGTTTAGTTGTACATTTCCACCTCATTAACTTTGTATTATGCTCTTGAGCAGCAGCAAAGTACAAATCATTATTTTGTTTAGAGTTGATATGTTATCCAGATCTTATTACATTAGAAACCTTACTGCATTGTAGAAACCTGTCGCTATATAATATTATATATATTGCTGAGAACTGGTGAAATGATCTTAGCATATATGTATGTAACAGAATCAATAGCACTGATTGCATGATGTTTTGACAATGTAGGCTTTTGTCAACTGTGTACAAACAAATCTTGAACAACAAAAGTTTGTATGGAGTTGACAAAGGTCTACATGGCCGAAACATCAAGCAATCAGTTGTCATTGATTCTGATATGTGTATGCTCAAGATCCATTTACCTGATCGTCATGTTGCAAAGTCAATGAAATGAAAGTAACCTTACTGAGAAGGCTTCAGTTCATGTATGGTGATGTCTGTGTTGGCCTTTTTCCCCCACTCAGCTGTCGAGTACTTGCAGGATGTTTCTGGAGTTGGTGGACTGAAGCACCTCATTATTACCTGTATATTTGCCAGTAGTATTGACATTGAACTGCAGTGCTCTGTGGAGCTCACTGGACCAATTGCAATGACTGTAATGATCCCTAAAGACACTAGCTCAGCCACAGCAGTATTGATGGTAAGTTGCAAAGTGGTGTATATATACAACTTATTCATGAGAAGTACACTGTGTTTACACAATATATATAATGTATTATTTTGTATGTGTGACTTGATGTCTTAAGGTAGTGGCATGCAGGGTACCATTTTGCATGTAAAGTATTTATATTAGAATTAATACACAGTATAATATTTATAGTTGATTCCTCTGTTTCAGTTCAATTTTATAGAACACAGTGATGTTTATACAGTACATTATATGGCACATTCTACATATATAGTTAATTTGCTCTCAAGATGAACTCAGGGCCACCCGTTGCAACTTGCGCTGGTGGTCTTTTACCTCCCACACGCACATACTCCACTAGTCTAGCGCACTAGACCCTCTTCCCTCCCTGGGCGCTATGCGCCCAGGGAGGGAAGAGGGTCTATAATTATAGGAAACATTGCACGGTTATGAATACAATTGACACGAATCGTGTCAATTGTATTCATAGTTCAAGGTCGTAATCACGGAGTGTTATGTATACTGGGAGCGATGGCCCTGTGTATGCTGTGGGCTTTTGAGGTAGAGAGAGAACCTTCGACGATTTCAGCAGCTATTAATCACAGTCTCCAGGCGTTTGGACATGCTCGTGCGAAGACAATCCAAGCGCAGGCAGTTCAAGCAACTCTCCAAGGACGAGATGTCTTCGTGAGCGTACCGACTGGATACGGAAAGTTGTTGATTTTCCAGATGCTGCCTTTCTGCGCTAGTTTGCCTTGCCGTCCTGACCGAACGATAGGTTCTCTTTGCTGCTGGCAATACTCCAGTGGATTCCGCTGACGGCGAACGGAGGCGAAGCACTTGCCGCCTTTGTAGCTGCTGAGAAGCTCTGTTCGCTGGGTCTTCAGGTGGTTCTTAACCTCTTCGTACTCCTTCTTCAGCTTCTCCAGGCGTAACAGATCGTATCTGCACTTTCGGCAGACGGTGCTAGGCGTGTTCTCGCACAGGGCCTCATCAAGCAGGTTCACTATTACTGTCCCCTAGTTGCGTTGGCTTCCCAAACCTGTCTCGCACTCGATACGCTTCCTTGAGCACCTTGCTGCACACCGCACAAGGCTCCGTGTGCAAGTGCGCATGTGTGCCAATATATATTGTATCATTACTCCTAAACCATTATGGCTATGTAAACTACAGTTGCGTAGTTAGATAAGGGATCCCGTTTAGATATGATTGCAAAGCTCCGGACGTGCAATGTTGTCTAGACCCTCTCTGCTGCGTAAGGTGCCCAAGCGCCCTTGGGGCGGAGAGGGTCTAGCTTGCTAGACTAATACTCCACTTGCGCTTGAGCAACTTGCACTGTGTGGTATATATATATATATATATATATATATATATATACTAGTATATTAAAAATTTCCATTAAAATTTCAAAGGATTTAGGAATGTCCAAAAAAGCATAGAAACAAGTGCTGACATCTCAGTAGCTACTTTGACCCATCACATTCTTTGAGGATCAGAAGTCCTAAATCCCTTGCAGAGTGGTCCTGAGTGCACTCCACGGGATTTAGAACTTCTGATCCTCAAAGAATGTGATGGGTCAAAGTAGCTACTGAGATGTCATCACTTGTTTGAATCTGAAATCTCACATGAGAGGATAACGCTGAAGCTATCAGCTGAAGCAGTAGTCTTCGTGTTACGTGCAGAACCATACGAGAAACGTTCATAAAATGGCCGTCCAGCCTCGGTAGCATTTGGAGCTGTAACCCGCAAGCAAGATTTATTAAACCTTCTAAGCAACATTAGCTTTCTTGAAACACTTTGGGAACAACTTTCGTTCGTTTGGTAAAGGAAGAAATGGTAACAAAGACGATTTCTAACCGGGTGAACAGAAGCCTCCGGGGCGGGCATTTTGTTCTCGGACCTGTTCTTTTTCCGGCTGTTTCTTTTTGAAAACGTCCTGCGTAGGCTTTGCGCTGGCTTAGTATTACGAAGACGTATTCTGGAATACTTCCCATTTGGTCAAATGGCTGCGCAAGTGAGGACAAAGCGAATGAAAGCTTAGTAAAGTCAACGAACCCCACGGCGCCGCCATCTTGACAGATATATATAATTTATATAATCCAGACATACATCAGTATAAGGAGTGTAGTAGCTAGGTTCAGAAATGAATGGCAAAAAGAGATTAATAGAGTACCAGAGGGATCAGAATCAGGTGGAAGATTAGGAATGTATAGAAGAATAAAGAAGGAGCCAGTTCCAGAGATATATGTAGCCTCTAAGAACTCAGCAGGGGTGAGGAGAGTGATAGCAGGGCTAAGATTGGGGTGCCTACCTTTAGCAGTAGAAGTAGGTAGGTACACCGGCACCCCCTACATAGAGAGAGTCTGTAGGCTGTGTGGCATGGGGGAGGTGGAGGACCAAAACCACTTTCTAATTAATTGCCCCTCACTATCACGTTTCAGACAGAAGCTATTCATGCACTGCAACTCAATACTGAGATCATTTTCACAAGAATCTTCTTTTAATAAATGTAAATTTTTATTATGTAACGCAGATGGCACAGCAATGTTCCTTATATACCAAATGTACCAGCTCAGACAATCTGTGTTATACAACCAGTAGCACCCTCTCACTCTAAAGAAATTTCTGTCCACACTACCAGTTATCTTTTAATGACCTTTGTAACCCATTTATCCAAAACACACACCAATTAGTGACCAGTAAGCCAGCCCTGGCTGAGCAGCCCCTGACCTGTCATGCTGCGGTCACTTTAATAATAATAATAATAATAATAATATATACATATATATATATACAAACATGAAGCCATACAAAAACCTATTTCTGAAAACAATATAGGGGCGCCCCAGAAAGAAGAAGAATATGAAAAGGTGAAAACGGGGTAACAGCGACTACGACGCTTTTCCCTCACACGAACTCCAGGTCGCATTTGGGAACATTGTCGCACTTCGCACCTTGAAATAAGCCTATCCATGGCCTTGAATTGTTCCAGTTTGCCGCCGTTTCACCAGTTTTGCCGACGCGCGCTAATACATTAGATAGGAGCCGCCATTTTGAATCAGGGACATTCCTAAATAGACGTCACTACCGTGACGTCTGATATATATATATAATATTATACATTATTATGATGAAATCGTCCCTCCAGCTCAATCTGGAATGTTGTACTGTTTCATTCTATTGTAGTGTAATGTTGTGTAACACTGTTGTTTTATAGGTGCCTGACCTGGACGCTGGGAACTACAACATCACTGCCAAAGCTCTGAGAGCTGATGGCTCTGAAGCCTCTCCTTATACCAGGAAGCAGTACCTTATAGCTGTAACAACTGATGCAACAGACCCACCACCACCAACTGATGATACGTCCAAGACACCTGAGCCTCCGGAAACATCCACTCCTGAACCTTCGACAACTCCTACACCCCCTGTAACACCACGAGGTAAAAATCATGCTAAATGAATTATTCACTGTGGATACTGTATTAATTATTCATACGTATAATAGATATCCTGTGTACACTCACTTGTATATATATATATATATATATATATAATACATCTCTTGGACAATTTACCCCAATGCATGCTGCACTGGTAGCTAAAAGTAATGAATCTCATTGTGTCTTTTTGTGCATGTGTATTGTAGGTGCTAATGTTCCTATTTCTCTGTCTTTGTATGATTTCTTGTGCAGGTATCACACTAGAGCAGATTATCATCATTGCAGTTTCAGTTCTCATGGTGGGAGCAATTCTTGTTCTGCTGATCTTGGTGCTCTGTTGTATATACTGTTGCTGTCATGGAAGTGGGGACACTTCACTGCGTGGAGATTAGCTAAATATGACACAATCATTCACTTGGTTCCTCAACTAGACACTGTGTTCATACATAGGATGGAAGTCTCTAGTGTGGACATGTAATATTTCTTAAAAATGATGCATGCATGGAGGGGCATTATAATAATAATATTATGTAGTTGGCCCTCTGAATGTGTAGTAAACAAACCCAGTAGTGGCCTATTGGCAGCAGAGCGTGTGGAACTATCTCACAAGGCTACACAGCTATAAGACATGCACGGAAGAATGACCTAATGCACATACCTTGTAGTTTCAATTGATCTGTAGTGCATGTACATCTCCATACGCGCATGCATACAATGTGCGCATGGACATACACACACCTGATCTGGTCTGTAAATGCCAAACTCCTCTTCACGTTGATCTGTGTACATGCACCATTCCCCGTACGATCACGACCACACACCACGGAACGAAGAGAGAACAAGGCGACATCAGGATACGTACGCGTGGACACTAGTCTCGCGTAGCCAGCCCGCCATTTTGTTCCAGCTCCGTCTCCTTTTGTGGAGGCGGAGCTGGAACAAAATGACGGTCTGGCTACGCGAGCTATAATTATATGTGGACACAGGTTGCAGAGAATGTCACATGATGCGTGCACGTGATATTCCTTTAGCCTGAAGTAGAGGTAGCGATTGATTGTTGACGACTGGGCTGTGGAGAGATGCGTTGTACGCTTTCCCCACATTACACAGATTTGAAGCTACTGTGTGGAAGATTGCATACGCTTCCATGAAGAATGTTCAAGCGCATATATGAAAAGGCAAACATTGCCCCATCCCCACGAAAAATTGGTATCTGTCAACGCGAAACTCCCATTGCTCTGTTCACGATGCTGTCCCTCGATATATGACTGACCATAGCATGGTCCAGTTAGAACGCATTGCATGCCTGACAGTTCTTTGCAGAAAGCCACACCGCAGAAACAACAAAGGTCACGGGATTGAGCTTCAAAGAGATGATAGAGGAATACTCTATGACACTGCCAACGCAACTGATCAAAGTTGGTCTCATGCCAATTACGCCATATCAGATGAATTGCTAAGCAACACGCAGATAATGCCTGTGTATATATACGTAGGTATATATACACAGGTAGAGACAGGTAGTTATTGGTAGACATGAGTAGACATGGGTAGACATAGGTTGACATAGGTACGCAGGTATATATTATAGGTATACATGTGTAAAGTAAAATGCATATGCAATGCATTTATACATCAATCAATCAATGGCTTTGAGTGCATCATGTGCGGGGCACATTAGGACAAAGTCATGGAGCACTATCCAAATGAATCAGTGGAATAATAGTGGGAAGATCGCATCAGAGATCAATTATATGGAGTGTAATGGCTGTATTATAGTTATATGTAGTACTGTACAGTGGATGAGATCATATTCGGGACATCTGCCCACTTTTCAGCTCCTCCCACCGGGCGCCTTCGTCTCGCCAACTCCGTAACCTCAGTTGGCAGCAAGAAGCAGCTGTGCCGCTTCGGTAGCCTTGAATGGTGATTGACTAGCTCTCGGAATCCAGCTGTAATCGCAACAGCTTGACGCGTGGAGATCTTCGCATTGATTGGTGGTGAGCGAGTCCGCCAATTGTTCTGCACGTGCCGAGCCCTGTAGCGCGTGCTCTAGGCGTAGCTCCTTGTTAGGGGTCGATGTTGCAGACGTATATATAGGTACTTCCTGTTGTATATATATATATATATATATATTTATGTGTAGACAAGCAGTTGAAAGAGATTTATGTAAGCATATGCTATATATGCAGATATACGTAATTACGATTACACGTTTGAAACTGTTGTCTTCAGCTGTATCAGGTGTGTGTGTGTGTGCGTATGTGCATAGCTACGGAATCCAGTATAATAGCCCGTCGCAGAGCTTGGTCAATCGGTGTTTATGTGGGGCAGAGGAAGGGAAAATGGGAGTGTTTAGAATGATGAAGGTCTTCGTGTGTGTAGCTACCTTTTGAACGACTGACTTGGACTATTTGCAACAGCCCATGCACGCCGATGGTGTTGCCTGCCCAAACTGCACACTTGCAAGTATTGTAATTCTCTATTGTACCACTTTTGGCAGCATTTTTAGCCCAATAGACAACTCATATAAAGAATAATATTCGGTATAATAATTTATACCTGTCCTTCTGTAGTCCCGTCATCGTCTGCCAGACTATCTTCCTGCAGAATAGAGACTCAGTACCACGTCTAACATGGACAAGGGGGGGGGGGATTTTAAGTGTAATCCACATGGTACAAAGCTTTAACTCCAGGTGCGTTGGGAGCTATCTAGCTAGCTACAGAACTTCCAGAAACTTGTGCAGTTGCTGCCAGACAACTTAGCTTGCTATGGTGCTACAGAATATTCTCTTAATGGTCTCATTTGCAGCTGATGTGGTAGAGGCTCATGCTACGGCATTAAACTGATTGGAGTGAGACATTTCAACCTCGAGGGTCTTTGTCAGTCACTAAACTAGCTACTGTCATCAGTTCACCATCAAAGGGGCGCTGTCGTAGAAGCGTCGTAGCAGAAAAGCCCACCAAAGGCTGACTTCTATGCTAATATGTAATATTATATAATACAGTGCATAATTAGATACAGAATGAGATGATCTCGAGTCGAGTTTCCTTTGCGAGTTTGAGCTAGTTTGCATGATGAGCCATGAAGTAACTTGCACCTACATATAATTTTTAGCTATATCATCATTGTCACTGCATAATGTGCATTTAGACCTGCATTGTAAGCCACTTTGACAGAAATGCAAGCTAATTATCATAGGCTTTGGTGACTTTCTGATCATAACTTGGGATCACCACTAATATACAATTGTAACAGCGCATTCATATAGTAGAATAGTATACAGTAGAAGGTATAACCACTTAACAGTGACATTTACACTAGTGTGGGTGGAGGAATTTGCTCTCCTGGGTGGTCTGGCTGGTCTCATGGCCACAGTATCCACATATTATGTAAGCTAGGAAACACTGGGTGGTTTCGTATCTATGGCAATGCTAGGAAACATGTATTTTGGTACCCATGGCAACACTCTCATTTACATGCAGTGGCCTCATATATATAGCTGATGTCAGTTGAAGGGTTGTGTATCTTCTATATACAGATCTCTCATATATACATACATATGTATAACCACCACTACCCTACACATGCACATACATATACACAGCTAACAGCCGCACCTGTATGCCAGCAATGTGTGCAGCTGTATTTCCAGGGCCAATGTGATCATGCACAATAAGTATTCAATTTGTACATATTTCCACAGAGTAGAATCCAGCAAGAACTACATACTGCTGATTGTACTAACATTGAAGTTGATTACACGTGCATAAGCCAGGTGTCCGTCATGCAGTGAGGTCAGACCTGCCTGACAATATACTTCTGAATTACTTACTTTAATTAAAGCAGTTGGAAGAAGTATTCATTGCATTATCCTATAATTTTATATAAAATTATTATTATTATATATGATTATTATTATTATATTACAGTATCCACTATACTAAGATGCTGCATATCAACCTTGGCTGTAGGCATGTGTTACAATAAGACAGTCCCGCAATCAGCCCATTAACCACCAGTCACTGGTAGTACCCCGGCTGGCGGTAGTGAGGGGCTCCCTGGTACTAGGCACCGGCTTGGGTTAAGCCCCTCCCCCTGGGGACACATCACTCATTAATTAATAAAAGAAGAATTCAAAACCGTTGTTCGCGATCTCCTCGCGTGCCCGTTGCTGAATTGCCACCAAACATCCCAGGCACCTGGAGCGTCTACCGTAGAACTTCCTAAGGGGGACAATGTGCGCAAAGAAGCTACAGGCGAGTAGATCGTGGCAAAAATCCACAAAACGACCATCTGCCATTTTGGTTTTACAGAGAAAGTATACACAACCGTGATGGAGAGCATACGTAGAAAATGATGATTCACACTTGTAAAGGAGACAACAAAGAGGCCAGTCCAGGATGGATACTTTACTTCACACCACACATGTCACACAAACAGCACACACATGTTAACTGTATAATATACAGCTAAATGGGGAAAACTGTATAGACATGTACACATCACCAACTGCACTCAAGGTGCATTGGGAGCTAGCTAGCTAGCTACACTCCCTAAGTCTGGTAGTGCGTAAGCACTGAACAGCTTAAGAGAAAATTGTGCAGACACTGCCAGACAGCTTAGCTTGCTGTGGTGCTACATATTTTTCTCATGGTCTCATTTGAAGCTGATGTAGTATAGGCTCATGCTACGACGTTAAACTGAACGGGGACATTGTTGAGCAATCACGTAGCAAGGAGGAAATTGAGACATTTCCACCTTGAGGGTTTTCGTCATACACTCAATTTGCTACTGTTGTCAAAGCGCCGTCGAAGGGGCACTGTCAAAGGAGTCTGTACAGTACATTGGGACTCAGCAGGCTGTCCTGTATCGAGAGGTGTCCTTAATTCAGAGGCATATGTGTACACAGCTTTATGTCCTCATTAGCTGAGTGGTGTTCTTTATTCAGGGTGTCCTTTAAAGAGAGGTTCCACTGTATAAACCTTTTCCAAGGAAGCAGTTTGAGGATTTTAGTGTCATGTCACACGTGTGTGTGTGTGTGTGTGTGTGTGTGTGTGTGTGTGTGTGTGTGTGTGTGTGTGTGTGTGTGTGTGTGTGTGTGTGTGTGTGTGTGTGTGTGTGTGTGTGTGTGTGTGTGTGTGTGTGTGTGTGTGTGTGTGTGTGTGTGTGTGTTGTGTATATATGCATGTGTGTGTGTGTGTCTGTGTGTGTGTGTTGTGTATGTGTGTGTGTGTGTTGTGTATATAATTATGCGTGTGTGTGTGTGTGTGTGTCTGTGTGTGCTTTTTGTGAGTGTGCATGTGTACTGCATGTTATGTGTGTCTGTGTACATACATATGTATAGTGTGAGAACGGAAATGGGCTGTACAAGGTAGCAATGTAATGCATTATAATAATGTCATCCATCTTGCATCATATCTCCCACTTGACTGCTACAAGGAGTCACAAACTGATAGTGCATGTGATATAGGTCACACAGGTCGAGTGGTAACTAGGTACATATTACCAGGACCGCATAATGAGTAAAAACGGAAGGGGTTAACCCCTCCCATTTGTTAATTGTGCATTCCTGATGTTATTACTTGTGTACATCCACATTGGGCAATCGATCATGTCCAACAGGAAACTCATTCACACATTTCTCACATTTCTACCACAGTGAATCTTCATTTCTGGTTTATGGGTCCAAACAAAGGATTTGTCTCTAGCACCATGCCCCACCCATCAGCGTCACTGCTATTGCACAATCACAGTCTGTGACACAAGGGGTATGCTTATATATGTATACATAAGTACGGGTCGGACTACACAAGAGCAGAGTCCGACTACTACACATATAAAATAGTACAAAAATATAAGTATGCAGGGTACTCTGTAGTCTAGCATGATAGACCCTCTCCACCTTTGTACATATGCCATTACCCGACAGCATGGTGTAAGCGCCCGGTGGTGGAGAGGGTCTAGCATGCTAGACTGGGCACTCTGACACAAGTACTAGGGTCCTTATCTACACAGCATGCCTGGTATGCACCTAATTGAATACTAATGTACATACCTGTCACTTTGACAAGTGCACCTGCAATGAAGGAGCTGTTGGGGAGAATCACTTCTCCTCATACCAACACACCTTCAAGAATGAGCAGTGATTTCAGTCCTGTTCCCCATTGCATACTGCACACTCACTTGATTTAATTATGGGAACTGCTGAGTCTCAGGCAAGGCTCCACAGTTCCAATACTATAATTAGTGTGTGATTGCAGTGTACATTGTGCAAAACTGACTAGAAATGACTATACCAATTAAAACAGTATCAGTATTTCCAGACTTCATCATACAGAATGACATTAAAAGCTAGTTGACTAATGGAAACATCTTGTCAACTCACTATTTTTGTCACAAACAACACACAAGTGGAAGATGCCCGCTCAGCTAGAAATTTATATCAGCACTAGTTCGCTGTTTGTTTGAAAATCACATGTTTCTCTGTTTAAAAGTATTAGATGGTAAGTAATTCTAAGAACACACATGTATAGGCCATTCCTTGGGCTACACGGCGGTACGTATGTGTATGATTCTTAGAGGGAACCACACAACCTCAATTGCACCATGCAACCCACAAACCTTTACACAAACATGCAAGATTCCACTTTGATTGCACAAGTCGCATTGTATATTGCAACAGTAGCTGCGTACATATGATTCCAAATACGTATGTATGGTGAGGTTAGACAGATCCATAGGAGTTTGCTGTCTAGTGCAGTCTCTCAATGTGAATATACGTACACCAATATATGCTTCACATACACATGTACAGTCATCACTGTACTCAATGCCCATGCATCTCCGCCTCTCCTTTTCCTGATTCACTCATGCAAAGTTGGACTAGAGATTGATGTTGCACTTCCTGATCTAATTGTGCACTCATGCATCTATGTACATTTACTGTAGGTACAGTAGGTGCGTATGTAGACTGTTGATAGATTGCATCACGAAACCTATTGTGTAATTGGGGCTCTGATCTTCTTCATGCTTTGCCGTTAGGTATTCAACTACTTTATGCGCAGAAATAATGAAGATGACATTGATGCTTTGTGCCACCATTTTGTTTTGCCTACCACATCTCTCAGCCTCTCAAAGTAAGTTACCTGGAACACTGCATACCTGAGTTGTACTGTATCACATGGAGGGGAGATACTTACATTACTTGCTAATCACTGGTATAGTAATACCCTAAACTAGAGTACCGAAACAATGCTGAGACTGCTGCTCCACCTTATTGACTGGGCAGTGCAGCAGTTTTGTTTACGGTTATTTTACCAGTGATGAGCAAGAGATGCCTGTTTAATTAATTGTGTTGTTACTTACAGTAGGCTAGTTTATTTCAATAGTGGCTGCAAGTGTACTAGCGACTCAGGTACAATACTATCCCTTTTATACTCTTGGATTCAAGCAATGTTCCAGTGTACTCTTTTTGTATCACCTTCAGTGAGTTCTTCCCCAGATGATCAGAGAGCTGTACCTAGCGACAAAAAGATGTTTGCATGTTCCTTTATAGGACATACTGTGCCACATTGGTTCATAACTAAAAGCGATGGAACATCTGAGACCATAACATCCGGGAGCATGACATCTATGTTTAACCTGCCACGCCTTGATGGGATAGTTGGCGATGGATCAGTGGGAACAGTGTCACAATTGGACGTCACAGTGGATCTATCTTTGAATGGGAGCACGTTGTTGTAGCCGGGGGAGGAACAGTTGACAGTGATGCTGCTACATTAACTGTGTATGGTAGGTACTGGCTAATGCTGCACCAACAGTGCACCTTGTGAGCTGCCTCAAGGTCGCCTGCATGCCCTTCTGTACGAAGTGTTTCCTTTGGTGTGTACTTTTAATTATTTGCAAGTCTCCTATTGTTTTTGCCTCATGCACACACACACACACACACACACACACACACACACACACACACACACACACACACACACACACACACACACACACACACCATCCATCCATCCATCCATTTGCTGCTTAGCTCCGAGAACACCAAAGGGGTGAGGAGATGCGGGCCATTCAGGTTCAGGTTCTACGTTGCTGGTGGTCTAAATTGACAGAAACGCTGGTGGTTGTGAAGCCCCTGCTGGTGGAATGCCTGGTGGCAGAACTGACACTGGATCATTTGTGTGGTAACGTGACGCTGTCGTTGATGGTTGGACAAACCTGCCTGATTCCGAGCTTGAAAAGAGCAGCCAGGATGGTTGCAGTGTAGAGCACTCTCAGAGACAACAAGACGCTGTTGTTGACGTCGCTTCTTCTCGTCTTTGCACGACTTTTCTGTGTCCTCTGCTTGCTTGTTGAGAAGCTCTACTCTGCGTCTGATGGTGGCTCTCCAAGAATCACGCTCTTGTGCTTGCTCCCTCCAGCTCCTAGACAAGTTGCACAGCTTCAAATCGTTTGCCACTAAGTCACTCCACCGATGCTTCTGTCCCCCAGCAGTACGCTTGCCGCCAACAGGGGCAGACACAAGAAGCTGCTTAGGTAGTCGTTCCTCTGACATCCTGGATAGGTGCCCAAGGAAACGCAGACGGCGCTGAGTGAGGATAGATGAGATCCTCTGCTGCTTGGCCATCTTGCGTATGGTGGTGTGTCGCTTCTTCTGCCTGACTGAAATCCCCAGGATGATCCGCAGACAACGGACCACAAAGGACTCAAGGCGGCGCACAAAAGGCTCAAGGAGGACAGAGCTCTCCAAACCGTACAACAAGGTTGGAAGTATGACGCTGTTAAGGATCCTAACCTTGGTGCGGGTCTGGATCTTGCGTTGATGCCACAAGATGCGCGAAAGTGACTGGAAGGCAGATGAAGCCTTGCAGATCCTGGAGCTGATCTCTGTGTCCATCCCACAGTTGTCCTGCACAATGTTGCCCAAGTACTGAAAGTGGGAGACTACTTCGATTGGCTCACCTTCTGGGAAAAGGTGGATAGGTACTGGACTTTCAGTGGTCATCAGGTGGTAAGACTGCTAAAGATTTGGTCTTCTTGCAGCTGATGGTGAGACCCAACTTCTTACAACAAATAGAGAGAGAGTCCAGCATGGCAGTGAGGTCAGACCAGTTGTTGGCCAGCAGGGCCATGTCATCAGCGTACTCCAGGCCAGTCACTAATGTCTCTAGCTTTAGGATCCTTCTGTTCCCAACCAGATCAGCATCAAGCAAGTAGGCCACCCTGATGCCACTCCCCTAGGCCTGTTGACGGTGCTCCTCCAAGGCCATGCGTATGGCAACATCAAAGTAAAAGTTGAAGAGAGTGGGTGCCAACACACAGCCCTGACGAACGCCACTGGTGACAGAGAACTTGTCTGAGAGTTTTCCGTATGCCCTAACAGTCACAGTAGAGTCTTCATGTAGGGCACGCATGATGGACAAGAGCTTTGGGGGCAGGCAATACGAATGCTGAAGGATACGCCAGAGAGATTCACGATGGACTGAATCATATGCCTTCTTCAAGTCAATGAAACAGGCGTAGATAGGCTGATGGTATTCTCTGGCTTTCTCCATCAGCATCCGCAAGGAGAAAAGCTGGTCAGCGCAGCCACGGCCATGACGGAAACCACACTGACTTTCCTGGAGGAGCTGTTCGGCTCTGGGCTTGAGGCGGTTCAGTATGGCTTTTGCAAACACCTTACCAGGTACGCTCAAAAGGGCAATACCACGGTAGTTGTCACAGCTGGTACGGCTACCTTTCTTGTGCAAAGGCACAAGAGTCTGACTTTGCCAATCCTCAGGGACTGACTCAGTTACCCAGATTGTGTCAAAGATGGACTTGAGCCAGCGGATGGTTGCCTCTCCTCCAAGACTAAGCATCTCTAATGAGACACCATCTGGACCAGGAACCTTTCCAGCTCTCAGTTCAGATAATGCAGTCATGATCTCCTCTTCAGAGAGGGGGGAGGACAGATCGTTGTCAGAGAGGGTTGTGTCAGATGAGGGGTGTGGGGTGACAATGGGGAGGTCTTCAAAGGGTATGACATCAGTGTCAATCTGGCAGTTCACCACTTCTTGGAAGTGTTCAGCCCAGCGGTTCAACTTGTCCCCGTCGCTCTGCAGGACTCTGCCATCCTTGGCAACCAGGTTGGATGAGGCAGGCTTGCAGAACTTCTTCCCTAGAAGACGCAGGTCCCTTATCAGAGAGCCTCCTCTCCCTTGCTGTTCAGCTACAAGAGCCCGGTGTTCAGCTGCAGCTGCACGATCACTCCACCAAGCATTGCGGGCCTTCTCAGCAGCAACTTTGGTGAGCTTCCTAAGGTGGTCGTACTCAGTCTTTAGACGAGTGATGTCTTGTGGTGGTGCATTCTTCAAACGGACCCAAGCTTCTTTCTTCTTCCTGGAGAGGTTGCGGACTTCATTGGTGATCCAATCAGGGTAACTACTTGTTGGGGCAGGTGGAAGGGACTTACAAGCCTTTTGGATGGATGATTTAAAGCTGTCCCATTGAGCGTTGATGGAGGAGGTCTGATCACACTTGTCGAAGGATTCAGCCAAGATCGACTGGTAGCCAGCCTGGTAAGAAGTGGAAATGTTCGTGGTTTGGTAGTGTGATGTCCCTGTGTGTCTACGTTTGGCCTTGATTTTGAAGCGCAAAGTAGACACAACGAGGTCGTGGTCGGACTCGTGTGGAAAGTCGACCGATACACACGAGTGTCAAGGACACTTGTGCGAAAGCGTTTGTTGACTAGAACATGGTCAATCATGTGACCAGTTCTCAAACGATTACCATCTCTGAACCAAGTAGCTTTGTGAAGGAGCTTGTGCTGAAACCATGTGTTGGTAATGATCAGCTGATTGCTAGCACAGAAGTCCAGCAATCGTTCTCCATTCTCATTGCACTCTCCAATGCCGTGGGGACCAATGACTGAGTTCCAAGAAGAAAAGTCAGAGCCAACACGAGCAGTAAAGTCGCCCAATATGACAAGGAGATCAGAGGATGGAATAGAGGAAAGAGAGGACTGGAGTTGGTCATAGAAGGCTTCAGAGGCACCTACAGCATCAGAAGTGGAGTTGGTTGGGTTGGTGGGAGCATACACAGCCACAACAGTCATGTAGGACATGTGGCATTTCAGACGGAGTCTTAGTATACGTTCAGACACTGGTTGAAACACACATCCTGCAGCATCCCACGCAGCCTTGGCATGAGGACTGAGGATGACGGCCACACATGGGTGTGGGAAGAGGTAGAGCCGGAGTGAAGGATGGTTGAGTCACAGACAGAGGAGACTCCACTACCAGGCCAACGAGACTCAGCGAGGGCGAGAAGGTCCATGTTCTTGGACTTCATGGTATCTAACAACATGATCCCCTCACACACACACACACACACACACACACACACACACACACACACACACACACACACACACACACACACACACAGAGGTACGCACTAAGATGTATCATAGACACATGACAGACAGATGAATGCGAGAATGAATCAAGCCTACACCTGTCCCTCTCACTCTTGTTGTTACTCGTGCAGGACCACCAAATGCACCTACAGCATTTAATTCTAGAGAACGCTACAAATTTGTCCGTGTGGGATGGACAAGACCATGGAGTACTGATCTAGCACCAGTTACATCGTATGTAGCTCAGCTGTTTGAGAGTGATGCAACAACAGAACGAGAGACTGACACGGTCAATGTTGGATCAACTATAGACAGGGAGAAGACCTTTGATAACCTTGACTCCGAAACGATGTATAATGCAAGGGTGGCAGCTGTGAATAAGGTTGGACAAGGTCTTTGGAGCAATATGGTTGCCTTCACCACTCTACGCCCCGAAGGTATGTGCCTTTCTATCCCTATTTTTAGATTGTGCTTGTTACTTTAGTGGAAAGTCACGTGACAGATGACAATGCAATTGACAGTATGCCTCACACTAGGCCAGTTGTATAACTGTATAGTAATATATACATAGCTTCCCTGGAATGCTCGCGCCGGTTTTCCATTGTATTACGGTATACAAACAACCAGCACCATCCCTACATAGACAGCACTACCGTGTTGTCTGATATATACACATTATGTATTGTCAACTTCATTTATATCTCTGTTCGTTAGTGTATCTAATGTGCATTACATGGTGAATTTTAACAAGTTTAAGTAAAACAAAGTACCGTACGTAGAGCTTGTTCTAGGATTAACCATGCCTTTTGAAGGGTTCAGGAATTATAATATATGCACTTCAAGGGCACCTCTCTGCACTGTATTGGATCCTTTATTCTTGCTTGCTACAGCTTCCTGCCAGACCACAGTGACAGTGACAGTGCTGTCAGTCTTCCTGTCACTTGTGTTGACACTGTTACTGTTAACCTGCGCAGTCAGTGCCGTGGTGCATGCAGTGATGTACAAGAGACTGCAGAGGGGCAGAGCTGAGCTGAGAGGTAGTGAGTTGTGCAGCACCCCTCAGCTGTCCCAGTCCCTCCTGTGAAGCAGGGCTGCTGCCTTTCTCCATGCAGGGGGACTAGGGGAAAGTGTTAAGGCAGGTCCAGAAGGGGAGGGGCCACCAGCAAGGAAGGAGGAGGAGGGAGGAGAGAAGATAAAGGCTAACCCAGCCTACCAGTCCATTGAGATGAGCTACAAGTCACAAGAGGACAAGTACATCGATGTGCCAAGTTGAAGATATTGAAGAAGTGTGTATTGCCATGTAGACTATATAGCCACCACACAACATGCTAGTGTGTACCATAGAGTAGAGTGATAACACACATCATAGGAAGTTTGAAAAATAATGTATGAAGTCTGGCTGCTATTCTCAATATACGTATACCATATAATTATGACAAAGAGATTTTGGATCTACTGGCCTGGCTAGGTTCTAATGGCCGACTGATTTCAGTTTACCTGCTCACTTATAGAGCATGTCTATCTTATCATTCACTGCCGACAGTCATGTGACATTGTTGTACAGTCACCAACTGTACTATATAAGAGTATGCATGTACGTATGCATGATAAAACATTTATATGTTACGTATATAATTATGACAGTTATACAGTATTTAAGCATACTCATAGTTTGCACTAGTATTGGCAGAAAATAATGACAACATGCCAGGGAAAGTACCTAGTGAGTCACAACAAAATGTAGTTGTATACAGAGTCTTGGCTGTGATGTTCTCTGGGATGCTGTTAGGAACGAGGGAGGACAAGGGACCTTCACGACTGAAGATGCATATGAAGGTGAGGAATGATGATGCATATATAGAAGGCATAGCATTGTACTATATACTACTACGTTGTACAATATACGGCTACGTCCTCTGTTCTTTATTGTTCCAGCACCAAAACCATCGTCAATAACATCTACTCTGTATTTGCCACAACACCTACGTAGTCCTAAGCCGTGTCCTATTAGTTACAGAGCTGAGGGCAGACAATAAGGCTATGACGTCACACTACTGCAGAATAGGAAAGCGTATGGGAACTGCTGAGTCTCAGGCAGGGCTCCACAGTTCCATACTATAATCAGTGCGTGATTGCAGTGTACGTATGTACATTGTGCCAAGAGACTAGAAACCCTGAAATGTATACGTGCGTGCGTAGGTGGGCTCCCCATGCTTGGAATATATATATATTACAATATACGTATACAATATATATAACATACAATAATGCCATCTATCTGCACTGTATCTTCCACTTGTCTGTTACAGTACAAGGAGGCACAAACTGATAGTTAGCATGTGACAAAGGTCACACAGATCAAGTAGGAAGGTAGGTACATACTGTACATACATACATGTTACTTGTGTACATCCAGAGATACTGGGCGATTGATCATGTCCAATGGGAAAAGAGCATTCACTATGTTCCTCGCACATCTACCACAGTGAACTTCCAATTTCTGGTTTATGGGTCCAAACAAAGGATTTGTCTCTAGCACCATGCCCCACCCATCAGCGTCACTGCTATTGCACAATCACAGTCTGTGACACAAGGGGTATGCCTACGTATATACACACATTAAGTACGTACAGGCCGCACTACATAAAAGCAGGGTCCAACTGCTGTACACTTAAATGAGTACGCAGGGTACTCTGTAGCCTAGCATGCTAGACCCTCTCCACAGCAGGGCACTTACAGTACATCACAGACAGCCTGGCGCGTCGGAGAGGGTCTAGCATGTTAGACTGGGCACTCTGACGCAAGTATATACTAGGGGGTCTTTATCTACACATGCACCTAATTGAATACTCTTGTACATACCTGTCACTTTGACAAGTGCACTGCACTAAAGAACCTGTTGGGGAGAATCACTTATCGTCATACAACACCTTTAGGAATGTACAGTCCTTTCAGGGGTTCCAGTTCCCTACCGTGGTTCTGTCCCACATATACTGCCCACTGATATAGTACTGAAATGTCTTAGCTAATTGCCATTGAAATTGAAATTTACAAGTGGCTCCATGGTTACAATACTTTAATCACGGACTAGAAATCTAAAAACGTACTTCCAATACTTTAAATCACCTGAGTGATTGCAGTGTGCAATGTGCTAAGGGGACTAGACACCCTGAAGCAATTGTACCAAATACCACAACTGTATTAGTATTTGCCATACTTCATCATACACATATATAGGCATAGGCATACATACTGTATTGTACATCTGTTAACACGCATTTTGATAGTTACAACACCCACACCCACAGGAATGCCTTATCTATGCTCTGCTGGCCAACTACATCTGGGTGCATGGGGGGGTTAACTTAATATCAACAGTAGAGACTCACTGACTACAGGCATAGGAATACACTGGAACGTTTGTGTAATTAATGAGCAAATATAGTATACACTGCAGGGGGTACACCACAACAGCATAAAGGTGTGGACAATAAAGATGTGTCATACACTGAACCAGCTAATAAATAAGGAGATGACCAATGTATTGTGAGTAAATGGGTGCGCAGCGTAAGTGTCTCTCAGCAGCAGCTAATACAATCTGTCCAGTGTTTTGATGATTGACCACTCTGTAATGATCTCTGTGTAAGGCAGCCACCACTCTAAACCATCCAATCTTATCCTGGGCTCCAAATATGTACTATTGCAGTCTACATCTGCAATCCCAAACCACCTTTATGTAAGAGTCAGTTAGCTATACGTAACTGGCCCAAACATTAGATGTTGGTGTAGGCTTTCCTCTAAAGTTAATACATTCACTGAGTGCAGGTAAAGTATACAAACGCATATCACTTTGCAGTATACATACATACATATGTATATATAGGCCTTATATTGTCCTTTTAAGTCGTTTTACACCACCAGGGCACCAGCAGCGGGTATCTAATCTGTGGTCAGATGTATGATGCAATCGTAGCTAGATCTTATGCAATGTGATGCCATCCTGAAGTTCTTATTCTGTGTCACCAGAGCAAGGATGCACACGTACGTAGGTACATACGTATGTACGTATATACATACATATAATACAAATTGCTATATAGTGCACAGTCCATGTCATTGCTTCCAGTACTGTTGATAGTGAAAGCACAAGTATTACTGTATGTTGTTGATCTGGATACTCTAATGTCTGGCAGGAGTACAACGAGTACGTATGCAAGCATGTGTAGATGGTGGTGTGCAGCATGTTAACACACACACTTTCATGGCTGAACAGAAGGTGGCATTTGGCGACGAAGTGCCCACAACTGCCCCACAGTAAAAGGTAGCAACTCCTGCTTCAAATTCAAAATGCCTACCTGTACTAGTGACATATACGATATAGATCTGAGTGGCTAGGAAGAGTCATATCGAACACTGAAACAGCAACCTACGTACAGCTGATGAAGGGAGCCGTAGGTTGCCAAAACGTCTGAATTACTGTTTCAGTGTTCTGGCTAGCGCAACGAATCGATCGATACTAGTGACATATGTTACACAATTACACAAGCGACTCACATGTAGGTGAGGGGCTGAGAACCATTCCAGATGCATCAACTCAAACAATTATCTGAGGTTTCCTGTTCCATCTTGCACAACAATTTGAAAATGGGGACAATTCACTGCATGGAGACCAGCTAAGATGACACAGTCATTCACACACACACACAAACACACAGAAGACACACACACATACATCTGGGCCCAAGACAGGCCACCTGGTGTCCTTCCCCACCATCGTCAACATGGCTGACCAGGTTGAACCGACTAGATATGGTGGAGCCCACATCTGCATGAGGATGACGTCAACCAGTGTGGGAGACTTCCCATGGTGGTGGGTCCACACAACTAGTAGCTCACACACCTTGCCTCTCACTACCAGCTGTCCTTCCCTGGGACGGCCCCTTTATTCTGTGTTTGGTGGACCTCCTCGTCCAGGACTTGAGGGGGGAGGACAACAGGGCTCTGCTCAGAAGACTGAGAACCCCCCTGCACTGAGCTGTGGGATCGGGGAGATGGCTGAAATTGGGAAGGTGTGTTGGGTGGGTTGTCATTGATAGTATGGTGCATACTGCTATAGCTACCCACTCACAAGATGGTACAGTTCAACACGTAACCTGAAACTTTGCTCTGCCCTGCAGCATGACAGACACAAGATATTGCAGATGTATAGCCATTTCATCAGTAGTGCATGCACACACACACACACACACACACACAACACAGAAAACACACACGCAAACACACACATACAACAAAACACACACACACAACAAAAACACACACAAATAACACACACAAAACATACTGTACACACACACACACACACACACAAACACACACACACACACACACACACACACACACACACACACACACACACACACACACACACACACACACACACACACACACACACACGCACGCACACACACAACAGAAAACACACAACACAACACATAAACACATTACTCACACACGCACACACAAACAAAACACTCACACGCACACACACACACACATACAACAAAACACACACACAACACAAACACACAAATAACACACACACAACATACTGTACACACACACACACACACACACACACACACACACACACACACACACACACACACACACACACACACACACACACACACACACACACACACACACACACACACACACAACAGAAAACACACAACACAACACACAAACACAGCACTCACACACGCACACACAAACAAAACACTCACACGCACACACACACACATACAACAAAACACACACACACAACACAAACACACACAAATAACACACACACAACATACTGTACACACACACACACACACAGCACAACAAACACTGAATACACACATGCACACAGATACATACACACACAGAAGACACACACACACACAGCACAGCACAACACACAAAATGAACACACACACACAGAATACACACACACATACTGTACACACACACACACACACACACACACACACACACACACACACACACACACACACACACACACACACACACACACACACACACACACACACACACACACACACACACACACACACACACACACACACACACACAACAGAAAACACACACACACACACACACACACACAACAGAAAACACACACACACACACACACACACACAACAGAAAACACACACACACACAACAGAAAACGCACAACACAACACACAAACACAACACTCACACACGCACACCCACACACACCCACATGCACACACACAACACAACACACGCACACACAACACAACACACACACATGCACGCACACACACACACACAACAGAAAACACACACAACACAACACACAAACGCAACACTCGCACATTCACATGCAAACACACCCACATGCACACACACAACACAACAACACACACACACACAACACACAACACACACAAAGCACAACACACATAACACACACACAGAACACACGCACACACAAACACACACACAACATATATACACATGCACACCCACACCCACACACACATGCACATACACAACACAACACACACACACACACACAACACAACAACACACACACACACACAACACACAACACACACACAAAGCACAACACACACAACACACACACACACACACACAACACACAAGCACACACAAACACACCTACAACATACACACACAGAACACACGCACAGACAAACACACACACAACATATATACACATGCACACACACACACACCCAGATGCACATACACAACACAACACACACACACACAAAACACAACACACACACACACGCACGCACGCACACACAACAGAAAACACACACAACACAACACACAAACACAACACTCACACATGCACACGCAATCACACCACATGCACACACACAACACAACAACACACACACAACACACACACAAAGCACAATTAACACACATACACACACACACACACACACACACACACACACACACACACACACACACACACACACACACACACACACACACACACACACACACACACACACACACACACACACACACACACACACACACACACACACACACACACACACACACACACACACACACACACACACACACACACACACACACACACACACACAAGCACACACAAACACAGAACACACACACACAACACTCACACACGCACACACGCGCACACACACACACACACACAAACAGTGTCCCTGCTGACTTGGGTGGGGGAGTGTCCCTGCCGACTTGGGTGGGGGAGTGTCCATGTCGACTTGGGTGGGGGAGTGTCCATGCAGACTTGGGTGGGGGAGTGTCCCTGCTGACTTGGGTGGGGGAGTGACTTGGGCGGGGGAGTGTCTCTGGTGACTTGGGTGGGGGAGTGTCCCTGCTGACTTGGGTGGGGGAGCGTCCATGCTGACTAGGGTGGGGGAGTGTCCATGCTGACTTGGGTGGGGGAGTGACTTGGGCGGGGGAGTGTCTCTGGTGACTTGGGTGGGGGAGTGTCCCTGCTGACTTGGGTGGGGGAGCGTCCATGCTGACTAGGGTGGGGGAGTGTCCCTGCTGACTTGGGTGGGGGAGTGTCCATGCAGACTTGGGTGGGGGAGTGTCCATGCAGACTTGGGTGGGGGAGTGTCCATGCTGACTAGGGTGGGGGAGTGTCCCTGCTGACTTGGGTGGGGGAGTGTCCATGTTGACTTGGGTGGGGGAGTGCCCATGCAGACTTGGGTGGGGGAGCGTCCATGCAGACTTGGGTGGGGGAGTGACTTGGGCGGGGGAGTGTCTCTGGTGACTAGGGTGGGGGAGTGTCCCTGCTGACTTGGGTAGGGGAATGTCCCTGCTGACTAGGGTGGGGGGGTGTCCCTGTTTCTACTCAATTGTCCCTATTCACCCCTCATTGTCTGTGTTGTTTAGTTTAAGTGTGCATGTCTGTCTGTCTGTCTGTCCGTGTGTTACTGGCTGCCGATCTTCCCTTCCTAATGACCCTCCTGGGAGGCCGTCTTGTGGAGGTGCTGCCTCACATGGACAAACCCTTCCAGAATTACGCTGTACAGTTGGTTAAAGAGATGATGGCAGATGGAGTGGTGGCACTGAGCACCTGCTGCAATTGTGGTGAGCCGTGGTGATTGAAGTGAGGTGGTGTCACTTTGAATATGAAGGCGACTATGTTGGAGTAGATCAGGTGGAGATATCTGTGCATTAGACACATGCATGATACTGAGAGAACTGAAGTATTGCATTTTATAATTTGAAAGAACTTTGCCATTCCTTAAACTTTACATTTCTCTTACTCTGTATATATACCTATCAATGAACCAGCCTAACTAAATTTGAAATTGACTTAGAGTACAGTACGTGCTCTGACAAATGACTCTATATACGAATGTACACATGCATGTCAAGACAAATTTTGTCAGAACAAGTCAATCAGAAAAAGAGGTTTTAGCAACCTACTGTGTATGGCTGCTTTCATCACTTGTATCATGCAGTCATACAATAAGTATACTACTCAATCCAATGGATAGTTAGTTGATCATACAAATGTCACACACGTACGATCACAACATGTATGAAGTTAGTATCTCGTACCATCGATCATGACAACGAATGAAGGCTTCAACTTGCAGCTTCCCAGGAGGAGAGCTGCCTCAGTGATGTAGTTAGCTGGTTCAACGTGGAGTGCTCTCAGTTGTAGCTTGGGGAGGACCAGCACACTCAGCTGGGACTGGGAGCCGAGAGAGATCTGACGAGTCTTGGGCTGCCCTGCAAGTGGCCACATTTAGAAGGTTGGGAGTTGGGAGATGTGTGTGTACTCTGTAGCCTAGCATGCTAGACCCTCTCCACAGCAGGGCACTTACAGTACATCACAGACAGCATGGTGTAAGCGCCCGGTGGTGGAGAGGGTCTAGCATGCTACACTAGGCACTCTGACACAAGTATAGGGTCCTTATCTACACAGCATGCCTGGTATGCACCTAATTGAATACTTATGTATATACCTGTCACTTTGACAAGTGCACCTGCAATGAAGAACCTGTTGGGGAGAATCACTCATCCTCATACCAACACCTTTAGGAATGGGACAGTCCTTTCAGTGTTTTCAGAGCTGTTACCCTTCTATCATACACTGCATTGCATTGCATACTGTGCACTGATTTGGTACTGGAGTGCTGAGTCTCTTGGGTAATTGCCATTGGAATTCACAAAAGGCTGAATACTTCCAATACTTTAAATCACCTGAGTGATTGCAGTGTGCAATGTGCTAAGGGGACTAGACACCCTGAAGCAACTGTACCAAATAACACAAGAGTATTAGTACTTGCCATACTTCGTCATACACATAGGCATAGGCATACATACTGTATTGTACATCTGTTAACACACATGTACGTACATACGTACCTAGAATTCCATACGAATTAGAAACTCAGAATTACATAAAATGCTAGTTGACCGATGGAAAACACCCTATACATTCACACTACTTCTGTCATAGACAACACAAAAGTGGGGAGTACTCGCTCAAAACTTTATATCAGCACAAGTTAACTGCTCGTTTAAAATTCACATGCTTCTCTGCGTAAAAGCCTTAGATGGAAATTCTAAGAACACACACGTACAGGCCATCCCTTGGGCTACACGACGGTACGTATGTGTATGATTCTTAGAGGGAACCACATGAGAAGTGCCACTGTTCCAATACCACAACCTCAATTGCACCATGCAACCTACAAATCTTTTCACAAACATGCAAGGTTCCACTTTGATTGCACAAGTTGTATTCTACATTGCAACAGTACTGTAGGTATACATACGTACATATTCCAAACAAGTATGTCATTGTACGTATCTATGTATGGGGTGTGTCTAGTTAGACTGTTATAGCAGGTAGATAGCAGTGTCCTATTAGTTACAGAGGGCAGGCTATAAGACTATGACATCACACTACTGCAGAATAGGAAAGCATTTCATGTGATCATCCAGGTGCAAACATGACTCCTGCCCACACGCATTTTGATAGTTACAACACCCACCCCCACAGGAATGTTGCCTTATCTATGCTCTGCTGGCCAACTACATGTGGGTGCATGGGGGGGTTAACTTAATGTCAACAGCTGAGACTACAGGCATGGGATTACATATAGGCATTACAAGCTAAGTTTTCCCTGTCATGTACCCCATGTACTATAAAATGGTTTTACATCACCAGACCAGCAGCAGGTACCTAAGTGGTCAGATGCATGATGCAATCGTAGCTACATCTTATGTAATGTGATGCCACTCTGAAGCACCTCTAGTGTGTCACTAAGAGAGCAACTCACACATGTACTACAGGCATAGAGGTACACACATACAAACTGCTAGTGCACAATCCATGCCATTGCTCCATTATGTACCTACTGCTGATACTGAAACCACAAATATGTATTATACTCATGGTGGTGACGTGTTTGATGCAGAGCCTCACTGATCTGGATGCTTTACTTTCTGGAAGGAATCCAACAAATATGCAAGCATGTGTACATGTAATGTATGCATGGAGGGGCATTATAATAATAATAATCATAATAATATATAGTTGGCCCTCGGAATGTGTAGCAAACAAGCCCAATGGTGACCTTTAGGCAGCAGAGGGTGTGGATCTGTCTCACAAGGCTACACAGCTATAAGACATGCACGGCAGAGTGGCCTAATGCACATACTTTGTACTTTCCATTGATCTGTAGAGCGTGTACATCATCCTACGTGCATGCAATGTGCGCATGAACATGCATATGTGACATACCAGATCTGGTCCGTAATGCCAAACTCCTCTTCAACTTGATCTAACTTTCGACACCATTCCCCGTACGATCACGACCACACACCACGGAACGAAGAGGGAACAAAGCGACATTATCATCATGGATACGTACGCATGGACACAGATTCGCCTTGGCATGTCTGCGCAGAACATGTCACGTGATGGGCGCACGTGACATTCCTTTTGACTCAAGCAGAGGTAGCGATTGATTGTTGACGATTGTTGCTGTGGCGCGATACGTGGTGCGCATTCCCCGCGTTCCAGCTCCTCCCACTGGGCTCCTTCGTCTCGCCAACGCCGTAAACTCAGTTGGCAGCGAGAAGCAGCGTGCCGCTTCGGTAGCTTGGACGGTGGTTGACTCTCGGAATCCAGCTGGAATCGCAACAGCTTGACGCGTGGAGATTTCTGCATTGATTGGTGGTGAGCGAGTCCGCCAATTGTTCTGCACGTGCCAACGTTAGTAGGAGGAAGCCCTGTAGTGCGTGCTCTAGGCGTAGCTCCTCGTTTGGGGTCGCTGTGTTGCAGATGTATTATATAGGTACTTCCTGTTGTATGTAGGTTTTGTGTAGACAAGCAAAGACATATACTAGTTATATGCACATAATATACGTATTTACGATTACGCGTTAGAAATAGTTATCTTCAGCTGTATCAGGTGTGTGTGTATGTGCATAGCTACAGCATCCAGTAGCCCGTTGTAGAGCTTGGTCGACCGGTATACGTATGTATGTGCGGAAGAGGAAGGGAGAATGGGAGGGTTTAGAGTGGGCCTAGTTCTTCTGTGTGTAGCTACCTTGTGAAGGACTGACTTGGACTGATTGTAACAGCACAGGCATGCCGATGGTGTTGCCTGCCCAACACTGCATTAAGTTGTTGGGTAATATTACTGCATACTGCACACTCAAATATAAGCAAGTATTGTGTAATTCATTTTTGTACCACTTTGGGCAGCATTTTGGCCCATTAGACCACTTACATAGAGAATAATTTGCGTTATATCCGTATCCTTTCTGTAGTCACGTCATCGTCTACCAGTCTATCTTCCTGCAGAATAGAGATTCACTACCACGTCTAACATGGACACGGGGGGGGGGGGGGGGGCATAATCCAAAGTTCTTTGTTTGGCCCAATAGGGCCTTCCTCAGTGTTAGTATGAGACTGATCTGTTTTGTGCTAACAGCTGAAGAAAGTCCTATTGGGGTGAAGCATCTGAAGAAGGCCCTGTCTTTCATCAAGAAACATCTTGTTGTCGAACAAAGAACTTTGTACCATTACACTTAAGGACACCCCCTTACCTATCTTCCCGTGTTTAGTTGAAATGCCAGCAGTGCACCCATATCTTCCAAGAAAGGGACACTGAACTTGCATAACATTATGTAACAGCCGCAGTGGCTGTATGCTCACATGTGATGTATTGTGTGTATTACAGCACAGCTATTCTTTCCATACGTAAATGGCAGTGTGCAGGACACCTACCAGAACAGACACTCAGTAAGCCCTTCCAAAGACAGATGTGGAATGTAAACCAGAAAACCTCAGGGGCAGGGGGAGGGTCTCACGTCACCCCTCAAACTATAATACTAACTACTCTCGTTTTAATAGTAATGATTACTTTTCAGATCTTGAGATAATTATGCTGCTCTTTCCGGAGAGAGAGAATACATGTCAAACACAATATGCCCCCAGTAGTAACATGGAGACACAGCAATCCTCGCTACCGAAACTTCTGCTACCTTGAAGCTACTTGATGTAGATCTGTATTTGGTGAGATGGCATTTGTCCTCCTGTCACTCCTCATATGCTGTTGTGACACTGACTTTAACGTAGGTATAAGTGTAGCATTTTGTCTCCTTGCACTTTGGCCGCAGTGGATGTACCACTCACACATACTGCATACATTTGTGAGTGTTGCTCTCCTCTTCGGACACACTTGGCAATGGACACACTCTATATATGCCTCATTATACTCACTTCAGTCAATAGAACACACAGCAATGTGTATAAAATGCTCAGCAATGTGTATAATATTATACTTATAATACACTCAGCACAGTGTGTACTTATACAACACTTAGCATGTATCTACCTACCTATTGTAGTTCAATGTGTCTCATATCATCGGCATGTTATATTTAATTGTAACAGTGGGTTCCATCTGTAGTTGTTATGGTAACAGTGTTGCTAGAGCAACTGTTATAGTGCTACAACAAATTGTTTTGTCTGTGTGTGTTGATACATGGGATGCCTTTAGCATGTCTCAGTGTACAGCAGGTGGGGTTCACACTGCACTGTCAGCGCTTTGTATCTGTAATTATTCTAAGTATACCAACTATGGAGAACATCAGAATGTTTACCAGGTGCTGACAAATTAGTAATAAACATGGACGCGAGGGTGCTGGCTTATTTATTGCACGAGGGCGCGAAGCGCCCGAGGGCTATAAATGAGCTGCGCCTGAGCGTCCATGTTATAACTGGCTTGTTGCAATTTTAACGATTTATAGCAGAGCTGTTTCCCTCGCTATCGAACAAAATAGACTAACGTTGCCAGCGACACTAGGTAGGACCCTACTCTGTTCGAAAGGTACCGATATGGCTAAGCACGCAGCGAATACAACGGAAGCCGTCCCCCGGTTAAAGCCGTTGAAAGCGCGCGGTCTAATTTTTCATCCCTTTGATGAATCAGACCGCGCGCTTGACGACGACTTTGAGCAGATGTCGAAGCGTTACACGCAGAAGAACACAGAAGTCAGTACCTCGTGAGCACTAAAGACGTTTCAGGAGAGGATGAAGGTGAAAGAGCCCTGCCTGCAAAGACTGAAGAGCCATGTTTGAAGCAGTAAAATCATTTAGATACTTTCCTAATACATCAATACTTTCCTAATACGTACATCAATACTTTCCTAATACATCAATACTTTCCTAATACATCAATTGTTTTCAGCTGACAATAGTGTTTATGCAAGGTGCTGATTTTATTCTTCGTGATGAGTTTGTAGGTACTTCCAGCTGCAGCTTATGAGAAAGTAAACAAAGAATTTGAAGTAGACAAAACTGTTTGTACACATCTGGATAATGATTGGTCTAATCCATATTGTCATTGGTTCATTTCATGTTTGTTATGTCTACAGGGGGGCTCTTAGAAGGCTAATGCACACCGAAGTGTACATTGGACTTGATATTGCACACTTCCCGTCTTTGATGTATGGCTTCATCATGCAACAATATCAGTTATGAATAATTTCCTTTGTTGTCCAGGTGCTTTCCCTTGTACTTGTAATTAGTTTGCAAGTTACACTTCATCTTCTATCAGTTATATACTTTGCATACATGTGTGTAGTAGAATATTACACTGTACAGTTGACGCACTACAGTCTGTACATTTCAACAATGGTTAGTCTGCAGACCAACCACAGGTACATCTGACAACTATGCCCTTGCACATTTGGAATATTTTCAGTCAGTGACTTGGCAATTGTATGTAGCTGATCTTTTCCTAACTTCCATGCTGTATAATTAACTGTGTACGTATATGTAGATGCTGGCTGCACATGTATGCAGTATCCTTCCTTCTTGTTGAGTTTGAGCTTGAAAGTGGCAACTGGAGAAAAAGAACCACGACCCGGCACCCGAACTCAGGGCTTATCCTCTAACATGGAGCTTCAGCCACGCGAGCCTCCAATGTGGCCACGATTCTGTGTCTCCATTTGCCGTATGTACGGTCACGGTGGGCCGCAATACTGCGACCACTTATGACCCACATCTTAAGGATCGGTACGATGGTGCGCTCAGTGCACAGCTAGCATGTGCATGTGTGCCCGCGAGCCAGGAATGGATGATGGTGCACCATTTCTCATCTCTCTATGTGCACTATGTGTCATGAATATTTGTCTCGTGCGACTGCGCTTACCTCTCTGTTTAATTATTATTGTGCTGTTGCAAAAGGTGTTGAGCCTGAAGATACTCTATCCTCTGTGATTGTGTGATGTTAGTAACACAGAAGGGTAAGGTGACTGGGGAGACTATATAGTATGCACTAATTATGTAAGAATGGAACTGGATAAAGATGAAGCAAATGTGTGGTGGGTCATGTGCTCTGATACATAACTTCACATATATGTGGAGCAGCAGCAGCACGGTATAATTATATATATGAAGCTCTCAGCAGACTGTTGGGCCACTGGTATGTTAGACTGAGTTTGTGGTACTATGTTAGCAGGTTAATGCTTGAAGTACGTTTTACACCACAATGTTTCCATGACTCGGATTATGAAAGGAGAATGCAGTACAATGATGTTGTCCACCTCTGGCGTGTGAAATATGAATGGCATTGAAATACTTGAGCAAAGTACACAACCTATAGACTGGAAGTATTTTGAGCTGAGACCTTTTGTCAAGTACCACTGCTAAGATGTGAAAGGGATGACTGCTTATATATGGGGAATCCATGCAAGATAATTTATATATGCAGTTTGTTTTTCATTGTATGAGGTGTTAAACTTTGGGAAGGCTTATGTGTAATAGAATGCTGCTGCATTCACTCATTCATGTGGCTGCTTTTGGTACGTGTTGAGATCTTATAGGCATATCAACGGAGTTGTGTCTGTGTTAAGACATGCTTGGAATGACAATAGGGCAGATGTACATGTAGTAGGAGGGTGAAGTTGTTATCTACTGTAAACCACCAACATTCACAAAATTGCAGTTCCCAGGCCAAAATAAATAATGGAGCCATGCAAAATTTCATGTGTACATATGATGTACGTATGCAATAATGATGTGCCACAGTATGTGCATAGTTTTAGGATCAAATTCAGAGTTTATGGTTTGTCTGCTACTATTAGTGCGGGCACAGATGAGAAGTTCCCTGAACCATAAGGAATGGAGACTAGAGACTTGTTACCTCATGGAGTCTCTCCTATACGTACACCAATATTATCCTGGAGTGGAGCTTCACATACATTCATTGCTGCATATCCAACATTCCCATGCACCTCTATTGTATGAGGGTACTTGACTTACTTCAGCAACGTTGGCCAAGAGATTGATGCATGCACTTCCTGATCTTCTTGTGCACTCATGTGTCTATGTACATACGTGAGCATGTTCACTGTATCCATTGTGTACATGTTGTTCCACTCTTTTTCATGGCTTGCCGTTAGGTATTCAATTACTTCCTGTGCAGAAACATGAAGATGGCATTGGTGCTGTGTGCCACCATTATTTTCTGCCTACTGCCTCTCTCAGCCTCTCAAGGTGAGTTATCTAGAATGTTGCATATCTACATGTTCACCGTATCACACAGAGGAGGTTGTCAAAGACTCCTGTCATACTGTCCTTATGGCAGGCAGCATTTTGAAGATGATTACAAAGCATAAAATTATGATTGTCCAGAAGCCTAAATTGGCATATGGCTGCATGATCTTCAACAGCATATTATTCATGCATTATATGAATAAGTATTAGTGGTGTTACCAAGCCATTGCCTGATGTTATTATGTATGTCACTCATGATCATTCAATATGCACTAGCCTAAGAACTTTCACAATAATTCGGACAATCGGCGACTATACAGACACCTTCATCAGTGAATGGCTAAATCAATGAATGTATGTATGTCATGTAATGTAATGTACAGTACATACATATGTCACTATTGCAAAAAGCTGATGCGAACTGAAAACACAAAACTGCACAAACACACCTTTGTTGCATGTACTATTGTTACTTCCTCTTTTCTGTGACTTTAGATCCTCCAGATCCAACGGTGACTGCTACCACAAGTGATATGACAGCCATACCTGATCAAACAAGGACATTTAAGTGCATCTTTACAGGAGTTGCAGTACCATATTGGGTTGTGAATGGGGTTGGTGATTCGCCTGTGACCATAACACCGGAGACCACGGTCATGTCCTTCACCATGCCCGCTATCTCTGGAACAGAGGTACAATTGGATGTCTCAGTAGATCTGTCTTTGAATGGTACCACATATGTGTGTCAAATTAACTTTGTCGGTGGAACAGTTGTCAGTGATCCTGCTGCATTAACTGTGTATGGTAAGTACTCACCGATACTGCAAAGGGCGACAGCTACAAGTCCACATGCATGCACCTTCTTTGTGTGAAACGTTGTACTTAGTGTGTACTCAATTTGTTTATAAGACTACATCCTCTGCTGTCTGCAGGCACTCACCCACCCACACAGCTACACACCCATCAATACCTACACACACACACACACACACACACACACACACACACACACACACACACACACACACACACACACACACACACACACACACACACACACACACACACACACACACACACACACACACACACACACACAGAGAGAGAGAGAGAGAGATAGAGAGAGAGAGAGAGAGAGAGAGAGGGAGGGAGGGAGGGAGGGAGGGAGGGAGGGAGGGAGGGAGGGAGGGAGGGAGGGAGGGAGGGAGGCATTAACATGTACCATAAACGCATGCATGCATGCAAGAACAAGTGACTCAAGCCTACGCTCTTTGTCTCTCTCACTCTGGTCGCTACTCGTGCAGGCCCACCCCTAGCACCAAATGTGCTTAGTCATGGAGCACGCTACAAATCTGTCCGTTTGGGATGGGAAAGACCATGGAGTAGTGATCTAGCACCAGTTACATCGTATGTAGTTCAGCTGTTGCAGAGTGATGGGACTGTACTGAAGACGGACACGGTAGATGCTGGATCAACTGTGGACAGAGAGAAAACCTTTGATAACCTTATCCACGATACGGAGTATAAGGCACAGGTGGCAGCTGTGAATAGTGTTGGGCAAGGTCCTTGGAGCGATGAAGAAACCATCAAAACACCCTTCCCTGACCGTACGTTCCTGTCTGTCTGTAATTTTAGATTCCATCTGTTACTTTGGTGGAAAGTGACATTACAAATGGCCCATAGACAGTGTACCTCTCACTAAGTCAGCCCTATTGCTGTATAGTAATGTATACACAGTCTCCCTGACAAAATGTTGATAGCTTTCCCTAGCAGCATGTGTACTTCACCACTTTTCATACACCGCAAACTATCGCATACCTCCACACATTAAGTTTGCGCCTGCATACAATTATCTGCCTGCAGTAATACACAAGTGCACACACTGTACAAATTTGCATTATGTGCTGCCGTGTCCCTTCATTTAATTGTTGCACAGCTCCTCCTCCTCCAGTGGATATAAAACTCACAGTAGCAATTGCTGGAGGAGCAGCAACAGTGATAGCCTCATGGACGGTATGTGCATCATATGATTGTATTATTTTATGATTACAATCATGCTACGTGTTTAGTACACAGCATGGGTCAACGGTACGTATGTAGTTTGAGTTGGATTCACTTCTCATGTAGCAGAGTTTCACAGGACGCATGTGGGACATGTCCGCTCTGTTTACATTAGGGTGTACCCTGCAGTTTTAGCACATTCTGTGCCATTTCTGTGGCGACAAATGTGACTGCGCGTGATGCATGTGTGACTCCTCAAACGAACTTTCGATAATCACAACGGTAATGCAGCACTTGCCGTGCGAATCTACATCTTCGACGAGGAAAGGCATTCCTTGTCCTAATCAAAATGCCATCTCGCATCGAGAAGAAGTTTACGCTGTCAATTTCCAGTGGCCATTTTTGCAAAATTTCATCAGACAGTCATGAGATTGTCAAGTGACTTTGGCCCTTCCTGACAGCTACACCGAGTGCACGGCAAGAACGTGGTGTGGGTCTCGAGGAAGAAAGAAAACTTAGCAGGCAAAGTAGATTTGGCAGGCCAAAGGCTTTACCTAGAATTTCACCCAGGGGGAAGTCTATCCCAAGTTCCCGCGAAGAGATTTGGTGAGCAGAGTTTCTTCCCGATTGCATGTAATCGACTTGGGGTGATGTAACTTGCCAATAGAATGATTTACCAACTTCCCCCGGGTAAAAAGTTGGAGAGTACAATTGTGCTTCATTTCTCTCTAAGAGTCTTCCTCTATACCCACATCGACCTTTAGTGGTATTTTGTGGGCTTCATTAAATCCAGTATTACTCACTCCAGAAAGTATTTGTTACCAAGTGTTGTATGCCAAATTAAGTACAGTATTTATGCTACACGTTGATCTTTATTTCGCTCGCATCCGCGCATATTTGTAGGAGAAACAGAGGGAAATGTTTCACAAAAAAAATCAGCGGGCGTGAAGCCACATTGTGTACATGGTGGTGAGTTGATAAAAGGGGGCACCAGATGGTGGAAAGACAATTTTTGTATTTTTCTTCTTCTCAAGTCTTTGCCCAGTGTGTACATACCAGCTCAAAACACATCTGGCACAGTTTGTTTAACGAGCCTAATAGGTACACAATCAAATGCATCTTCAAATAAACACTAAAGACAGTGACTAAACTGCAGAACTCTGCTCCAAAATATGCAACCTATAGTGGACATGCCCACAGACCCTAAATTGTATGTAAATACTGGTATATATATAATTTTCATTAGAAACTTCAAGGGATATAGCAATGTGTAAAAAAAGCATAGAAACAAGTGGTGACATCTCAGCTTTGACCCATCACATTTCTTTAAGGACCAGAAGTCCTAGCTAAATCCCATGGAGTGAACTCAGGACCACTCTGCAAGGGATTTAGGACTTCTGGTCTTCAATTGCAAAGAAGCGACACGATCGATCCCTGCCGCCATAATAATAATGATGATAATACTGTAATGATATGATAATGTTGATAATGTTGATAATAATAATGATAGTAGTAATAATAGTAACAACATTTCCATGAGTAGCTGTTCAACTATTTGCTTTGCTGTAAAGACATATTTCTGAAGCACACCCATTATGAGTTGCGCTTCTGCAGCCAGAGTCGCCACCATTCCTCCTCTCATGCTTGCTTGTATCCTTTCATGTATGCAGGCTCCAGAAATAAAGTCAGAAACTCAGACAGAAGTTACTGAGTACACCATATTTTACGGGACAGGGGATTTCACTTCTGTTACGCAACCTGCTACTGTCACTTCCTATGAAATACCAAATCCTGTGCTTTTCAGTACCTACCAGGTAAAGATGACTGCAACAAATATTGGAGGTACTTCTGTAGAGTCTGGCACTGTCCCTAAAGGTAAGTGTGTAACCATACAATGTGAACTTGTGCTGTCCATGAAAACTGTCTTTGGTATGTATATGAATGCAGAATGTGCAGTAAACCCTAACCCAACTAAACTACTAACTACTACTTTTTAAACCATACCTAATGTTTGAATGTGTTGCCATTGTTTTGCAATAGTCTCTGTGTACGTCATTGTGTCTCTCGGTTTCAATAGTAACCTGTCCTCTTGCCGCAACAATTTGCCTATTTAGTTGTACATTTTCTTTTTATCACACACTCGTTAAATTTGTATTACGTAGGCTTTTGAGCTGCAGCAAAGTACAAATTAAATAAGTCGTTATTTTGTTTAGAGTTGATATGTTATCCAGATCTTTATTACATTGTAGAGACCTGTTGCTATATATATTGCTGAGAACTGGTGAAATTTTCTTAGCATATACATATGTAGCAGAATCAATAGAACTGATTGCATGACATTATGGCAATGTAGGACTTCGTTAACTGTGTACAAACAAACCTTGAACAGCAAAAGTTTGTACAGAGTTGACAAAGGCCTACATGGCAAAGCATCATGCAATCAGTTGTCATTGATTCTGCTACGTGTATGCTCAAGATCAGTTTACCTGATCGTCATGTACAGAATCAATGAAATGAAAGTAACCTTACTGAGAAGGCTTCATTTCATGCATGGTGACATCTGTGTTGGCCTTCTTCCCCCACTCAGCTGTTGAGTACTTGCAGGATGTTTTTGGAGTTGGTGGATGTAACCATCTTAATGTTACCTGTACATTTGCCAGCAGTATTGACATTACACTGCAGTGCTCTGTGGACCTCGCTGGACCAACTGCAAAGACTGTTATGGTCATTAAAGAAACTAGCTCAACCACGGCAGTAGTGATGGTAAGCTTCAAGTGTGGTGTTTAATTACAACTTATTCATGAGAATGTGGAATGACTAATGTGAATGAGAATGACACTGTGTTTACACAATATAATAATATATAATGTATTATTTTGCATGTGTGACTTGATGTCTTCAGGTGGTGGCAGGGTACCATTTTGCATGTAAATTATTTATATTAGAATTATTACACAGTATAATATTCGCATTTGATCCCTTCTGTTTCAGTTCAATTTTAGAACACGTTGACTTTTATACAGTACATTATATGGCACATTATAATTTGTTACTTTGGTCTCAAGATGATGACTAATGCAAGGTACCCCTACTGTGTGAAGCCTGATCTTCAGAAAATGCTTTACACTCTGGCAAGATTTTTCTATCATTGTTGTGCAATATTTAATTGGATCATTCACCTTCTGATGTATGGCCTGTACTGCGGAAGACGTTCTACGATTGTTTCATAACAGAAGGTATTGTATCTGTATTGTCTCTATATATCATGCAAGGAATAGTACGTATATGCTGATGTGGCGCCAACACGTTTGCACGTTAACAAAGACCAGTTGAGATTATCTAATCAAGGACAGTCTGTGCTGCTTACTGTCCAAAGAAAGTTTGAAATGGCAAAAGGAAAGAAAGCTTATGTGGTGCTGCCATAGTTGAACCCAGGGCCTCTGGCTTAACCACCAGCACTCTGAACTCATCAGCAATCACTCAGAGTGATGCAAAGTTGAAGGCAAAGGGGTGGCTGTCGGTGGGTGTTGTAGCTCAGTCACAGAGTGCAATCCGACTAATTGAGCCACAGAGTCACTGGGTTTGGCTTCCAGTGGCACTACATACCTTTCTTTCCTGCCCATTGCCGCTTCAAAGATTTTCAGGCAGTAAATCCTTTGACTGACTTTGCTTAGACAATCTCTATTGGCTTTTCAGCCCTAGAGAAGTCCTTCCAATCAGACTCCCCATGCTGTGATTCACAAACATATGCAACAATTAACACCTATTTCATATTGCAGTAAAATTCTATTTATACAATGTGTATTAGCTTGCGCTTGAGTAAGTCAAGAAATAGGTTAGTGTAAATACCTATTTGAATTTGAGACCTTTTCTCTATTGTGTGAAAGAGTCACTGACACACAGTTTGTCATAAATTCGACCTACGTACATGCCATTTGTGTGTGTAAAACATCTTCCCATTTGGGAAGCTGTCGCTCTTGCTTGTGACGTGGCCCATCAAGGAGAGCGGTGCAATTGAGTGTGTAGCTGAGTAAGTTTATGACAATGCTAGGCACTGTGCTATTTTACATTTATATATCCTTGGTGAAGTGTTTGTATACACTGAAACCAGATTAGTTGAGTTAGTGTGAAGTAAGGTCACTTCTACTTCGGGGAATGCATGGGTTAGTTTTGTCAAGTACCTTTAGAGTGTTTATATTTGTCCAGATTTTTACTAGATAGAATCCAAACTATTTTACTTGATGGATCGTGTACGTAAACAGAATCTCTCTCTCTCTGTGTCTATTATATGTATATATATATATATATATATATATATATATACAGTGCAAGTTGCAATTTACCCCACTAATCTAAATAAATAAATAATATAATATAATATAATTAATTCACAGAGGTCCTGGAGGCTTCTGCAGATAAGTGCTCAGTATCCACATAAAATATGAGGAATTTGATGGATTTTAAATTGAACAGATTTCTTTATTAGGCTTTCGTCTATATATATATATATGTGATTTTTGTGGCGAAAGGCGCCCCTATATTGTTTTTGGATTTTGGGTTTTGTATGGCTTCATGTCATATACATACTGTATCTGTCACAAAATGACGGCGCCCAGGTTTTCTTGAATTTGCTAAGCTATTGTCTTCACTTGCGCAGCCATTCGATTGGATGAGAAGTATTCAAGAACACCTTTTTTGCTACTAAGTCAGCGCCAAGCCTGCACAACATTTTTGAGACAAAACAGCCGGAAAAAAAACAGGCCCTATTGGCACCCCATGAGCTTTTTAGCTCAAAATACTTGCTGAAACCGTCCCTCCGGCTCAATCTTGAATGTTGTACTGTTTCATTCTATTATATTGTAATGCTGTGTAATGTATTGTTTTACGTACAGGTGCCTGACCTGGACGCTGGGAAGTACAACATCACTGCTAAAGCTCTGACTGCTGGTGGCTCTGAAGCCTCTCCCTATACCAGGAAACAATACCTTGAACCTGTAACAACTGATGTAACAGTCCCACCAACAACACCTGAAGAACCGTCCGAAGATACACCACCCGAGCCTTCAGATACACCCTCTCCTGAACCTTCTGCAACTCCTATGTCCCCCATACCACCACGAGGTAAATCCTAGTAATTAAATTATTCACTCTGGATACCGTGTTAATAATACATAGTAACTCACTTGTAATACGTCTGCTGGACAATTTACCCCAATACATGCTGCACTGCTAGCTAAAAATGTCTCATTGTGCCTTTTTGTGCATGTGTTTGGTAGGTACTAATGTTCTCATTATCTTTATCTTTGTATGTTTTCTTGTGCAGGTACCACCTTTACAACAGAGCAGATTGGCATCATTGCAGGTGTCGTGGTGGGAGTATTTCTTGCTCTGGTCTTGGTGCCCTGTTGCATATTCTCGTGCTTTGTCATCTTTCAGAAGTCATAACTAACATACAACGTGCACTCGAACGCTACTCATCAACATACATATAATATTATGTAGTTAGTGTATATGACTCAGAGAAATGTATTGGCACATTTGTGCACCGTGCTTAGCAGAGAACCAGTGTGCTGACTCCATTTATTTTTGCTTGTTTGTACGTAGTTGATATGCACACAATATCTCTCATACAGTATAGTATTATGGTGCAGTGTTGCTTTTAACTTCCATAGTGCCATAATGTTCAAGCTCAATGTTGATTGCCTAATTCCACACAATTGTCAATGTAATACATGAACATGCCCTGCTGAGCTATGTAGTGATGCTCTACATGTTCACCTTCTCAGCAACTGGCATCGTCGGGTCGACGAGCCTGATCACAGTGGTCATATACATGCAATAGTAGTATGCATGCATGCATGGCATAATTACAGCAATGATATTATGTGTAGTATAATTGCACACCATATATATATAATATATCTTACAGTATGTAAAATTGGGTAAGGCGCTTGCTTTGTATATAATTTACGTATATAAAGTACATAGAAAATGAACTTAATTGTTATCTATACAATAGTAACATATATATATATATATGACACCATAATAATAATAATATAATTACGCTTGGATCAACCTATTAATACGGTTCACCCACACATCACATCATTGGGGACAGGTGGGTGTAAAGCAAGTATTTAAGCAGGTCCAGGTGTGCACGTAACAATATATACAGAACTGTTGATCAGAAGTGGATCTCTCTGTTGCTCATTAGTATATAGTAGTATTACTGTATATATAGCTATATAAATAGCATAAACCAACTGTGGAGTGATCGTATAATTCCAGCCAATTCCAAGTGGTAGGTAATGGTGCAATCAGTAATTTTATATAATGACTATACAGTTTCTTCAACTATGTACAGCTATATATATAGTTTCACACGTTCGAATAGCTATAGCCAGTAAAAATCTGGCCCATAATATCTATATCTATATAATTATATATATATATATATATATTGTATATATAGATAGATAGATAATATGGATGGCCATGGCCATGAGAGTGTATAATTCGTATTAATGTAGCTTGTACATATTGTGCATGACTGTATAAGAATTCTATAGATATTGTTAGCTATACGTAATTAACTATGCAAACTTAAAGTTAGCAGCAGATGCATTATGTTTGGCCATGGACTGTTCCAACTGGTGCTCTGTACAATTGGCCTGCAGTCTTTCTATTTTCTGCATCTTTTATACAATTGGCATGCATATATAATTATAGTAATTGGTAGCCAAGAGGAGCTCAAGCAAATGTGTTGAGACAGGAGCTTTTTTCTATAACCACAGTATCCCACACGCAGATACGTAGCTACCACACGAAAATGCCACCCGTTAAGGCATTTTCCATATATACATTATACAAGTGGATCAAATAAAGCCCGAAAAGCTCTATACCCTGCTGGGTGTGACATATGGCAGCTTGTGTATATATGGCATGTGATGAAGTCCCTATATACAGCTTAGGGCCATGTGTGCATATTCAGTAAATATCTATTATGCATAATTTTAATATGCATGTGAAATCAAAGAGTATGCACTGTGAACAAACAATGTACATACATACTGTATGTTGTCCTTGCTCAAGCCCTGATAAGGTGAACAACATTCTGACATGCATGTACGTACGTATATATAAGGATACATGTGCCGGTGACCAGCAGAATACTTAAATCTATGTTTATGTACAGGGCAAGCATAGCTTCTGCTCATACATCTTCATAATAATGATTATTGTTTTATATATATATATATAATATTATGTGTGTGTATAGCTGCACAAACAGTGTGAGCATAAGTATTATGCACTTAATATGTATAAAATACACACTTACAATATTGTTGATTAGTCTTGGATTTGTCATTATTCACAGCTGGCAGAACAGAATGCAAAAGGTGGATTCATTGATACTGTGGGGTGTCACATTTCTCAGTGCATTTTCTCACTCAGTTAAAGGTTAGTCAGTATCAGATGCATCATATTATCTTTATATATTATGATTATTAGACTACGTATAAATGAATGTAGTCACTTTTATCTGACATGATCACACTTGTACTTTATCATGCAGGGACAACTATGCGTACAGATCTAAACTTCTCCACTCCTGCCAAATCTAGTATGACTGAGCCTACATGTACAGAGGCACAGTCATCAACATCTGCGCCATCTGTTACGACATCAGAGACAACAACGGAGGAGAATATCTCGAGGCCTGGCACATCTGCCTCATCTAGTATGATTATGCCTATGTCTATATCAACAGCGACACTACCAACACTGACAGCACTCACAACAACAGCAACAATGGTAACAAATCCACCAGCGTCTAGCCAGCTTCATTCGTCTTCATCAGGACCTCATCGTTGACATCTGAGATAAGAATGACGCCTTTAACAACAACCCCACTTGATACTACCGCACATGTCCATCTGAAAACGACAATAATGCCAGTACTTCCAACGTCTTCAACCGAGAGCCCAGGTACATTTAACTTCACTATATCAGAAGGTTGAGGTGGTTGTGAAAATTATTGCATTGGAGTATCATTTATTGCAATATTCAATCCATGTAGTAATACAGCTATAAAGTATATAATATAAATGCATATTTTACATGTTGCAACAAGTACAATTTATAACTTTCTGCATACATGCTGGTTGAAAATGAAATATTGGAATTTCATACAATAAGGAAATGCAGTTTACACAGGTATGCATAAGCACTGTAAGAAGCCCATATGATATATATATAGCATCTGATAGAGATGGGTGGAGTCATACATAGTCATACTAAACAATTATATAGCTATAGATCCCGTTGCCATGGTAACGTGCGTCTAAACGATGATTCTAAATCTCATAGAATCATTCCATAGCATGGCGCGTGACGATAAATCCCATATACGTACGTGGCGGGCAGAGTGCGCGTGACGATAAATCCCATATACGTACGTGGCGGGCAGAGTGCGCGTGACGATAAATCCCGTATACGTACGTTGCGGGCAGAGTGCGCGTGACGATATTACTGACGTCATCTATAAACAATTATTATACATAATAGACAGAAGTGTAATAATAGTAAATATAATAATAATAATAATAAAAATAATAATAGAGTCAGAAGTCACTGGAGTTTCTTCTACCTCTTGAGGATCTTGGCGTGTTGCCTTTCTGTAGAACGTCCATACATCCTAAAGCGTCCAAAGAGCGATGGCCTGTTCTCTCTTGAATTATGCTTTCAGGGACGTCGGCTTTGAATAGAGCGGTGGCAGCTGTGAGCTGTTGCGCGGAGAAACGCGACCTTTTGCTGGAACTGTAGGCGCTTCAGAGGCGGAGCTTGAGACCGAAAGGGAAGCTCCCTTTTGGCAGGCGACACAGGAGCCAACGCCGAACTTTTTTGGCGACGCAGAAGCAACCAGACGTTCCTGAAGCCATTCTAACCGAAGAAGCGGCGTTCTAGACGGCGTACGTTGCCTAGAGGACCGGGTTTGTCGCCAATCAGTAGAGACGTGATTGGGTTAGTGAGTCGTTTTGGATCTATAATAGTTAAATGCCGACCAATCGGTGTCTACAGGATTTAGACCACTCAGCACTCGGGCGCTTCGCGCCCTCGAGCTTCGTGATCTAAATCCCGTAGACACCTCTTGGTCGGCATTTAACTATTACGTATTACTATTTCAAACAAGTCAGAGTGTTCGTTATTTCATTACTATGCCTTTACTGGTCTCTCTTTCACTTTTTTCTGTGTAGGCTACAATTGGTCGCCCCTAACACTGACAGCCATTGTTGTGGGTGTTACAGTTGGACTGGTTGCCCTCCTCATGATGATACCCTTCTGCATCGTTTTTGTCTTTGTGATGTGCAACTGAATACAAGATATATATATATAGAAACAGTAGCTATCGCTGGACCTTTTGCAAGAGCATTGAATAATAACCCACCCCATGCAAGCTACTATACGCACACGCATTACTGATTAGAATTACTTTCTGTCTTGCGCTATATCACTTGAATGCACACACACCTGAGGATAGCAGAAATAGGAAGGTGCAGATTGGTAGTGACGTATAAAAGATGGCCGGCGGGAAAATTTATGCTATACATTTAGTTCGACCCTGAAGCACTGCAGTCCGTTGTATTGACTAGGGCAGAGGATTCCACACATTCCATTGCACGCTTCAGCGATTCATTACAGCTAAGAGGTACACACACAGAGAAGGACGTACACTGAGGTCGATTGGAACAAGCGAGTGCAGCGAAGGTATACCATCCCCTCCTGAGTCAGTCAACTGCAGGTCCCTTGCCGAAGGGAAAGGTTAGCCCGCTCCCAATAGCTATATTACTTGTTAATTGGAAAGCTGTGGCTCTAGCGCACCAGGACGTACACCTGTAGAGCCGAGTGCTGTAGTGTGTCTGTGATTTAGCTTTTTAAGCGCGACGCGTTATTTTGTTCTGCTACAAGCCAGTGTCTTACGTAGACGTACGAATGTTGGTACGTATTCTTGTAAGCACAAATGACGTACAAAAGTGGGGCTACTCGATTGTTGGCGCTAGCGTGTCGATTGGGCCACACTTAGGGCACGTTTCCCTCTTGTATCTTGTATGTATCAGTTTCTGGTCTTTTCCGGCATGTGCTTTCACACGTACGTTTGTACCTTGGGAGCTGTCGCCTGGTGGTGTGCACATGAATATATATATACGTATGTAAATGTGTACATTGGGCCACACTTAGTGTGTATGGTAGTACTGTTGGAGTGTTTAACCATTGAGCACAAGGGTCACTGCTGTTTTGTGCGTGGCATTAATTATCCTATACTTGGGACCAACACCTTCAGTGTGTGTGAAGTGTAATGATCTCATACTTAAGCATACACAGATCCCCAATTGTGCTATAATTATATATACTGTACAAGCCTACATACACAACTAAGGTAAAAAGGTGGAAATACGTATCCTACAGTCCTCTGTGCGCAATAGCTGGTTTGCTCAATGGCCCGTTTCCTTCAGAGCCCTTATGATATGCCAACTGCCTGTCTTTCTGGGAGTACATATGTATGTATGCGTATGCTCATATTACGTATGTCATCTCTATTGCGCAAGACATTGTTCTTTGCATGTGTTGGATAGCAGTAAGCATGTTTTGTAATTCCTCTCTACCACCAGCTGCACTCTGTAAGCTGCTTATCTGCAATCTCCCAGCCTTGTCATATATAGCCATTGGATAACTGTTGTTTTGTAGTACTGCAGTGCCTTACTTCTCTATCAGTGCTGTATGAACCGTGCAGTATCATATTATGTCTGTGAGGGACAGCGGTAGTGGGGAGGGTGCAGGGACACACGCACACACACACACATATACGCACACACACACGCACGCACACATACACACACACACACATGCAGGCCCCCAGAATGATCAACACATTTGTAAAGGTCTGAGGGGCTGCAGCTGAGTATCAGTCAGTAATGGCTCACCCACAGCACACACACCCACAGCACACACACAAATACACGCACACACATGTACACACAGTCACTAGCCAGTGACGTGGTACTGATAAGGCTGCGGAAGTTGACTAGCAATCATCCCTAGCCTCGTGACACATGTCCATATGTGTACTCTTTTGTATGAATGTGTGTTTCACATCAACGGTCCGGTTTCAATGTGGTTTGTATCTGAATAGTCTGTTCAAACTAACAGTCTCTCAGAGGAGGGATGAAAGATGGGGGGTTGGGTTGAGAGGAAGATAGAGGGCTGGCATGCAGGAAGGGACCCAGTGTACTGTTCCCAGTCCAAGTCTTTGCAATATGTATGTTATAATAGGCTGCCTGTGAATAGCGTATCATTTGCCCTTCTCCATGATAAACGTGCATACTGAAAGTTCTATCTGTGTCCCGGGTTGTGGATGGGGGTGGATTATCAGTGATACCATTTCAAGCATCTCCTTGTGTTGCAGTGTTCCCATTGCACACTGACCAGGTCAGGCGTGACCCATCTGCCTGGAATTTGACTCAGCTAGGAAAGAGTAGGATTCTGTACATTCCGGTCATTCTAGCGTTGCCAGGTATGTGTGGGGCACTCACAGCCTCTCACCTACATGTACTGAAGTATATCAGCACATCTTGTTCCTGAGTCCACTATCCACAGGATGTTGTTACTGGCACGTTGTAAATCACCTCATCCGATCATGCCTCGCCTCTTCAACGCGCAATGCAATCCTATGCCATTCAGCACACCTTCTTATTGCTGTCTGTTCTGCCAGCTTAACCTGTATGCATGCTCACCAGGAGCCTAATTCATGTGCCATTATTACTCTTCTCTTGTGCTGTGTTTCCCAGTGTGAGCTTGCTAGTAACATCATGCCAGTATGGGTACACTGGCACCTCTCTTTAAAGGACACTCAGAATAAACGGGGACACTTTCTTCTGTCCCTACCATATAAAAGATGTAAACACATCCCTATGGTGTAAGTAATGGGCTAGGAACTCCATCATTGAATTTGTACCCCTTCCAGCACAAGCCAGTGGTACTGCTGCTCCATTCAGATCAATCAGTCAATCAATCAATCATTCAGTAGCTTTTCGCCTATGCAAGAGGTCGCTAGAATCTACACAGTGTACGTAGACACGTAGAACAGAAGGTACTGTATACTACAGTTCTGTTACTTCTGTATATACGTAGCAATAGCATTAAGTCATGATCAAGTTATTCTTCCATCTTTTCCGCGGTTGTCCTCTCGGTCTCTTTCCTGGCATCTCCTCCCTGTACGCTATCTTTACTAATCTCTCCTCTGGCTCTCCTACTGTACCTTGAGCCAATCGGATTTGCCCCCTAGTATCAGATCATCTTACTGTATATCATTTGATACAATCTGTCTGTTTGGGTTTGAGATAATGTGGTACCCCATAGCTAAGTAACTTGTATGCTACATGTATTAGGTATGACTTGTGAATTCTTTATACCTAAGTTGTGTTAATTATACATTATATACTGAATGCACATTGATCAGGTGGCAGGTCTGCAGATGATTGGAACATTTTCATTCCCTAGCCACTTAGTCAGTTAGTTAATGAGGCTGATGTTGTGAAAGAGCATTCTTGATGTGCCCACATGTACACACACACTGACGCGTACACAGACATGCACGCACATGTACACACACGCACACACACACACACACACACACACACACACACACACACACACACACACACACACACACACACACACACACACACACACCACTTACACACACACCACTTACACACATCTGTGTATATGTGCACAATTTATAAAAGTACTGCTGGCATTAGTGCTATTCTATCTGATGTGTTATTCATATATAGCATACGTACACATACGTCCATATACATACACGTGTATGTATGTGTACATATGTGTATGCATGGGTACGTATGTGTATGTATGTGTATGCATGTGTACTTATGTGTACGTATGTATGTGTACGTATGTATGTGTAGGTATGTATGTGTGCTTATGTGTATATACGTATGTGCATGTATGTGTACGTATGTGCATGTATGTGTATGTATGTGCCTGTATGTGTATGTATGTATATGTATGTGTATGCATGTGTATAATGTGTACGTACGTACGTACATACATACATTTTGGGTTGAGTTGTATGTACTGTACCGTATGTTGTATCAGACAGCACAGTAGTGCTGTCTATGTAGGGATGGTATACTTAACACTATGAAGTAGGTATGTATGTCAGTCCTTACAGCATTGTTTGTGTGGGTGGGTGTGTCTAGTACAGTGGGCAGCAGCAGGAAGCCACGCACATATAACCCATTTCTCTGCTTGTCAGTACAACTGGCAGCAGTAGGGTTTGGTGGTATGTACTTATTTGGTGTATGTGGGTGTAGGCATGTGGGTGGGATGCAAGAGTCAGCACGACACGCTGTGTGCTTTGGCTTCAGTCACACCTTGGCTTCACTGGTGTGTCAGCCCTGCGGTGCTGGTGTGGGCCAGGGAGGTCAGGGGAAGGCTGGAATTGTAGGAATTGGCATACTTGTAGGGTTTCTGTGTAGTGGGTAGAGGAGGATTTGAGGTATGTGTATGTCTTTTACATGTTCGGTTTTGTGTGGTTGAGTGTGTGTGCACATGCATGTGCGTGAAAGATGTGTGTGTGTGTGCGTGCTCCAATATTTCATTGTCACATACCCCTTCCCTCTGTGTCTGCAGATTCAAATAACGATGAGCCATTTTGGATTGATAATCCTTGTTCTCCTTCACAGTACTAGGCTGGCTGACTCACAAGGTAAGCTCCTTCACTCACCCAATCTAAGAGTGCCCCTCCAACCAAACCAACCCCCAGACTAGCCTGCCCTGCAACTAAGGCTACCCAACTACACCATTAATTGTTGTATACAGTGAAACCTGGCTAAGACAACCGCCTGTGGGCCGGTTCTAACTGACCGTTATAGAGAGGTGGCTGCTCTACAGAGATAGATTCCAATGCTTTAGTGCTATCTGGGGCCAGGGAGGCTGGCTGTTTTAGAGAGGCGGCTGCATGCCTTACACAGTGACCATCTTAGACAGGTTCCACTGTACATGTCTGTGTTGGTGTATAAATGGTTTACGTGTGCAGTACATGTGCATATAATCTGTATAAATACAGTACGTACGTAGGTTTGCAGCAGCACATGTTCATGCATCATCTCTCTATCCCGCATGTGATTTATGTGCACAGAATTCACAGAAGACCCTCGTGATGTATCAACCCTCATTGGCAAGAATGTAACCTTTGAGTGTACTTACACTGGGGTTATCGCTCCACACTGGGATGTTTTTATCCCTGATCAATCCGGCACAATACCTGAGACACCCACCCACTCATCGCTTACTGATGGGGAAATGGTTGATTTGGATGTTGGTGGGTATATTAACTACACCTCAAGTACAGGCCAAGTGGCTATGTTAGAGGTGTTGGTGACAAGGGAATCAAATGGATCTGAATTTTTGTGTGAGTTTTCCCTTGCTGGTGGCAGGAGTGAAAGTACTCAACGAGCTTCGTTGACAGTTTTTTGAGTGTAAATGTAGCACCACAAGTGTGTGTGTGTCTTTTAATCACACACGCATGTACATACACACACACGTGCACACACACACACACACACACACACACACACACACACACACACACACACACACACACACACACACACACACACACACACATACACACACACACACACACACACACACACACACACACACACACACACACACACACACACACACACACACACACACACACACACACACACACACACACAAAGACACACACATACCTGCTTGTACAAGTACAGTTAGTAGATAAGCCTATCTACTGTTCACATGTGTGATTACAATATGTACGTACGTACGTACATACGTAAGTGGCTGTATGCATCAATCCATAAGTGCAGTATAATATATTTTGATTTTCCTCCTCCCTCTTATATTACCGAACAGTAATGAGTTTCTTCTGTACCAGCTGCAAACGGGCTGAAAACCTTGCCAACATTTTGACCATGATGCTCTGGTTCAGAATGTCGGCAAGGTTTTCAGCCCATTTCTACGAAGCTGGCACAGAAGAACCCTTATCTGTTCATCCATCAGCCAGCTGAGAAGTGAACTGTTTGGTGAAGTAAAAGGAGCAAATCAGACTATATACTGTACTTATGGATTGATGCATACGGCCACTGACCATGCATCAGCCAGCTGAGAAGCCCCCACACTTCACTCTTTACTTAACTGCTGCACCTTGCCACCCCACTTTGCTGTGACTTTGCAGGAGAACCTCTTGCTCCATCTGTCACTGTTGAAGCGGTGGAGTACAACTTCATCAATGTCAGTTGGACTGAGCCATGGACTAGTGACTTGGCTCCTGTCAAAGGATACATGGTGCAACTTCTAAGAGGAGGGGAAGTTGAAGAAAATGAGACTATCACTGGGAACAGTCGTCTCACATACCTGTTTGAGGGACTTACGCACACTACGCCATATATGGTGCGTGTGGCAGCTGTTAATGATGTTGGTCTAGGGCCGTTTGGAACGGTGCAGCAGACAACTCCATTGCCTGATGGTGGGTTGTGTGTCTGTGTGTGTGCGTGTGTGCGCGCGCGCGTGTGTGTCTGTGTCTGTGTGTGTGTGCGCATGGATACATGACTGTTTTATGTACATATGTGATAATCTGTTGTGCAGTTATTGTGTTGTAGTTTCATACCCATTCTCAAATTTCTTCCAAAATCTACTATCCACTAGTATGTTAGGTGCAATCCAAAGTTACGTTACAGACATTTTACTTGCCCCCCTTGTAGCTCCGCCCCCTCCAACTGGCCTCTCTAGGACGGTCATGATCCTGGCCAAAGTCCCAAACATCACCATCTCCTGGGAGGTACATGCTTCTGCACAACATAATATAGCATAGCTTGCATGGTATGGAATGGTATGGAATGGACACATGTGTTATATGTATTTATGTATGAAGTGAGGGCTTCTCAGCTGGCTCAGGCATGAGAAAGGGTAGTTCTCGAATACCAGCTTCAAAAACAGGGTTGAAAACCTTGCCGACGTTTCGACCAGATGCTCTGGCCTTCTTCAGGGCGAAGATGGGTATTTATGTACGTACGTACGTACGTATGTAGGTATTACATATACTTATATATGTATGTGTATGGTATGCATACACAAATGTGTGCATTTGCATATGTACGTAAGTGTACACATACGTTATTATGTGTACTTACGTACGTACGTACGTATGTGCATTTACACATGTATATTTTCAGTGTAACGGTATTGCAGGTCCAGGCGGCTGTGTAATATATGCACCCTGACATACATACACAGGTGTATGCTGTCAAGTTCAAAGCATCTAACACATGCAGAAGTTGTTTCAAATTATAAAGTAATTAATTGCTTCTTATTTAATTAATTAATGAAAGCTAGGATGATCTGCATAAGTGAGATGCTGCCACTAATCATAACATCTGCAACATATTATACTTCAGTCTTCCTGTCTCATTCAGCACCTCGCCAACTCGACTGTCTCGTGTACTATTTCACCACTGTTTACTAATGTAACTAACTCTCTTTCTCCCCCAATCTTTACAGATGCCAGTTCTGGGTGTCACACAATCAGAAATCACGGGCTACACATTGAGTTACATCCTCATCAACAACAGTAACGCTTCCTACATGACTGAACCAGTGCCAACGCTACAAACATCCCACAGATTCAATGCTGCACAGCTTGGCAACAGCTACAACGTCTTTCTGACTGCAACCAATGACGGAGGGCCCTCTAACGCCAGTGAAAGCCTCAATCTGTGTAAGCAGTGCTTGTGCGTGTGCAGTGTGGGCTTACAGTTTTAGCTTTTTTCATGTCAGTTTGTGTTCACTGTATGTCGTAATATGGAGTTGTGTAAAAACAGTAATGCAATATTCCTACTACGTATGTATGTACATGTGCACACAAATAGTGCCTATATGTACGTATATGTGGCGCACCATTCCAATACTGCATACATACATGAGCACACAACATGATATACACTAATTTACGTTCATATTTGCACACATGGATACTACGTACGTACGTGTACATGTGTATGTAGACATGGTTGCAACAACGCACTGCAGTATACGTATATAGTCGTGCGGTGAACATACATGTCCACGTCCTCCCCGTACTATCTTTGCAGCGGCTACCTACTTGCAAAATGTGACCTTTGAACCGATGGCAAGTGGGGTCATTGTCTCGTGTGAGTTTGCAGTGTCCGACCAGGCCTTACTGTGTAGAGTGACCTTTAGCATCGGAACTGAGGTCACTCGTACTGTCACGGCAAATGTGATGGAGGGCTCCAGTCCTCCAGTTGCGTCTGTGGTGGTATCCGACCTCCCACAAGCGATGTTGGAGTATTATGTTGAAGCAGTGAATGTGAGTGATGGAATGGCCATTGAGGACTTCAGGATGACTGGAATGATATCTCTGATTCCGGATGGAGGAGACTTAGGTGTGTGTGTGTGTGTGTGTGTGTGTGTGTGTGTGTGTGTGTGTGTGTGTGTGTGTGTGTGTGTGTGTGTGTGTGTGTGTGTGTGTGTGTGTGTGTGTGTGTGTGTGTGTGTGTGTGTGTGTGTGTGTGTGTGTGTGTGTGTGTGTGTGTGTGTGTGTGTGTGTGTGTGTGTGTGTGTGTGTGTGTGTGTGTGTGTGTGTGTGTGTGTGTGTGTGTGTGTGTGTGTGTGTGTGTGTGTGTGTGTGTGTGTGTGTGTGTGTGTGTGTGTGTGTGTGTGTGTGTGTGTGTGTGTGTGTGTGTGTGTGTGTGTGTGTGTGTGTGTGTGTGTGTGTGCAAATAGTGATGGTGGTGGTGATGGGGTATGTGTGTGCGTGTGCAGTGTGCATGTCAGTATATATAGTGATTGTTGCATATTGTTTGGATATTGTGGCTTACTTTGGTAATGTTTGTGTTGTATTGTTCCCTGTCTGCTGTAATTCCTTCAGGACGTCTGCTGACAGATGAACAGATATTCATCATTGTCGGAGTGGTTGTTGGGACAGTTGCCCTCATAGTGACCCTGTTGTCCATCATCTTTGTGATCTTAGCCATCAGAGACAGAAAGAACAATGGAAGTCGGCGAAAACGTAAGTAATGCTGCTTCTACGTATACAGTCAAATGATCTACATATTTAATTTTGATACCGATTTATGAGGGCTAACACAATGCTTTAGAATTCAGAATCCTTTGACCAGGAGGACTATTTATCAACAGAACATACTGTACTACATGTACGTGTAGCTATAAAACAGCAGTATGTCTCTGTGGCATCTGTCTATCTGCTGTAAAGACACACCCAAGCCATTTTGTGTGGACTACTTGTGTGTGTTTTATATACACCTGAATGTTGTTACTGTTGAATATTTGAGTGTACGTACGTAAGTAGGTGTTTAATATGTATATCGGCTTGCATGTCATTCCTTCCTCTCACCAACCAACTGCAGCATGGAAGGACCCCAAGATGGACGAAAACAACAAAAGAGCACCAGTGTCATTGGATCTGAGGTTTGCTTCTAGGCGCAGAAGTACTGTTATTCTTGCTCCCTGATTACCAGAGAGAGTTAGCGCGGATGGTTTTGTTATTGATGTTCCACACTTTGTCTCTCTATCCTCCAATCAGACCCAATTCTGAGCCTGGGTTCTCACCGAAGAGTGACTGGTACACAGGTGAAAGAGAAAGTAAGTGCATTCCTTGGTCATGGCGCAGTATCGGCACACTATGTACGTATTGAGCCAAAGGTGCTGTGTACGTATACGTGTGTTTTCCACTATTCCATTTCCACTATCTGTCCTTGCATCTTCCGATTAATCTCTTTTGAAGCCTCAGCCACAGCCATAAAGGTGTTAGTTTGTAAGTGCATGGGTTGCAGAAGTTGGAGAATAGCTGTCTGTCACAAAGGCCAATTGAATAGCCTTAAAACTTTGACCGTCTTTCAATGCCTTCAGCATGCCCCTGACGTGAGGCAGTGGCAATCGTAAAATATGGCCCTGTACGTACTTAATGCATTACACAAATAAAGTCAAAGTTCAAAGATGAATAGCAAAATATGTAGCTAGCATTCTTGACCACCATTCTGTGCACGTACCTCTTTGAATGTGTATGTACTGAAACAAATTGGTGGAATTATACAAGTAGTGGTGTGTAATTATGACTGGGGTCATAACTGCCTTTATATATGCAGTTTAATACAAGATTTTATCCCTGGGATGGTGCCCCCACGTGCACATGCTCACTATCTTGAGGACATCAAACAAGTAATGAATGCACGTAGTACTATACTCTATACTGTTCACGATTACATCACACACACACACACACACACACACACACACACACACACACACACACACACACACACACACACACACACACACACACACACACACACACACACACACACACACACACACACACACACACACACACACACACACACACACACTTATTACAATTGGATCACATTTGTTATGCTATACTACTATATTTGTGCAAGGGAATTGCAGCCACTAGAACTGTATGTGGGAAGAGTGTGCATCTCACTCGGCTGCTATGCCAGTCATCCAGACCCTCTCCGCACCCACTCTCTGTTACCGAGCACCACCGGATAGGTGTGACTCAATTTCCTGTGCAATAGCTTGGCTTCAGTCTCCACTGTACCCTGTCCTTGGTTGTCACACGAGCATGTCTTATCATCATCATTATCAAGGAATTGTCACAGAATTTTGACCTGTGTGTCAGATCTTATTCATTGTACTTTAAGGGATTCAATAGGCATGCATTATCCAACATTGCAAAGAGGTGGTCATGCACATAGTACTATACTCTATACTGTTCACGATTGCATCACACACACACACACACACACACACACACACACACACACACACACACATAATTATTACAATTGCATCACACTTGCATACACATAATTATTATGTGCACAGTGATGTGCATTTTACATATATACGTAATTCACGGATCTCATGTTACTGGTTACTAATTATACTGTTCTGTATATATTATGTAATGTTATGCTATACTACTATATTTGTGCACGGGAATTTCAGCCACTAGAACTGTATATGGGAAGAGTGTGCATCTCACTCGGCTGCTATGCCAGTCATCCAGACCCTCTCCGCACCCACTCTCTGTTACCGGGCATCACCGGTGACTGAAGTGACTGAATTTCCTGTGCAATAGCTTGGCTTCAGTCTCCACTGTACCTGGTCCTTGGTTGTCACATGAGCATGTCTTAACATCATCATTATCAAGGAATTGTCACAGAATTTTGACCTGTGTGTCAGATCTTATTCATCGTACTTTAAGGGATTCAGTAGGCATGCATTATCCAACATTGCAAAGAGGTGGTCATGCACATTTGCTTGACTCATGGCTCACCTCTGAACTTTGACCTCGCTTAGTAAGAGAACATTGTCGTATGTAATCGACCAACTAATATGTCCGGAAGTTCACAGGTGGTGCATAAGCCGCCTGAGGTTTAGTACAGTGGGTATTAACTCCGGCACACGCTTAGTCTTTACTGACTGTCCTCACATATAAGGATATTATGTTTGATATCATGCAATTGATGCATTCATATGATCAAAGTATTCTGTGGTAAATTTCAAAACATTCTCATCTGGGTAATGATAACACGCTGTCGTTAAGATGAATATGCTTCACTGGGTGAGTGAGCATTTTATGATGTTAAACAGTGTCACTATATGAGAGCATATGTTAGGCTGTAAGCCATCCCTGATGTGTTCAGGGGTCATCTGCTGTCATTTGAATGGATGGATGTTGATGTGGCCATGACTTGAGGATCATCATGTGACCACGATGTGCAATGATAGTGAACACGGGGCCGTGTACGGACTGGCACATGCAGAACCTCTAGGAGAGACTGAATGTGTAGCAGGTCGTTGCCGCTTCAATCCACTGGCTGCTGTTTTCTTATTCAAACTCATAGAGATTGTGTAGGTATTCGCTTTCTTCTTCATCAGACGGCAACCCGTGACTGTACAGTTGTACAGTGTGTATGTATATATATACATGCATCCTCGCTCTTCAATGGGCCACTGTCGTGTGTTTAAATTATGGTATGCTGCCTATGTGTAGACTGGTGTGATATCACCCTCTCTCCCTTTTGCTTCTCCCCTTGCAGCCTACAACTGCTAGCTACAGAAGACTGTTCTGTAATTTAGGCGTGTATGACAGCGGGTTAACTCCATTTTACCCACACTATTAATTTGGCATAATTGTCTGTTCGAATATTATCTTGGTGCACCTTGTAATAATTATTTAATTTCCATCGAAGAAATTGTGGAACGTTGCCGGATGCTGTTCGCTTCCAGATGCATACATATAGAGTGTTATATATATAATTATTGTATAGACATATTTTGGTGTATAAAAGATGTATTATATAATATTATATATTATAATTATAATAGTATATACGAGCAGCTATATAGGCGCGCTCTGCATGTAATACAGATAGTAGAAAAGTTGCTGTTATAATATTATTCGAGAATAGGCTTCTATAGCTGAGAGATGTGGAGAGACAAACGTGCAGCTGCAGTTACTTACTTGTCCAGTGTTCTATTCGCAGCACTGTTCGGGATTGCTAATTGCCAGAGTAAGTCAGCTGCTGTCAGCTGTAAGCCCCCAGTACTCACTAAGTATATAGCAGCAAAATCTAGTTATATAGCTCGTGTTGTCAAAATCAGTGGTTACATGTATTAAAATATTATATCTTCTCCCTTCTTTTCGATCACTGCAGCGTTCACACTCCACCCGCGTAACGTGACCACGCTGTACGATCGAACAGTCGTATTCACATGCGGCTACACAACGACAAACTCCCAACCTCAGTGGCTGATCGCTGCAGGGGGTGGTGCATTTGGCTTAACACAGACCCTTCCCTTCCCTACGAGCCAGGGCCTGTATTCTTATCTCACGGCAACTCCTCTCCAAGCGCAAGTGAGCGTCCGAGCGCTGACGAACACGCCTGGGCTGAACAACACCTGCTTATCGTGTAGGTTCATTACCACTGGTCTTGTAGAGAGTGGAAGAGGATGTCTCATTATTGCATGTGAGTTACATATACAACTGTGCAGACTAAACACTGTGCAAGCATCATGTAATATCAGTAGCACATAATTATCTTCGACCAGGCCTACCCTAGACTATGATCTGTACATGTGTACTTGCATACGTATATAGAACTCCCATGCACCATTTCGCAGTAAGTAACATTATATACTATAATAATTATATATGACCAGTAAGCCGTGCCCGGCTGAGGAGCCATGTCCGTGGCCACTTTAATAAGAAAAGAATAAGACAAATTATACACTTTATGTAGTCTCGTACCCATAGCATTGCATGGACGGAAGTAGTGATGCATGCGTAATAAGACAGTAATGGGGGTGGAAGGCCTGCTGGGGTCTAGCCAGTTAGCCTATGTGGAAGATAGTCCGAAATGTCTCTATATAGCATGCTAGATTAGACTGGCACTTGCAATTAACCATTGTATGTACTGACAAGTACAGATTAGGAGAGCTGTACTATACACTGTGGTATTTAAATAATTGAACTTTCAAGGTGTGGCCTGTTGCCCAGTACATTACAGTATGTGTAAGGGCATGGCAATTAACAAAAAATTCAAAACATTTCCTTAGTGTTTAACTAAAGTTCCCATTTCTTGTCCAAAATATTTCTGCATTATATTTATACGTACATGATCTAATGCCCTGGGACGTTAAACTGGCTGTAAATACAGCTAGATAGTGCATTTGTGTATTAGTAGTACATGCATTACATAAAGTGCAGAATTTGCATGCAAAATACTGCTGACGAGCATGCTGAAATTTAAAGGCATTAAGTAACTATATATTAGTATAATAATACTTATGTATTATATATATATAATACATATATGTATATACTTATATCTATATATTGTACTTATAATATATGAATACACTTGCATTGAATATTTACCTGTATGTAATTTTCATACTCTACTATACTTATTAACGTTAACATTAAAACATCATATGAAATTTTGTATTAAACATATACCCACCTGCAGCTCCTCCTCTGAAACCCATTGTAAGCGTTTTGGATATTCAGTTCAATTCCATTACTCTGAAATGGGACATGCCTTGGAGTCATTACCCAATTCAAAACTACACTGTGGAGCTGCAGAACTTTGCAGGAGTCCAAATCAGTACAAAGTTAGTGCCAAAAGAATCCTTGACTTACACAGTTGCAGGACTAGTTGGAGAAACACGATATCGATTCCGCGTGAGGGCTAATAGCGATGCTGGGCATGGTGAATGGAGTGATGCCATTTCTGAAGATACAGCCTTGAGTTCCAGTGAGTGACATTGTTTCTATTATATAAT